>VZSF01005548.1:0-58144 GCA_013398295.1 Chionis minor | reverse complement strand
TCTACTTAAGAGTTCTCCAAGAAGACACCAAATTCTAAGTCAACGTAAACCAATGATACAGAGATGGCTCCGTACAACCCCAAAGGAATTTTGGGTACAGCCTCACATTTTATTGGTTCTTCATTCACAAATAAAGGCTTTTTTCTGGTTGTTTTGGGGGTTTATTTTGGTTTGTTTTTTTCTTCTTTTTTTTTTTTTTCTTTTTTTTTTTTTTTTTTAAATGTACCACTTTATTTACTTTAAGTCAGATAGGATGNTTTTTTTTTTTTTTTTTTATTTTGGAGTCTCACTATTTAAACACCCCAACCACAAAATATAAAATCGACTTCTCTATATTGTGACAATGGCATTAACTGCCTGCCTGGGATTTTGTTTTTCGTCGGTCGCGTTTAAAAATGTATTTTACCAGGACTTTAGGCAAAAAAAACCCCCACGCCCCTGAATTATTAGAAGCAGTAAAAATTCAGAGCTTTACAAACATTTAAGCTCATTTCTCATAATTTGCAAGGAAGCTCTTTAAAAATCTATCCACTTACAATGAAAAACCAACTCCCTCTTCCCTTTTAATAAAAAATAGATCTTTTAAAAAAAAAAGATCTGATCACTATTGTCTGAAAGCACTCGAAAGCAATAAGATGGTCACAAGACTTGATCTGACTGTTCTGCCCCTTTACAAACTCAATAAAGCTTGCTTTTTATGACTGATTGCTGCGCTGTATTAATCCCCTAGCATATAAAACAAGCCTATTGGAGACTGGGACTCCACTGGGGGAGGACAGGGAAGCTGTTGTGTTCTGAGAATTAATCCATCTAGGAAAATCAAAAGCCAGCCACTCACAATACAGTAATCAGCATGTTCTCCACTGTGAAAGCCCTACATTTCCCATTTAGAAAACACAACTATTACTCCATTATGTACCGAAACACACAGACCCCTTTTATTTATTTGTGTTTGTTATTACTTGTCTTATATTTATGGGTTTGTGGTATTCCATTGGTGGGTATACAACCATCAAGTTAAAAAAACCCTGTCTATTCCCAACTGCTTAAAAGGAAAAAGGACTCCCACTGCTTTTTCCACAACCAAAGTTCTTTCTGGATTTGCTTTGTGAACAGGATTTTAACTCTTTATTACCCTAAATAAAAGAAAATTCTTCGCATTTTTTCCTTTCACAGAAAGTTCATTTTCTCTTCAGGCTAATTATGTTTTGGTGGTTTTTTTATCACTTTGCTAAATTACCTATCATGTGTTTCCTTCCCAAGTAGTGGTGCTAAAATAAAAATGTTGGAAATGTTATAATTACTCAATTGGAAACAACTTCCCTTTATTTCTAGGTGTTATTATATTTGACTTTCCTTTTAAAGTTGAATGATGTAGCCTTCTAAATAATACCTTTTTTTTTAAGAGTAGAATTTTTTTTTTTGCGAATTAGCTGCTAGAAGTATGAATTTTCTGTTGTGTTATGGAGATAAAAAAACCCAAACAAAACCAGCTGTAAATCTTATGTGACACAGTAATTAAACTGCTAAATGAATTCTGTCCTAAACACAAGAATTAAGGCTTCTGGAAATCATTGAGAAACCACAAGCTGATAGACTATGTGCTCAAGAAGAACCAAAACCATATATCCTTTTCCCTTCAGCTAGCAAAAGGTACCTACCTCTAAAAGAGATGACTTCATAAACCAGCACCTAAACACAACAGTTTTTAATATCCTCTGAAATGTCCCTGTCAAACTATTTTAAAAAAGCAAATTGCTTATATGCGTATTTATTCTTTGCTAAAACAAAGAACACTTTTCTCCATCATTTGTTTTTAAAGTAGAAGTCACTAAAAGCAACAAAAGTTATAGTCTTGTTCTTACTGGCATTATCCCTTTATATACATCCTTTACTTCATAAATGGCTAAAGACCAGAGTTTTATATCATTGCCTTTAAAACCAACAGGTAACTAAAACCCCACTAGGTCATTTCCATAGTCCCACCTGGTCAGCATGGTAGACACAGAAATCTTATGGTTAACTTGAAAAGATCTTAGTAGACCAGCTACACTCACCATAAGTTTTAAGTATCACTATATATTTCTCATAGTTCAAAGTACGATGTGTTTTTTTTCATTTTTAAACCAGAAAACAAATTGGAGGAGCAAAAGCTGAAGCACAAGGCTGAACGTCTGTTACATGTACATGCGGTTTTAGGACATAAACTTGCCTTTCCATTTAACAACGGGATTAAATGACGACAACAAGATGAACAATTTAACTTTTCTGGGACCTTCCTGTTAGACACCACTGAAGATAACCAAATGACAGCAATGACACGCAAGCACTAGTCATACTAAGCTGTAATTTTTGTTTGTAATTCTTGTAATGCTTATGCATGCAGGATTACATTTCTTGACTACCAGGACAAAGCTATGGCACACACAGAGTTAACCATGCCCCCCTTCCCCCGCCCTTTCTTCACCCCCCTTTTCCCCCCCATCTCATTCATGCCACATTCCACAGTGGCAGGGTCCAACAACAATATAGGAGGGTACCCAAAATGAAGAGGCAGGGCCTTCCATTCTTCTGCCTCTCTTGAATTAATTAACTGGAAATGAGTTTTGTCAATGTTTTGGAAAGGCAGAGGGGTGAAAAGAAACTGCTAGAATTAATCACAGTGAGAAACTACCTCTTCAGCAGTCTGCCAGAGTTCAGAAAACCCATGAGAAGTGCAAAATAAAAGGAAAGTGGGCTGACTTACCATCCAAAGGAACAAATAAAATTCAAACAAACACCCAAGTCTCCAAAACAGAGACATGCCCCAGTGCAAAGGAATGTAGCATCTGTTGCCACAACAGCTTCAGCTTTGTTTTTAATATACTTGTCATGAAGACTGAAAGGTAACAAGGTAGAAAACACAATTTACTAATAATTTAAATACACAGAAGGCATATTGTGTTTAATTCACTGACTGTTTATGCACATCCAATGTTCCACAGATCCTCATATAAGTAAAAACATTTAAGTACAATGACTAAAAATGAGTAACTTGCATTGTTTAGCCTTGACTCGGCACAAATCTTTTACACAGAGAAGGCAGACTGCAAAGCAGTTATTTCTTTGTTGAGTTTTTAATGATAGTTATCTCCAGGCTCCGCAATGGAAATTGTAACAACTCAATACTGCACGCATGACATCTTTCTACTAACAAACCAAGAAAGTAATGAAATTTCAACCATTTGAAAAGAAGGATCTTTTTCCGTAGGTTAATTTACCTAGGTATTTAGAAAATGTGTAGGTGTTCTTTTGCTTACAACAGTGAAGGAGAAGTATCATTTGGCAGTTTTTCTGAGAATAAACGTAACGCTTCCAGCAGACTGGAACTAAAACTGAAGAAATCTTGATTGTCTGAGCAGGGAAAAGTATTTTAAAAGGTAAATCCTCTTTTAATGATTTGACTGTTCTTAATTTTTTGTTCATGAGGGCTTTTTCCTGACAGATCTCAGAATTAACTTGTCATCTCGTTTCTCTATCTCTAAACCCATGGTCTCAAGGGCAGAATTATCTGCCAGCCCCTTCTCCTCCAACCGCGCAATAAGCTCTTGGTTTCTCTCGTTCTGTTCAGTGAGATTTCGGATGGCGTACACTGCCCACTGGTTCACAACTGTTGGACAAAGTTAAGGATCATTTATTTACTTGAAGATGAAACAATGCTTATTTTAATTTACTACCGCATTCCCCTTCCCCTGCCCCCTCCAACCCCTCAAACCCAGAAAAACAGTGGAAATTAAGGGTTTGAAAAAGTAAGACATTTACAGGCAATGACTCTGAACCTACAAATACTTGCATGTGAGGTAATTTAAGTTTAAATGAGGTATGTCCATTAACTTCAGGCAAGTTTACTAGGTTTTATCTTGAATTAAAAAAAAACCAAACCAAAACACAAATGAACGACAGGAATTAAAAGGACATATTGTTTTAAACCAAAATTACAGTTAATTGAAATGTTCCAGTGATCTTCCTAGTGAGATTAAAAAAAAAAAAAAAGTCGGTCACCGTGTTTATGATCCGAACACTTCAACACTACACTGGCAAACAAAACGAGCTGTAAATCAGGTACAAGAAAGACAACAACTATTATATTTACTGCAAAAGTTGAAGAAATGTAGAAAAAGAGAAACACATCTTCTACAGGTTAACAACTGAAAATAGCACAAGTAATGTGGGAGACACTTAAAAATATTTAACTTCTAATGTTATCTGAACTCGGTTCTTTGTGCCTGGGTGCTTTTACAAACTCGCCAGCAGAACAGACACTAAGATCACCAGCAGGTAGCTGCTGCTCACGTTTAAATGGGCACAAGCTGCAACTCATTCACCTTCTAAGGTGGTCCCTTGAGGCCAGGATTGAGGCACATGTCAGGGCCATAGACAAAGCATTTAAATTCCCAGGATTATCAGTCAGGCCTCTTCCAAGTGAACTACAGTGTTCATTTTATGAAGTGTCAGAGATGTTAGTCCCAATTCTGCAGCTGAAAAGCTACGTTATGATATAATCTTTCCCAAGTTACCCGTATGGGAGGCAAGCCATTCTGAATCACACAAAAGTGGTTTGCCTGCAGGGCACCAATTATTTACTACATGTAGCTTCACATCCAGTGGAAGAATATGCATAATTTACTCATCTCCTTGACGTCTTTTGGGTTGGACAGTGTCTAAGCAGAGAGATAAGATAGCATACTTATGGGCATTTGCCAGAGGGTGACTGGAGGGGAAAACTCCTCAGTTGTGGAAGACGGGAACTTCAGCCAAAAGAATAAAATACAGGAGCTGGCCTTTTTTTTACACAATCTATCATGACAGCATTTGGAAAATCCAGTACCACTGCACGCACATTGCTACAGTAGCAGCCTTGCCATTTTTTCTATGCACTTTGCACTGACTGTTGTGCCTACCCTCCTGCCACCTCCAACCACCCCTCAGGCTTATCCACTTGCAGTGGAGGCAGTCTCACGCTTGGCTGTTGGATGCACCCGGCAATGTGGATGAACAACGAAATGTAGCAGGAACAGCTTTCTTAATCTAAGACCCGGTCCTGCCTTCACAAGTTTACATCTTAAGAGAGAGGAAGTGATAAACTGAGAATACAGGAGACCCGAAAAAAAGTTTATCACTATAGCTAATCACAGCGCTCCTTAGATGTCAAAAGAGAACAGAGAAGGGACTGAAATAAAAAGCACACAAGGAATCGTCAACAGAGAGAGAAGGGTTTAAATGAAGAGTAGCTTGAACAAACATCACAGGAAACATACATGCTAGGGAACAATCCTGCACTGGCATGCATCAGTGAAACAGCCCCCTGCCTTTTAACAGCAGTTTGTATTTATTTTCTCATTGAAGCAGCCCAGAACTGGAAATCAAAAATAGCAAAGCATTAACACCCATAGGGCTTTTTTCTGACAGAGTTCTTCAGACTTTGTCAGGAAACATGCCGCATACCTCCTTCATTAAAAAAAATTCTGGCCAAAGGCTGGATCCAGGTGGGGTGGGAACAGAGGAGAGAAATTAAGAAAAAGCAGTAATTATGTATCACATCAAAGTCTTAATAGGTGAACATGGCCGAGAATATCAATGTATTCTCTTCTGTCAGTGCATCTCTACCATGATTAAGTGGAAAGACGAGTGCCAAACTACATGTAAGTTACATAAACTGAGTATTTGCACTGAAGATTACGTTTGAGTAAATAAACCAACAATAAAATACCAAAGAAATCAAATCACATATAAGCAGAATCTCACTCATGAGCTCCAATGGTAAGAATAAATTTCAGTACAGTAAAGTGTGCAAGCTGATGAACACACATGAACAAACAGATGAACAAAGGCTGACACCTAGCCGGTCTTTCCGAGGTCTGATTTAAGGCATTTCATGAGTGCCAAAAAGTGACACGAAGTTCTCCCAACGGACTGTGAGAAACACGCTACCACCCTCCCTGGCTCTGCTCCTGGGATGACAAGCAGACTTGCTGTGCTCCTAAAATACAACATAAAATACAGCACTTGCATAAAAGAATACCTCCTAAGAAAAAAAGTTATTTTCAGTTCTCAATCACACAAAGTGCCACACAGAGAAAAAGTACTCTCAACAAATTTTTTTTATGTATTAGCCTTGGGAATAATCCTGTTACCATCATCTTTATGTCCTTCAACACAAAAACACTGCTAAACCCCACAGCAAATGATGTTTTCCTATTATCATATCCATTCATGCTTACATAATATCTAAGACATCCCCATTATCTTATGAACTCTATCATCATTATGGCATTTATCATTATTGACTACTGTAGCTGAAGCTGCAAAATGGTTTCAATAACGTTTTCACTCACTCAAAAACTCTTTTCTGTATGTAGGTTTTCCATTGTAAATTCAGTGATGAATATGCATGATTTCCCTTGTTCGCATGCTGTGTGAGGCTAAGACCTTTGGATGGCTGTGTGCAGACCTAGACAGACTTAAGTGTCAGCAGAGATTAAAGCTAGTCCCCAGCTAATATTCACATTACCCTTTTGCTCCTCTCCAAAGATAGAGACACAGAGAGAAAATTAAACATATTCTAGAGCCTCTAATCCTACCAACACTTTAAGCACTTTATTGTATGCTCAGCTTTAGAAAGAGAGCTTCTAAAGTTTCCATAGTTACTACAAATAAGAGCATGAGCCTGTTTGTTGTGAAACTGCACAGAAGAAAAGAAATGAAGAAATGCAGCAAGCACAGCAGATCAGATCGCGCAGACTTGTCTAGATTTTTCCAAGAGGACATACTGCACTCTCAAATTAATTAATATTATAGACAAGGAAGTTAAGATTACAATATCTCTGTCACAGTGCAGAGGATATACAAAAGAAAGAAAAAATCTCATTTCATTTTGCAGGAGCTTCATTACTAAACTACCTGTGTTAAGGGAATGAAAGCAAACATTTGTATGCACTTATAGCAACTCTTTTTCAAAATCCATCAGTACTGCATGCTGTAGGATTCCGATGTAATTTTGACTTATAGAAACAGTAACAAAACTGAATCAACTTGGCCTGTGTTCCATCCTTTATAACATCTTCATACAGCAATTTAAAATTTATCCTCTAAACTCCTCTGGGTTGTAACTTCAATTGTCAGGGAGGCAGCCATACAGGGAGAAAGAAAGAGAGGTGGAGAAAATGTGCTGGCAATCCGCCCTAGAGGATGAAAAATTTGTCTATCTGGAATCAACATAAACCATGAAAATCTACGCCACTAAATCCTGTGGAAGTTTTGCCATTGACTGCAAAGGGAACTTTACACAATTCTCTTGTTCTTTTCATGTGTATTCTGCTGTAAGAAGTTGCTAGAGTCAATGCTAGCAATAGCACAGTCACTGTTTTATAAGTTTAATGGTGTGTGAAAATACAACCGCATACTGTCAGAAGTCACTACCCAATATCCTATTGCAACGCATTGCTGGAGATGAGGACTTACAAACCATTTCCCAAAGACAGTATTCCAGCTTTTTATTCTCATCCTAGGAGGCCAAATTTGGACTAAATGTTATTGGCAAGTCTATTGCAGCCATCAGGACCCCTATGAATTGTTCCATAAAACAATTTGGATTCTACAGACGAACGACGCTAGACATAATTATTAATGACTTTTGAATCTGACAAGGTAGATATTCAGCAATGCGTAAGTAATCCTGAAAGTATGTTGCTTGAAAAAAGGAAGTAGTAAGTTTTAAAAGTTAAGTATTATCATAAACTAATATAGGATACTGAAGAGTGGTGACAAGGAGAATGAAATATGTACATCTGTTTTCTTAAGTCTCCTTGATAGTTATTAATACTGAGGAATTCCTAAATGTAACATCCTTGCTGGAGAGTTTGATTTATTACACAGTGTATACATGCTTTTTTTTAGTTAGACTATTTCCTGCACTACAGTTGATTTTCAATAATAAAATGATTACTTTGGAAACTTTCCTCCTTAAGAGTCATTTGGCCTAATGAAAAAAGAGGATATCCTTTGCTCAGTTCCACTACCTCATTTAAATCAGATTTTTCGCTATTTAAATATTAACTACATTTTAATCAAATATATGAAGAGATACAGAACCTTATCAAAAAAGACAACCCACATGGGTTGGAACCTTAGTCAAATGGGCTGTTTATGCAACAGTTAAAGCCATCCAGCTCCTCTACGAGCTTTTTTGGAACAGCTCGACAGGCCTAGAAACCAGAGACAATGAATATACGATTCTTGTAAATTATATTTCTTTCTGGTCTTCAACAAGTAATCTATTATCACTAAAACTCCTGTACACAGCAATGAAATACTAAAGTGTCATGTTAGAAGAATCACTTCTACTTACAGACCTGACTGGACCACACTGAAAAGACATAAACCATTTCCCCTTCAAGTCTTTCAGCCCTTTTAAGTACTATTGTTTCACAGCAACATGAAGGTAATTCTTCTCACCATTAAAAGAGGTCTCTAGACAGCTACTGCAACCGTTTATCACAGTTTGGATCAATGCTCTGTGATTGACCACACGTAGTAGACAGTCAGGATTTTGGTCCCTCACAGTCAGCCAAATTGCTTACAAAGCTCTACAAGTTTCTTCCTGTTGGGGCTTCTAGTAGTAGGTTTATGAAGTCCTAGAAGCTGTAGAAGATGATAGCATTTCCTTACAACTCCTTTATCTTTTTTTACATAGCTTTACTTGTGCTTAAGACATTGCCAAAAAGTAATCAGAGAAAATGTAAAGAACAAAAGGTTTTATCTTAATCTATTTACTTATTTTAAAGAAGCTAATTAATATTTTTAGAATTAATGCTTTGGACTCTATTTATACCTGACATTAAATTATAAGCATCAGAAAACTTGAGGAACAAACTTAAAATACTCTGCCTAGAGGTCAGAATAAAGAAGTCTAACATACTTCATTTGCCTGCATTTTCATTCCACAGCAGTTATTGTCTGTGATTGCAGTCACCACATTCTGGGTTTAAAACCCAGAAAACAGGCAGTGCTAGATCAACTGGGAATGTCCTTCCTTCCCCTGCCCGATCTGGCTCTTGCAAAGCAGACACAGCACAACTCATTTAACCTAGAAGCCTCCAAGGTGGAGAGGCACCATCTGATGCTGGAAGAGACATTTACTCCTGATGACACTTTTTAGGGATAAGATTTGTAACACTGGGGAAACCTCAAGCAGAGGTTCATTTCTGCTGCAGGTAACTCTCACCTGGTCCAAGAGATCAGTGGGAGGGCTGGGCCATCCACCACCAAACAAGCTTCAGTCTCCACCACTACGTGGCAGCAAAGCTTCACTGGAAATGCATGAAATAAGATGCCTGTAGCCAGCCCTTTCCTACTCCTTAGTGGGACAGGAAGACCACAGTAGGCTGCTGATGCTTACTGCAAGCACTCCCCATATGAATTTGCTTCCACAAAGTATTTTGGTAAAGACAGAAAGCCTATCCCCAAAAACCTGAACTGGGGTTTGTCGCTCCAATTCCACTCTGCAGAAGAACACTGCTTTGCCAGAGAAAGATCTCAAATGATACCATCTCAGAATAAACAAATGGGCAAAATTACTCAGTTTAAAGTAATCAAAATAGTTTCAATACTAAGGCAACATCCTCTGCAATTCACAGCCTACAGAAATTAGGAAACATCCATAGCAGAAAATAATTGTACATTAAGTATTTTTTCCAGTTCCCAAGCCTTCACTAACCTCCCACACCAGTAATGGCCTCTTCCTCTAGCAGACAAACACCACCTTTCTGGCTACCCGTACTTATATCAGCCTCTGAACGTCCTACCTACATCTATAATGATGAATCCATTTCTTAAAGCATGCCTTGTGGGATACAGGTTTGTATAAAATGGGACCAATATCTTCTGTATAATCCCGACAGGCATGGTATATCTTCTGTATAACTTTCAGTGAAAGTTCACCCATTTAAGTATCTACAGCCAACAAATACACTTTAGGACCAGAATGGATGACTATACTTCTTTTGCACAACAGTTCTGCACAGAACACAGACAACCAAAGGTCATTCTTGAAATCAATTCTGTTTCACGTACAAGATATTTTCACGCCTTTTTCTGAAAGACATCCAATTTTAACCAGGAGATTCCACTGTGTCCCTAAATAAACTCTTCCAGTGCGTAAATTCATTGCAGCGTGTGATTTATTTCTGGTTTAGATTTGTTTAGGATTGTTTCTAAACACTGATTTTCATTACAGATTTAAAAAAAAAGTAATTCACAGATAATAACCAAGGCACTCAGTAAGCATCTTTTGCATGAACTAAAGAGAGAAGCTAAGGGAGATACTCCAAGCGTTGCATAATTCTTGTACCTCTTCCTTCCATTTCTATTTTTCACCATCCCTTTCGAAGAATAGGCATCTGAGCTACGTAACAAATCCTGCCAAAATTTGCTATATGGCTGGTTACAGGTGCAACACAGTTGCCTGCTCCTTCTGCCTATTAGTAATTCAGAAAAAAATGAAAAACAAAAGCTTAGAATATTCAGTTGCCCTCACTCCTAGCTGCAGTCCCACAAGTTGAGTCCAAGCTCTCCAGGTCATTCAGAAACACATTTTCAGCACTGTCTAACTGTGCCACCCCGACCCGTATCATGAGGCTCATTCTTAGTTCCAAGGCTTGACTGCTTTTAACTATATGCTCTCTTCAGTGATGCCCAGCTAAATGGTACACAATGTTCATTAAATTGCTGTTTATACTTCAGCAATCTGGCTTACTAAGACATTTCTTACCTACAGCATTTCTTACCCAGATCACTGGTATTTCTAGGTTACTAGATTACACAAGACACCACCAAACAGCATTATATACCCACATTGGTATTAGTCTTTAATGTCTGCCAGCTAAAAAACATTTAATCCCTATTCTATATGCCACCTTTCATGCTCTGTGGGACTTAAAAGCACAGTGCCAACACATCTTAGCATACTAAGAAATTAAAAGCAAAATTTCAGTCAAGTACTTCAGAGCTACAAAAGCCATAGTACATGTTTAGCTACAGCAGGCTATTTTTATTATAATGTCTCTTATGCCAAAACTTACAGAACTTAAAAAAAAATTAAGCCATAATCTCTACTTTGTTTTACTTTTTCCTATACTCAGACTTGTAATACTAGCCTAAACCCATGAATATGACACATTCATTTCTGCTGCTTAGACTGCCAATTTTTTAAAAAATTATGACTTACATTTTTAATAGAAACCCATAATTTATGAGTAACTATAAATCATCTGTTGTTAAAACAGAAAGAATCACACTCTTGATCAATCTCAAGCTAATGCTCGACAGTTACAATACTCTGTTCTTACAGTCCCTTCTATAACACTAATCCCATTTTAGGAACTCACGACAAATAAATCTGTTAGTTATCTATAAGAGGTACCGGAGAGTTAGCAGGTTGTTACATTGAAAAGAAAAGGCTTCAATTGCTGTTACCTAGCTGTTAAAAATGCCTTAGCTTATCTTCTTTTACCAGGTACAGAAAAAAAAATATGCAAAATTGCATTAAGTTGAAACTCGGGTATCAAATTACTATTAAAACCTACCACAATCACTGAGATGTAAAGCACTAAGGCATAGAGGGATGGTAATTGTGTTCACAAACTGACTAAATATCAGGCAGACCGCAGACATTTTAAATTTTCTTGGACATGTAAAGAAAAAAGCTCCACCTACACACACAAAGATATTAATGTGTATTTATATGCATACACATGGAAATAAACAGCTTTTCTAAAATGCTTTAAAATGGAAATTATAGAAGTCAAATAAAACTTTCAAAAATTTGGCACTAGTCTCAAAAACCCAACTTAGTTAACACCTGAGATGTGGTCAAGCTAATTATAATTTATCACTCTAAGATAGATTACAAGATAAGATTACTCACAACTTGGATAGAAACCCTTTTTCTATTTATAATCTCTGGAGATGAATCTATTTATATAGAACAAGGATCTGTATGCCATCTTACCTACCAGCATAGTACTTGAGTATTTTATTGATTCAGGATTTCTGAATAACTTATGTGGCATAACTCCCACACCTGCTGCTTTTGGTAATTTCAAACATCACTTTATGACAAATAATCAAAACAATGAAGGTAAATGAATCTCCAGTTCCAGTCTCATAGACACCAGATGATGTCCAGTATGCATCCAAAAATAACAATGGTTAAATAAATGGGTGTTTTGAAAGATGCAACTGAATTATAACCAACTAAGGTTTTTCTCCCATGTTTTGCAAAACAGCCATTAGCCACAATTATATCTGCTACAGTTTCAGGAAATGGTTGCATCTCCTTTAAGAAATCTCAAAACACCAAGAGACAAGAACAAGTCAACAAGGCCAGTGGAATAGACTGCAAGTAAGAAAGGAAAGGTTAGATTTTTGGAAATCATTTTGGAAACAGAAAAATAAAGTCTAAACAAAGATCTGGGTAAGCGAGGGAAAACGATTTAAGGATCAGGCAGGAGCTACATAGGATGATGTATTCACCAGCTGAAGTTACAGATTGTTTTAATAATAGTGACTGAAAAAGGGATGACAGAACAATGTCAGAATAAAGATATTATGCAAAGCATTGGCTATGTGACATCTGAATATTCTTTGGAGGCATGCAAGAAACAATGTCAAGAAGACAGACTGAAATATGATAAGGTGGTTACAGAAGGCATTCCATTCTCAACAATATTTTTGAACCACTCCTAGCTTTATTTAAAAAAAACAAAAACCTTTGGGTCTCAAATTTCTAGTGCTCCATCTCAGCCCAGAGGGGAATTTTTCAAAAGAAAGTCTACAGAAAAATCAAGCAAGCTGTTTGAGCTATAAAAGCAGTGAAGTATTATATTTTCTCTGTTTCTCTCTTTTTTTTTTCTTTTTTTTTTTTTTTTTTGGTGCTCCTGGTAACTAAAGATCCGCTTACTTTCAAGAATTCAAGCCTGTCATGGATTTAAACCCACCAAGAGGATTAGGGCAGATGACAAATACGACAATATTTGGTTTAGAAATAGAGTTATTAACTTTAATTCCTCGCTTTTACATGCATGAGTTGGTGCCTACAGAGATTACTCTTCTCAAGGGATTAGAAATATTATAATGTAACATTTGAAAGAGCCTTCTTGCATTCTGTACACCTCTGTTAAACCTTCTCCAGCTCTAACAGGGACCCTGTACATCTCACAGGTTTCTTAATGGTGGTAGTTGTCACATACTGGAGCTGTGTAGAAGTGAGATACTGAAGAATAGACTTCATATTTATATCTCTGCAAATCTGTTTTAGTAATTTATATATTCTGAAGAAAATGAATACACTCCCTCTCCCCCCCGCCAACCTCCGAATTTCAGTATTTTAATCATTCTGTAGATGCACTGAATAAATTGCGTCTTCAAATTATAGAATCAGCAGCCTGGAATATACCACTAGGAATATTTAACCATTTAACTTTGTTAAATGTTCAAACACAAAACTTAATCTGTGGTCATTTACGGAAGAAAAAAAGGGACAGTGCTTTCAGTTCCCAGAGTATCTTCTCCTGTATTGCACACTGCGTTCCTCCTGTGGTCTTAAGTCTTTTTCATGTTAATGAGAACTTTGCAGTTGACACAAGAAAATTTGGTTTTGGGGAACAGTGTGGGTTACTGATATAGCTAATAGATGCAGAACATCTCACAAGAAAACTTCACATTTTTGTTTTCATTCTAAAGTAAACATTTTCTTACAACTAACATTTCAGAAGAGCAGTCTTTTGAGTCAGAAGTTAAATCTACCAAATACCATGCTAAATCCTGATGTGGTAGGTTTTTTTCCTTGGTTCTTCACCTTTAGGTGAGTTCTGTTCCAAAGAGTTTGCAATATACATAAAAGATAACCAGTGGGTTAAGACATGGAAGTTGTATTATCCCAACTCTTCAGGTGTGAAGCCAGTGTCAAGAGTAATTTAAAATAGGATTAGGTTACATGAATGCCTTCTGTACCCTGTTAAACAGGGACCATGTACCTAGTTCCTCCCCCTTCAGAGCTTTACAATAATCACACTTTGGAGACTTTACTCAATATCATATAGGAAAATCATGTTTAGAATGAAATCCAGACCTCTTTAGTCCATTAACACTTCTGCAAGAACAAGACCGGTTACTTCCAATGCTTCTTTCAAGACTGTAAAGATGCCCTGATGCACAGTGACAGAAATAGGCATTGGTGGGCAGATGACCTTCAGACATAAAACCAAAAGCAGTGCTTGGGAATAGCTATTTTCCCCTTTTACCATGAAAAATAACAAGAAGGTTGAAGACTCTTTGGAATCATTGAGCAAACTGGCCCACCACTGCAGCTAAAAAACCCCCTTTATCATACAACACGGAGGGATTCCCTTGCGAGCCACACAGACCCCTAGGCTCCATTAGCATCCAACAAAATATAGCTGTAAGGAATTCACAGCAACCTGTGGGAACGGGGTAGGATCTGGTCTGCTGAATGAGGTGAAAGAAATAAGGCCCTCTCAGAGACTGTTCTTGCTCAATGAATAACCACACTTGTACCTGTTCCAGTTTCTAGTGTGACCAGTTCATCTGAATATAACTGTAAGATATAGAGAAGGAGCTAAGGTTTGTGCATATGCCACAAACAGAAATCCTCCACTCTCTCCAGGGTTTTAGAGAAGAATTCTCAGCACGTAGGAGTTGAGTTGGATTGAACTGGAGTATGGCAATACAGTGATTTCTTCTTGCTTGACCATTTTTTTCATTCTAGCCCCTGGTAGTTGGCTGCCACTCAGTTGATATTTTGTGTTGGTTTTGGCACTAGGGACCTAAAGGGTCAGGTCAATAAATTTCTGCTCTTTACCTGTGCTGACAAGTCCCATTCTTCCACTGCCAATCTAAACCACTAAAAGCTTACTATCTACCTTTCTGTTAAAATCATAGTGGCATCAGTATGAGTTTACAGAAAATAATCTCCTGTATTACAGAATACAGATGACAAAATACAGAAAATAATCCCATTGTTCTGTGTCTGAGGATAATGGCTGCAGCAGCAGCAAGCTGTGATAATGCAAAATTTTAGCCATCTACCAAAGAATACACTTCCATTAAGCCCAGGATTTACTTGTGCAGCAAGGCAAGTGTCAATGGGATGAGGAATGGGGTAATTTCTTCCAAGTGAGCAGAACTTGACTGGGCATGAGGAAGTCATTACTGCTTTCATCAGCACTCTAGGTCTTTTGCACTGACCATATTCATTGAAATAACATGGTTTTATGTATGCTTATGAAAATACAGAATCAAATAGGTCACCTCGAACTACTAAATGCATTGGCAGTGCCTAAAGTGAGCCTTCCAAAGAAAGGCAACCATTACAAATGTAACATTATGCTGTATTTTCTTGCCAACATACATGAGATAGCCACATTTACGTGAAAATGCTCAACTACATGATGGTTTACTCTAAAAAGTTAACTCACACTCCTGTTTTTGCTTTCTACTGGCTTCTGTTCAGCTGTGAGGCTTTTTTACAGTATGTGGCCTATTTTAGGTTGCACTCTGTAACTTAGAAATAAAATGTCTGTCAGCTCCCCAAAAAGTCTTTGCTGGCATCTCACAAAAACAAACTGCCATTGTTGTAGACCATAGCAACTTCATTTCTTCTAGCTTTAGCCAGAAGTTTCATGAACCACAATTATACTTGCTGCTGCCATGAAGTCAAAAGTATTTTCAATCTACCTCTCAGATGAATTTCAAAATGAATATAATAGAAGACGCTTAGGGAAGGAGTATCTGAAAGTGAACTTGTATTTTCTACATTTCCATCCATTATTCAAACTAAGGGGCCTGTGTATGGATATCAACAGCAACCACAGGTTTTCCTTTCACAACTGCTGAAAATTCTTACTCCTAAAACATAGACAGCTGGGTGTTTACTCATATATATAAACATATATATGTGTGTGTGTACATATACACACACAGACTATGCAGCGGGATATTTTTTCTTCAAGTATGACTGCATGTTCTGCTAACAGAAAAACATGCCTGATTAGGTGTTAATATAATACAGACATTTACATAAGATTATTCCAATTAAATTCAGACATACACAAAATCAGTTTATCAAGAGACCTACTGTGAGAATCTCAGAAGGGTAAGATTGGCAAGCATCCTGAGAAAACAAGAATATTCCATCTTCAAAAGTGCATTTCACTTGTGATTTTCAAGTTTTATCAGTGTAACTAACAGCTATTACATTATAGTACTTTGGATAATATGTTTTTTCCTAAATTAGTAACAATTTTTTTAAGGACAGCCATTAAATTAAAAACAAACACACACACCCACACACCCCCCTCCACAAAACAAAACCAAAAAACCAGAGAAGTCACATCTTTGTGTGTTACTCATGACCCTAAATGTTAGGGAGGAGCGAAAAACCAGACAACTTAGCTAAGGTAAAGTGAAAAGTCTTCAATAATAAACAGGTTAGTTTATTTAAAGTCTTTCAGAAGCATGTTTTTTGTATGATTAAGGTCAACAATCTTTTGAGTGGGCTGGCCTCCCTCCCTCCTTATGTTTGCCTTAAACAAGCAGAATCTGTGAAAGGTCAGAAATGAAGCTGGAAGGAGCAGTAAGAGATCAGCATGCGGTAAAAGACAAGAACAAAAACAAGGGCTCTTGTCTGATGCTAGAGCCTGTCAGAGATGAGGAAGATGGTTGCTCAGACAGCAAAACAGAAAAGAATAACCTGAAAAGCAGGATCTGGAGTAAGTTTTTTACTGGTTTTACCCAGAGATGCATCTCCAACCCCCTCTGCTATTCTGTGGCAGGATAATTTATTTGTCTTTAGATACAGGTTATATAAGTAGAGCAGAACACTCCCAACTTTTCAGAAGCAGAACAAGAAACTGGATTTTCAAAACTAGAAATTTATCTCACGAGGGAACCTCTCCTTAATCCAAAGGCAAACAAGTCCACTTGCATTTTTAAACACCCTTTTTTCTTTTGAATACAGAACGACAGTTATGATTAGGATACTGCCAATCCAAGACAAAAGATTTAAAGGGTACAGAAAAAGTTAAAGTGACATTCAACCTCCTCTGCACTTTAACTCTTCAGACCCCAAGGTCTGTAATGAACTGCATCTCCGCAGTCTCACTCTACCTTTTCCTCTGTGCTAAAACCAATAGCTAACAGTTGAAAATCCAGCATCTCTCAGCACTTCTCCATTGAATTTACTTGTAACCATGCAAAGTTATAGTAGCTGAAAATTTAAAATGCCAATTCAAATAATCTTTCCAAGACATACAGAAAATTTGTTCTTAAGTGTCCATAATCATCTTTGTCTCTGTTACTAAGAAGGGTGGGCGTTTTTTGTTGTTTTTACTCATGAAATAACCAGAAGGAAAAAAGTACTGTTTGTTAGTATAAAAGACACAAGTCTGCCCGAGATGTAATTAGACAAGATAATAGTTCTCCCAAACTGGGCACTGAAAGATGAATTCAAACCTAAAAAGCTAGAGCAATGTAAACATGTCAGTTGAACTTCAGCTAGCAATCTCAAAAGCGATGAACCTCCTGATATTTCTATGCACATTACAAAACTGTTCCGGACCTCAAAGGATGCAATTTCAAGGTAATGACGGGTTTACAAAGGAATTTATTTTAGGATAAGAGCATGCCCATTTCCTCTTCCAATATGCTCCCATACGCTACAAATAAAAAGATTATCAAAGGATTTCTCCTCTCAAAGGTAATAAAGAGCTCTTTTAACATCTAACATGGCAGTCCAGCTTCTCCTGATGAATTGCATACTCTAGGGAAATGATTTTTTTTCCACAAAAAAAAAATTCTCATCACTTTTACCACAAAAGTTACATTTTTCTTTGGAAAATTCTGCATGTGTAATTTGAAGGCTGAACTTAGTTTCTCAAATGTAGAAAATCAGTGTATCAACTTTTTTTTCAATAGCAAACATTATGGCATCTTAACTGTACACCTTGGGTGTCTCCAGAACAGAAAAAGCTCAAAGGAACATGTACATCTACAAAAACTTTACCAAGAAATCTAAGAAGTTCTTATGTAAAAGGAATCTGGATGAAACTTTTTCCAGTCAGCTTTATCCAAGGAGAAATTCGAGTAACACAGCCTGAAACCACAAAAGCAGTCACTAGAAACAAGAACGTAGAGAGAAGTTTCTGGACATGACTCTCCGAAGGAACCCTGGCTGAAGAGCTACACCAAGCTTTCCCTCCCAGCTTTCTACATCACCTTGGCAAACCGCAGCACCACTGAGTGATCATATTTGAATTTCAGCAACTCTCTCAATACCCAGCTCAAGAGCTGCCTAATTACTTCCTTTTAACTAATCTTTCCTGAAAAGAGAAAAGAGATGAAATATATTCATTCTGGATCACAAAGTTACAATGCAGGCCATTTTAAGATGTTCCAGTTTTAAGCAAGTAGACTTTCAAATCTTAGTCAGAGCACTGCTCTGACTTACAAGCATCACAAAACGGATTGGTGCCAGATAACACCGGGTGCACACTGGGAGGAGAGGAAGTCAAATCTCTTCAGAGGAATATTATGCAATGGAGTCAGGCACCTACATGCTACTAATGACTTGGTTAGTATCCAGAAATGCTGCAAAGCAAGAGAAAGTAAAGACCAATGCAATCTGCAATCTGCTTCCTTGCATAAGACATGCTGAGAATGCAGCAGATGAGGAACATTAGAAGCAGGAGAGAAGCAGGGGTGCATTAGCTTCATGTAGCACAAGAGCACCTGGAACAGCTTTAGGTCAAAATCATAAATACAGGAGTAGCCAGAAGCTGTGCTCCAAAAGCTGACGCAGCAAACTTTGTTACAGCAGGCTAGTCCCTGCTCCACCCAAGTGCTACTTACTTTTTCATATACCTGAATACTGTATGCTACAGATCAGTGGGGAAAGTTCATATTAGGAGGTGTCATTATGTCTAGTAAGCCTTTAAAAACCAAGTAAGCAAAGTTTTATCCTCTGGTAAGAAGTTTATAGTACAGCCATAAAATATCAGCCAGTATCAAAAGGTGTAAGAAGTTCCAAATCGCTCAAAATGCAGTAAAGGCTCCCACGGTATTTTATTTTCATTTCATTCAAGACCGTAAATTACAACTCTGCGCTTTGAAGGCCTCAAACTTTATCCTCTTTTACTAACAGCTAAAATGAAGGATTAATCCTAGAAAGAAATTCTAAAAAGCTGTTGCACAGCTGTGCTTTCCAGCAAAAGAACAGTAACTTGGAATCAAAATTCCTTACTAAGTTTTCTCAGGGCTGCTCTTCTGCTTAGGGAAAGGTAACTTTCTCTGCTCTTCCCACTGCATCCAGTGGTGCCCCTTACCAGAATCGGGCTGTGGAAGTACAACGCTGCTACTCAGGGCTCTGTCAAGAGACGCACCGTCAGGTCTCTAATTATAGGAATAGTGATGAATATAAAACCCCTTGCATATAAAGCAACAAAGTGAGTAACTCAGAGGATACTTAACACCCATTGCTCCTCCGCTCAGCTTGTTAACATCTTGCTATCATCTGTTCCTATATTACCATTTCACCCTTTTAAGATGTATTTATACGTGGATGATGTTCTACAGCACACAATTATAAGAATAGGCAACATTTTCACAACTTTTTTTTGGGTTTTTATACCTGTTAAAAACCAATCTTTTTGTGAACAGTTAATTTAAAAAACCTGTTTCATGTGTTCAGTATAAGAAAGTTGACATTACTCTAGACAGGAAAGGCATTTGATTTCCAGATGCACTTATCAGAAACTTGCAAGGAGCTAATGATTAGATGACAGAAAATAATAGCTCACCCACTGAACACCCCAGCAGGATTACTATGAAGTTCATGAAGAGATGGATAAATCAGCTTAACAACTGCTTATCTTCAATGTAAAGTTGTCTCCCTCTAATAGCAATCTACCTTGGAAAGAATCTGCTCTTAAACCCCAGGAAAAAAAAATCCCAAATATGAAACAGAATGTCATTTATATTAAAATCTCCCCTACATTTCAGTAATCTGCATCATTAATTCTCTCAATTATACACACCCCATTACAGCTTGCTAGCCTTGTCTCTGTGCTTGGAATAAGTTCTCCAGTCAGAATTAATAAGCATATAGAATTGATGGGGTACTTATTTCAGTCTACTGAATAGGTTTCCATTGAAGCAAAAGCTCCAAGATCCGATACAATGACCAAACAGTCTTAATTCAGATTTCTATCACAGTTAGCTCTCTGAATTGACATTTGCAAACTAGTAATACTTATTATTTTAGGAAACAGAATATAACCACAGTTCAACTTACTTAGACTCCAGTTCATGAAAACATTTATGAGTTTGCTCACTTCTGAACCAAGCACTGAAGCACAACATAGGACAGTTAGATACCAAGTGAAAGCCATGCAGGCATTAATATATTAAACACCCACACCTGTTCCTATGAGTCATATTCAATAAATAGAATTCTTTTGTAAAGGATACAAGGATTGTTGTCATCAATGCTGCAGTTGTCCAGGATCAAGGGGATGCCATCTAATTCATAAACCTAAATAAAAACAGAAATTTCATTTATTAAACAGATGTCTTTACAATACTAATGATGTTTCATGCAAGAAGTACATAAAAACATAACAGGGATGTTTGTTTCATCAAAAATATTAAACATGTTAACATAAATTGCAGACTAAATGTAGTATTATCAGCAGCAGGAATCACAAAACAGTAACACAAGCAGAATTTAATTTCAAATTCTTCTTTCCATGTCATGCTTCTCACACTGAGACAGAGAAGCCATGCTTGTTGACAGCTCACGCTTGCTTCCAAGGAGGAAGAACGACAAAAAAACTACTGAGTGAAAAAAATAGGAAAAAAAAAATAAGAGTTGAAAAATATATGTACACGTTCACACAAGTTAGCACTGGACCATGTGTCTTCGGTGTCTTCTGTATCTATGCAGCCTTCGCAAGCAATGTGTTACCTGTATGTACCTAAGCACAAATTCTTTGTATCAAGTGTCCTGGTTTGAGGTAAAATGGACCCAGTTTTATGTTCAGTAATTTTACTTTGCAGCTAAACCTCTTCTAACTACTGAAATTATGAGTACGTTGTGCAGAAACTGTTCGCTCTCAGAGTGATAAAAGCCATGTTTATAGTTGATGCCGAGGAACCGTATGCAGAGGGGCTCTTGCTTATCCGTGTTGCTGTAACAAACAAAAGCAGCCAACTTTGTTATTTGCCCCGTTGGAGGGTCAGAAGCAGAAGAGCATAGAGGGGTCGCACCTGTGGGGAGAAGCGGACAGGACAGGTGACCCAAAACTGGCCAACAGGGTATTCCATCCCGCCTGTCTCATGCTCAGTATAAAAGCTGAGGGATGAAAGGTTCAGCTCTCTTTCTTCAATGGCCGGCATCCGACGATGGCTCTGTCTGTTCATTTGCCTTTGATCCCAATCCNGAAGCGGACAGGACAGGTGACCCAAAACTGGCCAACAGGGTATTCCATCCCGCGTGTCTCATGGTCAGTATAAAAGCTGAGGGATGAAAGGTTCAGCTCTCTTTCTTCAATGGCCGGCATCCGACGATGGCTCTGTCTGTTCATTTGCCTTTGATCCCAATCCCTGAATCCAGATCCAGAATCTAGTTCCTATCTGCCACTAAGTCCAGTCTGGGACTTGCCCAGTGCCTGCTGGTGACATGACTGTCATCTTGGGAGCTTGATACAGTTTTGTTTGTATTTCATTATTTTCTTTTTATTATTTTATTCTTTATATTTCATTAAAGTAGTTTAGATCCTTCTAAACTCTTTCCTTCTAAGTCTCTTTCTCTCACTCCTCTGTCTTCTTGGAGAGAGAGGTGGGGGAGAGCATCTGTCATTCGCCTCAGTGACCAGTCCGGCCCAAACCACGACAACAATCAAGTAAGAGCCACTGACTTTTTTCATTTGACAAGGCGTTCATCATGTTATTAACAAACCAGCAAAGAGGAGATCTGTCATTTTTTTATCTTCCATATATAAGTACACATGTCAATTCACAAATTACACTAATAGATTTGTGTGTGTGGATCAGATAATAACATGTAATCCTAATAGACTCATACATACATACACACCCACACTATCAAGAGCTCAGGACAAGCTGATGTTAACAATAAATAGGTAGCATAATTATCTTACGAAATGTATATTCCATAAGAAATTTATCTAGACTTCTAAGATACACCGTAACACCATAAATCTTCATACATATTTATAGCTTTAGAAAGTATTACCTATTCAAATGAAACCCTGTTCTAAATTACCTGCAATATTTCAACCTTGGAAATACCTTCCTAAGACATATAAGCTTTTTTTTTTAAACTACAAAAGTATTTTTAAAAATACTTGAGAGCACAAGGATTAATTGTTTATATCCCTATACCTGTATATTATTTATATTCTTTAAGCCACCCGGACACGATCCTGGGCAAGGCGATCTGCATTTAAGCAGGGGGGTTGAACAAGAGGTTCCTCCAAAAGGCCCTTCCAGCCTCAACTATTCTATGATAGACAAACCGTACTTGTCCAAATCTTAAATTCTCTAATTCCTTAAAATTAAATTTCCCACAAAAATCTGGCGGGCAAAGGAATTTGGACAGAACATCAATTTAGGCAGTGGCTTTACGATAAGATTTTTTCTCCCATCTTTTTTGCCCAAAATAAGATACACTTTTATGTATAATGTAAAACAACAACTCACAAAGTTTACGCTGCAGAATGTATCAGCCTTCTGAAATGCAAGTTCTATGGCAAAAGAGGAAAGCTGGGTAGAAGGAGATTTAGATGTGAAATCCATATCAGACTACCGATTAGTAAAACTGTGTTCAGATACAAATCTGAGCATATCCCTCTTAAAAGTTCCTTTTCTGATAATCTTATTGCAGAGTCTCAAGCTATGAGGAAGTAACAGTAACAAGAGACCTATATGCAAAGAGGCAAGGCTCACACGTAAGAAAAGCACAGAACATTATTAGCTCTTAAGACCCAACTGGCACATCCGTGCTAGCATGCATAACTATACCTACACGAAATACAGCTAATAACACAAGTTTTAAAATAGTCATTCTTTCCACAAAATTTTTGTGTTTTTTCCAAAGGTCATGCATCATGTATGATGTCATACTTCAAAGCTTGAGCAAACCATGACCTTTCAGTAATACAGTATTTATGCGTGCTTGGGAAACGTTAGTTCTTTGATTTTCATGCTGTAGCCAAACTCTGATATGTCTACAATGTTACCTTTTATTTTCCATCAGTGAAATGCGGAACAGTACAAATTAATCTAGATTAAGTGCTGTCAACTGAAATAAACCAAGCAATCTGTTCCAGTTCGATTCAAATTAAATGTTCAGTGAACAAAGTAACTAAGTATTTGGGGAAAATAAAATTTTAATTAAAATCCACACGTGCCTCAAAAAGTTACTGAGGAAATATAATGAGATTCCGCAAAGTGGGAATAGAAGCAGCAAAACACAGCCTTAGTGATACCTTAATGTAAAAACCAGTTACTAACTACCACTGCCTTACACACTCACTGACAGTCTCTTGAACGTCATACAATTAAGCTGTACATATAATTTGACAGAGTTAGGCATAGCTTTTGTCGCCGTAACACCAGCTTTAGTATGTCATGGTGACTTAATACACAGTGAAAGGAAAAGAAACCTTACAATATACCCACCCAAGACAAATCTATATACTTCTCAGCGTGACTCGTGAGGCGGAGAACTCAGATTCCTGAGCAACCACTACTAGAGAAGTTCCAGTCCATACCAGCTGTTCCTGAACCACCAGTGATCCGCTGGAACAGCATTTTAAGGTAACCTAAAATTCATGCCAGTGTACTTTAATGATCTGGGCTGCAATGTGAGCCAGTTCAGCAATTGCTCTGCATGTAGCAGAGCCCTTTCTGCAATGAGGGTGCCACAGATAGTCAATGGAAGGAATCGCTGTCCCCCACCAGACTGTCCCCCTTGCTTTCTTAAAGTCTCTCAAATCTTCTCACTCTCATCTGCCTGCAACCTCCCACACCAGCAGATTTTGTAAATACCATTACCCTAGGTCTCAACCTCTTACACAGATTTATTGGAACTATACTGCACGATACAAAGAAGTTAGTGAATTTTTCCAACTAATCATTGGCCTCAGAGTTTTTCCTTTGAAGAGAAATGTCTGTGAAATGCACAGTGCAGAGTAAGGCAGTGGACCTTTTGCAGAGATCTTCTGCAGGGCTTGGGAAAGGAGTCAATATTGGACAAGTCTCAAATCTCAGCTTAAATAAAGTGCAAAAATATTCTGGGAAGAAAACACATAGCGGCTGGTGTGAAACTGGCTGTAAACCATCCAAACTTTGGAAGAAATTATAGACAGAAACTAAGGAACAGGACAGTTCTGGTGACTGTCTTATAATTACTCACTTCGGCCTGTGTTACAAAAGATCACTAAACTTATTCCCCATTCGGATTATTGAAAATACAGCTGGCCAATAATATGGAACTGCACTGGACTCTAACGAAACCACACAGTTATTTTATTATGAAGAACTGTAATACTTTGTTCTGAACTACACTGAAACAGTAAATGAAGCTGTAATCTATGTGTAGGCTGAAATCTCAGCCACATTTAAGTTAATTACAAAGGTTACTAAAGACAAGTTTAATTTAAAAAAAAATACAGCTCTGTGCTAGTGATTTCTAGTGCTTCAGTCAAGTCAGTACCAAAAATTTTGCCCTAATGTTATTATACCAGTTTCTGAAATTGTTTTCTAAAAAGCAGAAAAACAGAACATCCAGCATTCAAAAGCAGGTCTCTATCTCTGCCAGTTAAAAAAACATATCTTTTACAATATAACTTTATATTGTTGTCCCAGTTGTTTTCTGTACTTGCCTTTGAAATATAATGAAGATAGGTATCACACCAGTGAGAAATTTAAATGTATTACACTTAAAGGAAAACGCCTCCCCCAGTGACAAAGTGACTGCTAGGTTTTTTTCTCTTTCTCTACACCTAGAATTTAATAATGTATCTCAATTACTTAAACCAGACACTAAACAGAAGCCCATGTAGGCTGAGGTTCTATATAAATATTAAACAAGAGCTTATGAAAGTGACCAGCCCAGACCATATACACCCACCGCTCTCATGGCCAAGGAACAATATAGTGTTTTACTTGGATGGTTTGGGTCATATCAGTCCTTAGGAAAAAGCTATGCTTTTTCTCTTGATAACCAATTAAAATATCCAGACCAAAATTAAAGCTTTTATTTTATCTTACAGAATTCACATTTATTGACTGATATATAAATAATGTCACTAGCATAATTAGGATATCTGCCTGAACAGCACCACTTCTGATACTCCCAGCGTTTTCTTATGAAGTTCACAGAAGTAATTATCATTAACACAATCATTCACAGCAGAGCCTAGAAAAAGTATAAATTAATTGTAGACTGTTTCTTGACTATTTCCCTCTAGCAGCAATGGAGCCAAGCTCAGGGGTAAGAATGCAAATTCTCCAAGCATGACAGTGCTTGTTGCTGAATCGGCATGCACCTAGTAAAATGCAACTACCAGCTCTGGGTCCAGCAAGCATACAGCCAGTAACAGAAAACCTCCAGCAAAAATAATCTCTTCAAAGAATCAGTAACACTTCAGGCATTAGAAATATTACCTAGTCAACTAAAAGAGTACTATTATGCAAAAAGAGCATTTATGCCTTTATATAATGACAGCTTGAACATACATTATTCTTCCACCAGCATGCAACCGATTCTCAGTCTTCAGCTGATGCAGAAGGCTGAATGAGAAATGTGTTTGTTTCAGCCAGAGAAATACTTCTATTTCTTAGAAGTTTTGTTTGGTCTAACTATAGATAAGCAAAAGGAAATGCATTCTCACAAACAGGAGTTTGACTATTCAAACTATTCAAACTAACAGTTTGAATAATCCATACTAACACCCGCTCTTCTTTTTACATGTTACTGATACATACATTGACAAATAGACCAATTTCTAGTTTAAAAAGTGGTTGGGAGCAAGAAACACACACTCTAGAAATGAGTCAAAAACGGGAACAAGCAGGAATCATTTACATGGAAGAAATCCAGATACGACATTCATTACACATCACCGGTTTCCTACCAGAGAAAAAGTCTGTCTCCAACTCTTAGCTCCAGAGTATTAAATTTCAATTCACATTATGGAACTTAAAAGAAAATGTTTTCTTGGCGCAACAAAACTGGCAAACTTTTTTACAGACTTGGCTCCTTCACTTCACTCTTTGCAATGCTCCTAGTTCTGTTACACAGCTAAAAGTATCAAAAAACACCCAAGTAGCAGCACATGGTTCATAGGTACAGGTGTGCTGATCGGTTGCCAAACGTCAGCCTTAGTTTGCAGTAGATCAGGGATTAAGCTGCCACTACCCAACTTCCCCTCTCAGACGCGCTGCTTTGGGTTTCTCATTTGCTTATTTGCTGATTCTCATGAGGCAAAAAGTAGCAGTATAACAATATTTCTAATACCCATATTTCTCTGACAAATTTGATTTAAACTTGCTAATGGATATAAAAGCTGGAGGAGGTAAAGTAAGGGAGAAGGGGAAGAATAACACAGCTGGGATGGCATGACCACAGAGAACCTAAAGAATGTATTAAGGTCACAGAAAACAAACCTATTGACTATATTTTCTGTTTTCTCTTAGTATCCTCGATTACTGAAATTATTATCTTTCAACACACTTCTCACGAGCTGAATCATTAAGATCTTAACATCCATCTTACATGAAACAACAGCATCCTAAGCTGTATCAACAGGAGCACAGCCAGTAGATCATGGGAAGCAATTATTCTCTTTGGTACTCATCAGACTGCAACCTACTCAAGGGGCTGAAGCTATGCCATATGAAGTGAGGTTGAGGGTACTGGGTTTTTTTTAGCCTGGAGAGGAGAAGGCTTCAAGGAGAACCTGATGGCAGACTTCCCGCACCTACAAGGAGCTTAATAAGAAGGCAGAGCTGCCTTCCTGACTTGGGCTCACGGTAGTTTAAACAGAGAAAATACGGTCATAAAAATGAACCTGAGAAGTTTCTGACTGGAGAGAAGGAAAACCGTTTTACTGTGAGGATATGGAGCAGTTTGCCCACAGACACTGTGGACATCTTGGAGTTTTTCAAGACTTGTCTAGCTAAAGCCCTGAGCAACCTGCTCTGAATTCAGCTTTGAACAGGAGGTTGGACTATAGAACTCCCAAAAATCCCTTTCTACTCTAATACGACCTTTTCTTGGTTATAAAGCCAGAAAAAAGTTGTCAGAAACAATTTATCAGAGTATGTAGCAAACAGAAGGATTTGTAGGAAAAAACCACCTTCCAGGAATAAAGTATGATCTATTATTTACATCCAACAGGATGAAAAGTAACAAGCCTAATGAACAGAACATTCACATTACATATTCAGAAAATATTTTTAACAGTAATGGTTAGTCAAACATTGCAATAGACCGAAACATGAGTCTCAAAGATTCCTGGAGCAGTCTCCGATACAGTAAGTCTCCACAAATGACCTGACAAATCTTAACCATGAATACTCTGACCAGTCCTACCCTGGACAGGTGAATGGCAATGATCCTTTGATTTCTTTCTGTCCCTAAGTCTGCACAGCTTTCTCAAACAGAAAATCATATGAGAATAAATCATGCCAAAGAAAAGTGATCCAATGAAATACACATTGGGGATTTGTTGCCAATCTTTGGTCACCATTAAAGATATGTTTAAGTCTTATTCCTTCTGAATGTACCACATGAGGACTACATAATGACGATGTAATGAGAAATACATCCTTCAGGCCCTGCCATCAAACAGGTTGACCGACAGAAGTCAGCTTTCCTTGAAGACCAGCTCAGCAAGATAGGTAATTAATAATTAGACATCTGGGCAGAATCCAGCATTTGATTTGAGTTACAGAGCAGCTTAATAAGAGTAGGAATATATCACCTGGTTAGGTTCACAAATTGGCTCCTCTGCAGCTACAATGGTACTGAAAAATATTTTTTCATTTTGTTAATTTGTGAGTCTTGGTTTTGGGGTTTTTTGTTTGTCTTTCCAAGCAGCAGAAGTACAGGAGATACACAGGAGATTATACTTCAAAGGACAAAAGAACACTTTAATCCTTCAGTGCTAGTGGATTCCTAGGTCTACTGCAGACTACAGGCACTTTGGCTTAGAATAGAGGCAGCTGTGGCTTGCGGCAATCAAGTCTATTATTGGAGTTCACCACATCCTGCAGATCTACTGAAATACTTGTGGACAGAGGCTTCTTTCTCCAGGACATCATAGCAGACTTGCTTAGCTAGTTTGAGGGTTCCTTGCACCGGCGTGAGTGACTTTGAGAGCTAAGAGAGATCTTTATGTCCATTTCAAGGCAGTGTCCCCAGAATACTCTTCCACCTACTACGCTGTTTAGGTAAGCACGTATTTAACATTTTAACGCTCCTGCTACATTAATTTCAAATATGTTCTCCCTCTTTCAGCATTATTTCTCAGAGAGACATGAGGTTTATTTCAACTCTCCCAAAAGAGTTAACCTTTGCATCCTTCTGGGAAATAAAAAAAATAATTAAAAAAAAAAAATCATAGAATGTACAATTGTGATTCCTTTGTGATGTCCTAAAACTATCCAAAGAGAATTAGTTTAGAAGATGAAGATTTCGGCCTTACTGAGGGGGAAGGCAAAAGAAGAGAACATGAAGGTACCAAGCAGACAATCAGGACTGAGCCAAAACAAGCAGAAGCTAGAGTGTCCAGCTACTAGGAGTGGGTAACAAGCCACTTCAGTTGCTGAATAATTTTTTCCACTAGTCCTTCCAACAGCAAAACACAGGAGTTTCCAGCCATTGAGATGACAATATAAACACTTGAGAATTCAGAATAGGTTCCCGCAAGAGACAGTAACACAATTGGTTCATTTGTTTTTTAAACAATTCAGCTTTCATTTATTTACAGTTCCTGAAACAGAAGCCACTTTTCAGTAACAAACAGATGCTGGTCCAAGGAGCAGACTCTTGGCTGTTTTTACGTTTAGATCTGCTACTTAACAAGGAAAAAGTAAGGTCCAACACAAGATGGATTTCCCTTGAAACACCCAATATTTGCTAGTGTGTCTTTGCCTATCCTGGCAGCACTCATAAGAGAAAACAACGGTGCCAAGTATCATCCAGTATTAAACCACTTCATTTCATATCAGCTGAACTTGTACAAATTTGCAACAACAGAATACATGTTTCTTTACTTCTAGTCACTCATTATCTTACTCTTAGTCCACTAAAAGCAGTAATCAGATGGTCTTAGTTTGCTGATTTCAAATCATAAAAGAGGTTCTCTCAATTTTTTTTCCTTCATCAGAACAAAAAAAGAAAGTTAAAGGAAATTAAGTGTAAGAATTAGCTATATGACTAGGACTGGGCTGAGGACACCAGTTATGTAAGATCATCAAAATATCCAAACTGTACTTTGTTACAAAGCAGAACAAAAACTCAGGTCTTCAAATTACTCCAAAGTTCTGAAAAAAATACAGAGATAAAGGCTGGGTAAGTCACATGATTCATTTCAGTCACTATGATCACCAATGGCAATAGGAAGTTCCAAGTCATTCTGGCAAGCCACCACTATTTTGGCTGCTACAGTATTTTTGTCAAGCTTAGCAAAGCATTTTAACCATCTCCCAATTAAAATGAGGGACTTTGTTTTGTTTGTTGTGTGTACTGGAGTTTTTTTGGGGGGGGCTGTTTGTTTGGTTTGTTTTTCTTTTCAGTTTCACATTTCATATTATACTGGAATAGCTTTTCTTCTGGAACAAAATTCCAGACACTCTGTAAAATATCCCAAATTTGAAAATCATTCACATTGATAGAAAAACAGAATACCACAGAGCTTTTCTGTTGAAGATTACCTCATTACCGCCCTACACATGATCACACACTCTTCTAGCCAAAAACCAGCACAACAGTCTTGTGACTCTGTATTAACCTCTTCACTCTACTACTCATGCCAACAGTGGTACTTAACTTCACTCCTTCCCCAACAGCCTGCACACCTGCTTTGCTGCTACCTTCTCTCAATATTCCAAATGCTCCTTGAAACCAAGTTCAGCGGAAATATCCCTGAAAACCACCAGCTGCTTACAACTTAGAGTGAGTGGGAATGGAAAAGGAAGAAAGGCAATTCAAATTCATACCCTCTTTTGATGAAGATGCACCCTCACTGAGGCCACATGTGTCATCACTCTCCCACATTACTACTGTATTCCAAAACTGCTTCCACTCCCAACACCAGGAATTACAACTCTTCCTTGGAAACCTCTGAATTCAGCAGGGAAAAACAAATGCCAATCAGATGTTCTGTGCTCTAATGATGACTTTTATTGTGCTCTTTTATTTCACTTTTGAACCAAGGGTTTAAAAAAATCCAATGTCAGACATATAAATTCATCTGTGGCAAAGACAGCAACCCAGGACACTCAAATGACGAAAATAATGTGTGAGAAAAGATGTAGGATGATTTTAAAACGTACAGTGATTTGTGCTGGCAATTGCCGCATTTCATGGTAAAATTCTGCAGCTAAATACAACAATGTGCCACATTGAATTGCAGCGCTTGGAGTGTGCTGACAGACTCAAGACTAAAAGCAAAGTACCAAAACCACCCAAGTGGTGTCAGTTTCCCATAATTCCCCCGAGTCTCCTATTGCAATTATGAAGTGACTTTAGTAGTGATAAATTCTTTCAAGGAACTGTAGAGATTAAGTTATTGAGTATATTTTTATCACCCCAAACTTCACAGTCAAGAGGGGTGGGGGGAAATAAAAAAAGGAGAAAGTTAGTAGACTTGAAGATCGAAAACAGCACATAGACAATATTAATGGCATTCACTATTCTCTGTTTCCACACTCCCTCATATGCAGAGCTTCCAAGATTTTAGTGACGGGTCAAAGAACAATCATTAATTTTCTAGTACATGTGTAAAAGACGTACATTCCATTTCACGTTACGTACAAAGCTATCCTTGATGCTAATTACATTTTTCACTAGGTTAAAGCATTTTAAAATAAAGCAAGTGTTTCAGGGAAGGACTGTAAAATGCCTTTCTAGAACTCTACAGAAATTGTAAATGGTAGCCTGCGGGACCTGGCTAACTACTAAAGCTGGAAGACATTTTAATGGTGTTTGCTGCTTGTGTTTTAAATCAGACCAATCAGGGAAGCCTTCAGCAGTCTGAAGCCAGCCATACAACTCCATTGCTTAATACTGCCGTAAATAACAGTTATCACCCAGCACTGCCAATTTCACACTCCGTTTTATATGAAACATTACATTTTCCAAGAAACATACAAATAACAAAACTATGGTCCTTTCAAAAGAAAAAAACCCAAATTTTGCAATTATAATAATTGCTTTGTTCCAGGACTAACAGATGTGGTCTCAATTTACTACAGAGCGATACGTACAGCCTACTAGGGATGGTTTCAAAGCAGGTTAATGCAGGTGCAAATCAAGTCTTGAGTTGGGAGGAAAGAAGATTTAGACGTACACTGTTCTGCTGAGACTGATTTGTATCTTCTGCCCAATAACTTCTTCCTTTATGGTACCTTCAAGTCACAGAGTATTCTTCACCCAAAATAGAATAGATGGCAGATCCTTTCAAATACAAAGCAAAGCAAGGATGCTTTCGTTTTTGAAATGTAATTAGTTAGCTTCCTTTTGATTTCATAATGTGTACACAATATCAATCCTGGTTGAAGTACTTCCCCATAAAGCCCTTTCATTTCTTCCTCCACGTCATTCTACAACCAAATTCAGTACAAATTTTATTTATTCAATGCTCAGTACACAAATAAATCGCAACAACTTTCACTGGAACATTCAGGAAAGGTAAGACAAGGTTGAAGTGTTCAGTTTAACTTCATAATGAGGACTAGGTTCTCTTTTAAACGTGAACAAACAGCAAGATTCTTTCAATCCTCTTTCACGAGCTCTGTATACTCAGGTACCAGTTTCTGCCCATATTACCTACAAAACCAGTGATTAAAACCTATCACATTTGCTTCATATGTAGCAATAACAGACTGAGAGGTGCTGGGATTCACACATTTAGGTTTCTGTTGCCTCACTTTGGTATTGTGCTTTTGTAGAAAGCATCTACTAGAAAGTAAAAGAAATTGTAATCAGTGTCAAAAATAAGAAACTACCATAAATTAAGTGATTATAAAATGATCAGAGTAACTTTTGGGTTAGTTGAGCATTGTTTACAAGTCCGATTGAATTTATTTCTTCATGTTTAAAATAACGCCACAAACTACTTCAGCAACTTTTTTACCAAGACAGCCATAGTCACACATTTTATGAATAAAAATTCCTTGTGATTACGAACTTTGCCTGAAGAAGATACTCTCTTGAAAACAGAGTATCCCAGACAGACTAAATGATTTCTCACATGCTGAAACCAAACACTAAAAGAAAGCAGAAGATTTTCAGTGACATATTTAAAAAGAATTCATAGTATTAATGCAAGGGAAGCTGTGGCATGAGAGCAACCCCTTTCAATGGAAAAAGTGTTAAAGGACATTAAGAGATGCTTTATTCAAGTTAATGATCAGTAACATGATGTGCCCATTCTTGTCACTTTATGGCACCCTGTGAAAAACAATGACTATTTCAACCAAATGTTATTTTATAAATTTTTCTAAATCAAATTTGGTTTGCTTTCTCATCAGCGGTGTCTTATATAAACTAGTCATTTAATGAGAAGCAAGGATGTACGAATGAAGATGGTTTGAATTGCCAATCTATTACGGAGTAGCTAGCAGCACCGTATGCTAATATGAAACATGGAAAATACCAATGTATGGGAAGCTGACAAACGAGCCTTTTCCGTCATTTAAAGAGAAAGATAATAAGCTAAGGTTTGTAAACCAGTATAGTTGCATTGAAGTGTTATTCTTTATCAACATAACTAAGTGGGGGAAATCCCTGTGCATGTATACTATTCAAGCATTTAATGTTCCTCACGTTCCAGATCAAAAAGGTTTTACTTTGGTTTGGGGTCTTTTTTACAGCTGTTATAGTTTGAGAAACCCACAAGAATTTATGGCAATTTAGACAATTATTGTGTCACCTGATGACCCTTATGCACCTGGGAAGGGGAATCATCAAAAAACAAGGAAATCTGGGGGTTGAAATATAAAGAGATTTAATAGAATAAGACTAGATAATTAACATTAGTAACACTAAAAAAACAAATATTGATCCCAATACCTATATAAAATATATGAGGATTATACTCAGTCGATTATACCAGTAGGAAGCTGTGCACTCCCAGTAATGGACAGCAAATGTCAGAGACTGCGAGCACTACAGCTTCAGGAAGGGAAGGCCTCAGGTGTTTGGCACCAGGGCAAGAAGTTCTCAGGATTGCAGCCATAAAGGGAGACAGAACTTTGCAGCAAACTTTCTAATTTATATTGAATGTGATGTTCATGGTATGAAATAAGCCTGTTGGCCAGCTTGGGTCAAGTGCCCAGGTCTTGCTCCTCCTCAGCCCTGCACCTGGCTAACTCAAAACCACTGAGACCTTGAAACCCGCATACCATACCTGGCTATAAAGTAAATATTTTCACAAATTTAGACACTAGAGTCTCCTAAAAGTGAAGCTTTTTCTCCTAAAAGAAAAGCTTTTATGCAAACAGAACCACATCCTCAACAATTCCAGAATTTTGCTAGTAATGCTGTTTCATTTTTAACTGAAAACGAAATCTGAATGTTGATCATTTAACAACTGTTCATCATTCTTGACACTTGCAACCCCTTCTGCTAACTGCAGTCAAAAATAACTGCTAGAGAGTTTTCCCACTAACAGTCATTACAAAGTGTGATTCTGGTGGCATGAAGTTTTCATAACTTTGCCACTACAGTTTTGGAAAGTGCCGAATTGCCAATGGCAAACCATAAAAGGATTCAGAAAGCAAGCCAAATTTTGCTGTAGGTTACACTAGTATAATAGTTCACTTAGTCCCTTGCAGCAGTTACCTACAAACTTACCAATATGTAAGAGCAGAATAAAGCCTTGCACCTTACACTACGCCCCCATGACAGCTACGGAAATCAGTTATCAAATGACACGGTCCACTTGCTTCATAACCCAGCTCAACTGCATTCTGAAATGCCACTGCCGACTCAGAATACCTATCTATCCCCTGGAGCACCCTTTGACAAACAGATAAATGCAATACTTAACAAACCTCTCTTGCAGGTTGAGAGCTACCTGTGTTTCGAAAACTATTTTCAAGGAAAACAAACTACTGAAAAGGTTAGGAACTAGAGAATGCCACGAGGGTTAATACCGGAGCAGGGCATAACAGCTTCAAAACCATGTGCTGCAGTTCAAGAGATCTGCAAATGAACTAGCAATGAGTTGTCAAAGGTTTACCTACACAGAACATCTTGAGGTGGGGGTCTCCGTGGCCCAAGCCAATGCAACCAAAAGTAGTATAAGAATCATTACAGCAGATGCAGAACACAGGGTCGAAGGAAGGAAAAGAATCATCAACCTCATCTTAGCTGAACAATACACTAGTGAAGTCTGACGGCTGCAACAAACTTGGGTCATTCCAACTCATTTCAGCAGAGCTTCTAATTGCATTAGTAAGAGACGCAGACCCAGGATGCGGTTGCCCTTTCTTGCCGTGCTTTTCGGATGGTCCCTGAGGGGCTGTTGGCTCGTGACAACTAGCACTCCTCTGGACATCCAGGAATGGCTGGGTGTGTAGTGTAGGCTCTGGGCTCTTCCCGAGGAGAGGTATGGGAAAGGCAGTTCTGTGATTTGATTTTCATGGGGGAAGACAAAGGCGAAGGAAGAGAAGCCCATACAGGAGAATTCTGTCATGAGGATGTGAGCCACGCCAAACTCTGCAACTTGTCCTCAAGGCTAGAAATGGTTCCTAACACATTTTCCTTGCTGCATCCACTAGGGACTGGTCCAGTTGCCACATGACACTGACTGTGTTTCTTTGCTGATGATCCAGACTCACAGGAAGTTGAGCAATTATTCTCTACATTTACCTGAAATTCTAAGAATACACATTTTCTTAGAATGATTCACCAAGCATAACCTTTACACAGGATCAGATTCTCTTATTAAGATAAATTTAGCCACCTTGTTGAGATTAAGATCAACTTTACATTTAGAAAACACAAGAATCCTGATGTTGTGATTTATATGTCTATAAAAGCCATATATTTAGTATGTATGATATACAATAACTCAGGTATGCATGCTCTAGCACTAAATTTCATGCTGAAAGCTTGCTAATGCCTCAGGCTATTGAGCGAGATGATACATGAACCTGTACATAAGGAGATTGCACACTGGTTTCTTAATTTACTTCTAAATTACAACTACCAGAGGATTTTTCAGTATGTGTGTCTCTAAATATCTTGCTGTCTGGTAATAACAACTGCAGGTACTATGAAAGTAAAATTCCCAGCTTCTAGCTGTACTCATGTACCCATGATGAACAGAACTCTTGAGTTTTCAAATTTTTAAAGATGTTGTTCAACTTGTTTAAAAAAATCCATAATAAATGTATCCTTTCCTAGGGTAAATGCACATGAAAATCTTATTATTCAAAACAAGACGTGTCTCTATATCCTCTGGCACTAAGCCAACTTTTAATAAAATTTTAAAGGTTCCATTTAAATTTATTTATATTGTTATTTCCTTTGTTGCAACATATCATTAATTTGATTACAGGTCTGTACCTATAAAGTCAAGACTGCAGGTTCTAACTGAAAACTAGAAAGAGTTCTTGTTTCAAGACACAGGTTCATTACATTAAGTACATATACACAACATGTTATTAAAACTTCATTAAAGGAAAACTTCACATGCACAGCAACTCTTCCTAGCAAGTGCATTAAAGAAAAAAAAGATCTCATATGAATAGAGCTGGGGCGTATATGTCAGTAGCTGAAATCTGTACCAAAATAAATGCAATCATAAAATTAGAAACATTTCTTTTAAATTCTCAAGATCTACAAGTCACTATTTTTTATTATTTTTTTTAAATAACAAAGAACACTTCTATAGGAGTTTATTAATAAACACTGTTTTCTTTGAAGTTGGTTTTCAAAGGCACAAGTCGACACTTTTATAGAAAAGCCTGCAGGAGCAGGTTGACAGTAATAGTGGGTCAGAAGGTGAGAGGAGAAAAAGCGTTGAAATCAGAACCTCAATCAGCTGCCACTAGATTGATTTATTATAGGCACATTAAAACCGATATTTTTACTTTTAAAATTAAGAAAGTATTTTAAAGATTTTTTTCTCAGCAGCTACAAATTCTAAAAACACTTTCAAAAATACATTAAATGCTGAGGTGCTCATGAAATTGTACAACTCAAGAGTTGGAATTAAAAGGTAACATTCCCAACCACCAAACCCTCCAATTGGATTGCAAGTTCCAGAAGAACTGACAGTAGGGAATGTCCTCTCAAATTGCATCAGCTTCTCATGATTGGACCTGTGGTCAAGAGGCAGAGACAACTAAATAGACCTAGCTGGAAAATACCAAGGTAGTGATGTCTCATTAAATTAAAGGGAACATAATTTAGACGCAAGCTCAAGGGAACTTACCTGTACTATTATTAATTTTCACTGAACTGTTTCCATTTTTGTTCCAGGCAAAACACTGCATTTTTTCCTTTTATTTTTATTTAAACTCCAATACTGAACAATGGTCTGAAATAACGACCGTCTATGTTTCCAAAGCCAAATGCATAATCTTAACTTAGCTGGACTAAAGGGTGAAACGATTATAAGAAAAGCTGGAAACTGTCCTATGGAAAATTCCAAGCCCTGAACAGCTCCATGGGTAGCACCCCTCCTTTTCTAAAAACACAGGATTTTTTTTTAATTTTATTTTTTTACTAAAACTCAACAGAAATGTGGCCAACTTCAATATGAATTCACTGAGCTCTATAACTGTGCTCTAGAACAGTAGTTTCTAGACCAAAATCTAAATCCTTCTTATTTTGTCATAGGTAAGATTAATGTCAAACCAAAGCAGACTGTAATGTTAACACACACACACACAAGCAAGCAACTAAATACTTATTTTAGCTTGTCAAGAACACACAAACTTTTATTTTCTCAAGATGAAACTAATCCTCATATTAAGTCCAGCTTCAATATTTCACTTGAAATATCAGTTAGATTGTAATAACTTAAAATATTAAAGCAACCTGAAGTATTGCACTTACCCTTCAAAAATTACTGGACTGGAATGAAGCACACTGGGTAGTTTTACTTCAGAGGCAATCAATGATCTGAAAGTTTTTTTTACACTTAGAAGCAGCAAAACTATATTTCTGAAGTTACACAAACAGAATGAATCTCAAACTCAAATTAAAATACTGCAACAGCCTCGGTTACACCCATTCGCATTGCAGATAGATCCCTAACGCTGGGTGTTCTGTTCCTCAGGAAACCATTATCACGGGAATATAATTTCCATGATTTGTATCATACCTAAATTACACAGTGAAATACATATATTGTTCAAGACATGCACATTCTTGGCATTTGTAGTTTTCAAAGTACTGCTGGCTTGCAAAGTAAGTTTTTCCAGCCTCTGTAAATTCATATAATTTATATTCACACGAAATTTTTCATGTTTTCAAGTATCAGTGTTGTTCTTCTTTTTTCCTTTTCACATCATTAAGACTGCTCCATAGCTCGTTTTTAACAAAGTTCATTGAGAGATGCCAAAAGACAACATCTTGCCACCAATGGGGGGGAAAAAAAAAATCTAACAAGGTACATGGAACTTATTCTATTATTTTAAATTTAACAATGAAACTTTTTTCCCAGGAATGGAACAAAAGTTATGATTCTTACTCAAGAGATTAATTAGTCTCATATTTGAAAATCTCTTTCACAGTATATATGAGTAATACTATCTAAACACTGCTTGTGGGAAGATTAGTAAATCAAAGATGTACAATGCAATTAATTTCAACCAAAAATAAAACCCCTCCTGTATTATTTTTTTTTTTTCAAAGAAGCCCACACACAGTAGTATACTGTGGCAACTGATCAGTTTGTGTGTCTGTATGTACACACATATATATGTATGTATACAGAATCATAGCACGGTTTGGGTTGGAAGGGACCATTTAAACATCGTCTAGTCCAACCCCCCTGCCATGGGCAGAGACACCTCCTACTAGACCTGGTTGCTCAAAGCCCCGTCCAACGTGACCCCGAACACTTCGAACNCCCCCTTTAAGTACTGGAAGGCTGCTATAAGGTCTCCCTGGAGCCTTCTCCAAGCTGAGCAACCCCAACTTTCTGTCTTCATAGAAGAGGTGCTCCAGTGCTCTCATCTTTGTGGACCTCTGGACTCGCTCCAACAGGTCCGTGTCCTTCTTATGTTGGGAGCCCCAGAGCTGGATGCAGTATTCCCAGTGGGGTCTCATGAGAGCAGAGCAGAGGGGAAGAATCACTTGCCTTGACCTGCTGGCTATGCTTCTTTTTTATGTATGTATTTATATAGCATATATTTATATTCATGTATATATTTATATATTATATATACACACACAGGTGCCTATACATATAAAAATATAGACACATGCCTATATAAATATAAAATTATACAGATTACAAACAGTAAACCAGAAAATAGCTAATCTCTATTGATTTTCAATGTCCTTATTCCTTAGAATTATGGAAAATATTCCATTTCATAAACGAGGACAATGAACAATAAGACAAGAACACCAACCTGACAGAAAGGCTCTAATTGCAATTTCAGAAACCAATTGCTACAAGTGTGTAGGTTACTGCTCAAAGTACATGCAAAATAAAGCAGAGGTCTCTTCTGTACCTCCTCCTCAGATCACTGAACTTTTACACCTACAGGACATTTATGATAACCGACCAGAATAATTACATATTAGCTATACTATTGAACTTCAATCTTGCAAAGAATTACTTCGGTCAAACTCATCCCTTACTTGTGTATCACAGCTGCCAACTATTTCTATACTATTTTAGCCACTTGGAACCTGCACACAGACATTCGTTTCCTCTCAAACCTCAGTCAGTGGCAAAAAAGTGCATTTCAGAATTTCAGATTGTGAGGATGCATCTGAAAATTCAGCAAGTCAGTCTTGGAGATGAGAATTGTTTGGGCATACTATGTTTCTATTATCACTTTTTTCTTCCAAGCAGATACAACCCTGCTAGAGTCCACAGGAGCCTGTATCAGTGTCTGGAAAGTGGATAAACAGATGTGCAATGCTGCTCTATTTTCAGTTATTCTCTCATGCTAAACCCACAGGGATCCTCCACCTGAATACACACTTGATTATTAGCAAGTATTTAACCTTACCCTACTGAATGACAACCCTACGAGCAAGAAATAAAGTCATGTTGGAGGTGCAGGTTTTCTTTCCTTAGAGAAAAGCTTAGCATCAGGATATGTGATGGAAGCAACCAGTCTTGTGGTGTTTTTCTGGTGGAAATACTTGGAGGGAAGATGGAAGAAATCTTGCAAGCAGTTTCTAATCAGTTAAAGCTTAATACATACAATCAAGCCATCACCTTTCCTTTTCAAACCTAGCTCATTCTGTGTTTCACAAACAGCAGAGGATTAATTCAACATCTTCTTGCTGCTCTGACTTTCAGCACAGAGATCACTTCACATAGTATTTTGATGCTGCTCCCACTGCTACAGTATCTAAATACGGGTAGTGCTCCATTCAAGGAACTTAAACTAAAACTCAATTGTTTTTCCAGTGTCTTTACTAGATCTTTGGTGGATGTCCTTTTGAAACCCTTCCAGCAAACCACTTCTGCCATAAAAAAATGGACAAGTCTGATTGATTGCAATTATGATGTGTGAACATGCAGTTTTAAACATTTAAATGCTCACTAATGAGGCAATTGTTATCTTTGCCACTTCTTTATGGAAATACCGAGCTTTTTGATTAAATAGAAGTTTTTCAAAAAGCACAGTCGATGTGAATTGCCAAACTAAAGCTATCAATAGACTCTAAAGGGAATATAAAGACTGTTCTCCCTCAAAACTCAGACAGAAGATCCTATTTACGAAGTCCTCAAAACAATGCAAGAACTGAGATATTTTTCTAAAATCTCCTTAGAGATTACAAGAAGTTTTCCTCTCTTCCTCTGTTCTACCAATGCACAGATGAAAGAAGACAGGAAAAGCTAGGTAGGTTTCTTCCAATCATTGGCTGTTGACAGCAAGGAGATTAGATCATCTATAGTAAAGAAAAAGGAAGCAGGAATGATCACCACTTATTTTTACATTATTGCAGCCCTCTAATAATATTGGGGCTCTTCAAAGAGCCCCGCATTTCAAGCACAAAAGATAACTCAATGGAATCCAGCAATAAGAGCTGACCAGGCAGAACTTTTGCCTGCACGGACATGTGAATCCTCATTTCCAGACCCACTCCCTCCTTCCCACATGCAAATGAACGTGCACATCTTCACCTAGGGAAGACAACACTTAATACCTAGACTGTGACAGTGGTGCAGTGGAAATCTCTCTCAAATATCTACTTTGAGAACAGAAGACCATGTACACATGGTCAATAGTGAATGCTAACCAGAATGCACTTTCATGCACTAGTATTTTATTAAACCTTTATCAGTGGGCAAGGAAGGACTTTCGCTTTCATAATATTCTTCTGTAATTCTGCCTCAGAATCATCTGTTCTTGATGATAAATATCAATAATTTAATAATTGATATAAATAATATAAATATCTCAATTAATTTATCAGAGTTGGCATAAGCATTTACTCAGATAGCATTAATGCACTGTTGCAGTACGCATGTGTTTTAATTTTTAAAGAAGGCCCTTCACAGTCTACCTGCATCGCAAAATACTAGAACGTCATTGCCCGTTTAATCTAAATTCCAAGTGAGTAATTTTTTTTTAGATCTAGTTAAATGCTATTGTCCTGCTGAATATACATTAAGCGGACTGACAGTCTGAGCTGAGCCGCCTGTGCTCTGTGACAGGCGAGACATCAAAACAAAACAGCCTTTTCTATTCTTTAATATTTCTCAAGTGTAAACCACAGCCAAGAGATTAAAATTTTAAATACTGCATTACACACATATGAAAAGGATTTGGGGTGCATAAACTTCTCAAATGCCTAAAATGAAGTATTTTTTGCTACTACTTTTTGCCTTAAAATGTAGATTAGAAATTAAATTTTTAGCAGAACAAGACAAATGCAGCATACAGTGTTGGTGTAATTGCTCATTTAGGAGGAAAAAGAAGGCTTTTTAGCATCGTATCTCGTAGTCTTTAGTTTTACGCTACTGATACCACCAGCAAAACACAATAAATGTAGAAAAATCAAGCCACTGCAGAGCCTTTTAATGTCCTCATTTACTTAGGTAGGAACGGAACTATTTTTCCATGTCTGGAACAGGTAGTTTTCCTTCTACAAATCTGAATGATGTAGGAGCTCTACAGAAAACTTTAAAACTTCCAAAGCAACAGGAAAAGTCAAGCTCCAGTATCCAGACATTTTAATATTAACACTCTCTACAACATGTGAGGTACCTGGTTTTGGGGACAGATTTAGAAGCTTGGTAATAAGTAAGTGAAAACAAAACAATCCTGGAAAGCACTGTTTATGTTGGAAATGGTGCATGATTTCACCAGACTAATTTCCTCTATGACCTAATATGAGACACACAGGAAAAACCAGGCTTACCACTCAACCACGTAGACCCTCACTGTCTTAACAGAGCACAGTTAAAAAAAGAGGGGGGAAAAAGGGATGAGGATTTCCACCCGGCTCTCCCACCCCATCTGGTTCATCTGGTTCATCTCAAAAATTAGACTATTCAAGTCACTTTGATTGCCTTTGGGCACTGGCATCACCAAACTTCGCTCAAGCACTGCCACACTAAACAGCAAGGAGCAGGATAATGCAGGTCTACAATTTAGAACAAACAGCATCACCCAATGGCAGAAATTCAATACTGCAGATGACAGTCACTACAATTTCCTTTCTCTACCCTATGACACAAAGAAAAACAGGAGAAAGGGGGGGAAAAAAAACACCTAAGAAAATCCAGTTCGTGGTCTTTGATATGGCCTCGCGTACTTCAACAGGAGTTTTAGCAAACAATTTTCAGGGCTGGTAACAGAAGTTATACGGGCTCACGGGGAAAGAGAACCAAAGGCTCACAGCTGCTTTTTTGATAAGGCAAAGTCAGGCTGAAGCCTGCAAGACACTACAGCCCCATTGAACCTGATGACAGGCTGCCACAGGAGTGGACAGTTAAGTAACTGAACCCCACTTGGATGAAACAGAAACTGGACATCAGACTTTGGTAAGCACATTTGTAAGCTTCTGTTTAGTTCAGTGCTTCTCTGATTTTGGTGGCAAAGTTACTATCAGGACTCAGCAGCACGGGTTCAGCATCCTGTTTGCTGATCAATGGTAAGGGATCTTCCACCATCCCCTTCCACAAGCCTTCACACAAAATCTCCTTCATGTCCTCCTCACTCTGAATGCAGCACAGAGTACCACTAAAACCCAGAGTTATCACGGTAAATTCATCAGAAAATGTAGACTATCACATACGGCATGTTTCATTATTTCCTGAATGATACTGTTTTACTGATGCTTCCAAAATGTGAACTCAACTGACAGATTACAAGTAGTGATGGCCAAATCTCAACACCCAACAAAACAGAAAATCTTCATATTTTTTCCCTTGTACCTATGTTTACAAACTTTAGGATTGTCATAAAAATATAAGCTGAGAAACTTTAATATCTCACAGTAATCAAAACTTAGTAATGACTCAGGAAACAGGTTAAAAGATGAGTGATTCTTGTGCCTCACGAGGTAATTAAAACAGCAAACACAACCTCTTGTAAGTGGAAAGGAATAGAAAGTTTTATGTATCCAAAAGGGATCACGTTCAACACTCCAACACTCCCAGCATTGTAGCATCAGCCCATTGTGAAGTCTGGTGCAGCTTTAAAAAAAAAAAAAAAAGAAAGAAATTGTATGTGAGATTGCAGTTAAGAAAAGACAGGGAAACCCAAAGTTCATGCCGAGGTTAGAACAATGACAAACAACACAGAAAACTAATGAAACTCCTTGTTATAGTCATGGAAAATATATGTTACTTGTATCTGACACCAGTAAAAGTAGAAAGAATTTGGATCAACAGCTCAGACCTGAGCTGGAGACAAAGCAGCCAGAAAGGTAGACATTCTTCCATCTACAGTCGTCTTGCCCCCAGCAATCAGTAACACTGGCAAAAAGCAGGAAACACAGATATACCCCCTTCCTGCAATACAGGGTACTGTATATCTTCTGAGTCTTTTTAAAAATATTATATTGGCCACATCAGAAGGTGGTTATTTTAGTAACGGTTTTCCTAACATTGAGTAACCCAAACAAATTCAGTTCTTCACCACCTAGTAAACTAGCAAGAAACACTTTTCGTTGATACAATGCTCTTAACTGAGAATGATATATGGAACAACAACAAAAATCTCATAATACCTCTGAATGTTTTGCACGCTACTAGGACTTTAACTTACCAAAGCATCTGAATCCAAGCTGGATGAAGGGAAAAAAAACATTGTCACAACTCCCAGACTCCTTTTTGTAGAAGCTAGGCCACATCACCTCCCATCTTTATATGCCTCAGAATATACACCCAGAAAAAGAAATGACGAGGCTGATTGAGATCACTGAGGAAAGCAAAGACATTTTCTCATTTCAGTGGACTTTAAACTAAGACATTTGCCTAACAGATGCTGAGGTTATTTCTTGAAGGGAGAAAGCACGTGCAAAGACCAGGAAAAAACTTTTCTATTTTACAAAGGAGGTAACACACTAAGAATTACCTGCGATATCCACAGCACAGCTGTAACCCCCTCATTATATAGTTGCTGGTTCATTACAGAAATTACTCCAGGCAGGGCAGAAGGACTGCTACACAATACACCTTTCAGGTAAGCACTACATGAGACCATTCTGCAAACAAACAGGTCTAAAAAGCCTGCAACAGCACGAAACGCTCTCTGGTAAACACCAAGTTTAATTCATGTCTGCCACATGTATGAGAACTACTACTCGGCCCGTTGGAACAAGAAAGGATTAACAGGAACCCCTGAGAATTCTTCCATATCAAGGTCAGTAACTTATTTTTAGATTTCAGTCTGGCTTAAAATGAATAGTTTTAGACAACCTGCTCATCTTAAACAGGCACGTTAAATATCAATGCTATAGATGCAGTTTCAACACTTAGAATAAGTGCTTATTGTGAATTTGAAAAAGGTCTGGAAAAGGCTGCTTGACGATGGCATGCTGAGTTTTCCTTTAAAAAGAGCTAGAGTCCTGTGCTGCACCACAGTGGTAATAGGGTTCAACACCAAATAGGGTTCAAAAAATTGTTCGGAGTCAAGAAGAGGCCAACAAGCCTATAAGTTGGTACTGATTGTTTGGAAATGTATGCAGAGCCAGCTTGTTTTAATTTTGAATGTTAGAAGACATCTAGTCATCTTGCTTTTTTCTATCTTCCCTCTCCACTATAAATCAAAGCAATTAATTTAATTTCTAGAGCTATCCAACATCTTAATTTAAAACACTATGAAGTTCACAAGAATGATCCTCCTCCCACAATCCTTCTTTTACTCCAAAATGCCCAAGTCCTGTTCTTGCTTTTGGCAACTGCATGTTGCACAAAATCATCATTCTACAGACATCTTCACAGTGGCAGAAGCCAATGGAGTTTACATTTATATGTATGCAAGGTTTGGTCAAAGTCTCAGCCTGTGATTCATGAGAACATAATAATATACAGACTGATCTTCATACTCGTTTATCTATTAGATGGTAATTATGGTATTCCTCCACATGAAGCAGGCCAATAATATACTAAAAAGGAATTATGGTACTGTGCATATGTCAGCCTTCACATAATCATTGAGGATATGCAGGCAATCAATATGTCAAGATAATGTCTATGTAGTATGCAATTTAAATTATCAAATTGAAATTGTTTAAAATAAAAGCTAAAGAAATACCAAAAAAAAAGCTTATGCACTATTAAAATTACCTTTAATATGAAACTTTGACTGTACCTAAGTGCATCTACGTTCCTTGCAAGAGAGAATGAGAAAACTTTCTATGCATCGTATGATCAAGGCTTCAAGTGAAATTGGTCAAACCAGACAAGTCACAAGGAACGACTGGATCAGCTGTATTAATTGCCAAAAATTGGTGGAGCAGAAGAGGGAATAGGAGCAGGACAAGAGGGAACATTAACTTGTTGCTTATAAAGGGGCAGCACGACAGAATAAAGTTTTCTATTATTCTCTAACAACAAATGAATCACATTGTTGTAAAAATAATTCAGCGCTTTACAAACGATACTGCATTAGGCACGCATCTCTGAAGTCAGGGCGAAAAAACTCCACACCAACCCTTTATTACTCATATTGTCCCACCACTTGGAGATCTCATGATTCTTTCTCGTTTAACAGTCTCTAGCACTTTGATGAAAACCTTACCACTTCATCAAAATTTATGATTGTGACAGAACTGAAGACTATCAGAAAATATGTTTGGGACCAGGACTACAGACCACAGTTACCTTCTACATCGCAACAGATACTTTTAAAGACACTCTTGAACCACAGATACTTTTCTACTTGGGGCACCTCTATACTAGTTAGGTAGAGATCTCATTTCCACAGCAAAACCTAGGCTTTTAAAGCACTTCTGTGAGAAAGTCCATTTTAAGCTTTACTGCTGACTTTTACAGTGCTATACTTAGTCAAAACTTATCAATTGAAGGGCTCAGTCCTGCAACACCCTGAATGTTTTGTCCTTATCTAGCAAAGCATTTACAACATTAGAATAGCACCATCCAAACAGTGGAACAATGCAGAACTTTACAGTTAGGAGCTCACCACTTCCAAGCATCCAGACCCAAAAGGCTCCTCTTTTTTTGTCCAACTCTAAAACAAGAATCTCCTCCATTTTAGGCTTATGATTACCGTTAGGAAAATATAGCAATCACAGTTATGTAGGTTTCTAATGAAGAAATCAAAGTGGTTTATTTCTCTCCTCCCTCTCTCAACAACATATGCAGATAACTGCGGGATGCTCTTCATTGCAATTAACTTCCAATCCTGCCACGCCAGGAAGAATGTAATTAATTTTAAAAGTGAAACTAATCCTGAAGAAAAAGAACAGATAAACTCATATAGTCTTTCTGAAAACCTTAGGGGAGAAAGAGACAATTATTAAATAAAACAAAGTATTTGTCTTTAGTTTGAAATTTTCAATTTCATAATCACTACAGCAAGAAGATTAAGTTACGGAGCTGAACGGTGACGATTTGATCTATGGATGATGGCACCTTTTTCTAACTGTATTCTAACTGGATACATTGCACACCCTGCCCTAGCGAGCAAAATAATGGAAAACTAAATTCCAAACAAGTCAAATCTTGTTCATACTTTCAGGCAGAACAGTCTTCAAATTAGGGAGGTAGTCTCATATAAAACAATTTGGCTTAGACATCTGTTAAAAATATCATCCAAGTTACATTAAAAAGTATCCAGATGTTTTACTTGCTACTTTCATTAAGAATAATTTTAACTGTAGAAGCTTTCGTCCCTGCCTTTTCCCCCAGAAGACTTCCTTTCTCAACCGCATTGACAAAACCCAATATAATTGCATTAGAGAAAGCATTGCTGCTACCTCAAATAAAAAAGAGGCATGTGAAACAGAACAACTTTACCAATGAAGGACACACATTCCAGAACTAATATCCTACACCACTGGGTTCACCAGCATCCCCAGTACCTAAAATGCCCCTGGCATAAGGGTATGGATTGCTTTCTTTACCTGAGGGGATCAGTTTTGCTTTCAGCAGGCTGATTAAGAAAAAAGAGACATCTCAAAAACACACTTGTGCGTATTCTCTGTTCTGCAGGGGACAGAGCTCTCCCAGCATGTATCGAACTGTCCCAGCACAGTAACTGTATTACTAGTCAAAGTAAGCAGGTAGCAATAAACTACCTATCCTATCGGTCAGTTCAAGATGGCGAAGCCAATGCAACCAGATTACAGCACCAAACCCAAGCTAAGTACTTTGTTCTTACTAAGTTAGGCTTAACGTTGCATTCAGAAACGTCATAATTTTTCCCTTCGGGATCCCTCTCAAAAGGCAACTGTACAGCATGATCTCAGCATGCTGATGTTCTGCCAGCTGGATGATCCCCCGTTACAAGGAACGCAGCTCATGTCTTCCATCTAGCTTGTTCCAGACAACGCTGCATCCTTCGGGAACAGTTTTCACAGGGCAGAACCCCCAGGCAATTCACGTCTCCCCTGTTTGATCTCAGAGGTAACAGTGAGCTCAAGTGAACAGTGAATAAAGACTGCAATTAAACTTTGTCAAGCTTTCTTTTTCCTTTCAATTCCCTATTTACTAACTCCAGCAAGGTTCTGTGATTGAAGTCTATGTAATTCTTCTCTTTACAAGAGAGGAAGGGAAACAATGCAGAATAAGGTCTACATCATTCCGTTGCTTATTCAAATGCTGATGACACTTGCAATTAAATCAAGTATTTCAAACAACTCATACTGCATATACGCCTCACAACATAAACAACAGTTTTAGGGAAAGGTAATAAGGTTGTGCAGAGCAGTGCTATCTGTCACAGTAAGGCAGAGATTAGTCATCTCACCTTCCAGTACATATTCTTGTAAATGAACAAAGAACTAGGGGTACAGATTAATTGCTGTGACCCATTTTGTATTTGTTTGATTTCTACAATAAAGAATTATATCCTTATATTTCATTCATTAGGTTTCTTTCTTAAGTTTTTATTAAAAGAGTTCTACTATACTAAAGCAGCAGAGAGTACTGCAATGAATCCCTCACTTCATAGCTTTGAAAGCGACAGTGGAGGCCTAAAGTCTCCCCCCAAGAAAACAGTACAAATTCTGTCCAGATGATAAAACTGAGGTGTTTAGAAGGCAAGTCAAACCAGGTGAGGGGAGTATGGAGGAATTTTCACTTTTTCCTTCTGATGACTTCATTCAACAACTACCAGCCAAAACCTCCGCTCCTTGCTCAGCCTGATAACCCACCTCCTTCCTTCCAGTATAGTTAATAAAAACATACAGTGCATCTTTGTGAAGGAGACATAACAAAATACAAGTCACAGGACTGTCCCACATGTACGATAGTGACTCTTGACAGGTCTTCCTCCTACAGAGAGAGGAAGCACAGGAGAACTGCACATCCATTGCAGGGTCTTGGCAGGTTCAACACAGAACTAGCTCAACACTTGGTGTCCTAAGTACAGCACTTATTTTTTCTTCTCTCCTTTTCGTGCACGAGTGTACGCAACTCAGGACACACATGTACCAAGCATTTACCAGTCCAAAATGAACATTTTATCAGACGCTTTTCTTACAAATACCAACCTATCCAGCCTCACAAAACATGCAAGTGGGCAGTAAGCCTGGCAAGACCCATTTTAATAACTGCATCTCAGTTTACGGCTTAAATGTCTGCCCTCTCCCTTATATCTTAAGAACTTATCACAATAGTGTAAATAAAACTATGAGAAAGAAAAGATCTAAAGAATGCATTCCTAATGCTAACAGAGTACAAGCAAAAGAATGCTTTTTAAAAACAAAGAATGGTTTTAAACAGAAAGTGAAGAAGCAATAAAGTACTAGTAAGATATTTCTCTGTTCCAAAGCATTACAAAATTTTTCACCACTGCCAACAAACCAGCGCACTAATCCCCTGCAATTATTGTTCTTATAGCAGGTGGAAACCATAAGCAGAGATGGAGAAGCAGCCTTTACAGAGCAATTATCCTCCCACTCCAGGCATTCTCTGTTGCTTTAACTCCATCACTAGCACCCCGTGCAGTAAGACTGCACCATCGTACTTCAGGAGACACGCACTGCACGAGGCCTAGGCTGGCTCAAGACCCACCTCCCAGAGAACAAGCAGGTTGTCCCTCAATTCTTGAAGAGGCTCCTGAAGACAGTGATGCAACTCTATCCACTCAGAGGGCTTAGCCCATGTCACTGTTCAAGCCCCAAATCTTTGGGGACTACTTATGTTTTCAGAACAAGTCAGGCAGACCAACATCAAGCACTAAGGTTATATTACAAAAATAGGGGCTATATTTTTTATTAGTAGTAGTGTGCTATTAGTCCATTTACTAAAGCATTATCATTGTTACTGGGAAAAGAGCTCTACCGGGACTGGAAATTACAGAAAAATACTAGTGAAAAGAAGTGTGAGAGCCACAGTTTACTAAAGAGTCAGAATACTAACAGTGCTGTTTCAGAGCCTTTGGTAAGTGACATGCAGCCCCCTCATGCCAGCCAACCAACTAAACTGACTGAAGGGAAAACCACTTCCACATCTTGCGCCTACAATTCACCTGGTAAGTCACGCAAAAGCAACAGGCAATGGTAGAGCCCAAGGTCTCTCAGATGTATTGGTCAGTTGGCTTGTTACATAAAAAAAAGATGTACCCTACATTACATTACTTTTGATTGAACATCAAAAGTAAACTTTGTGTAAACCCTACAATGGATATAAAATAAGACCTATATTGTGAGATACTACTCTGAAGACAGACATGGGAACCCAGGAACTAATCCCATGAGCATTCAGTTCTAGGTCTGACACACGCATCCCTTTGAACAGCTCACTCCCATCTCAAAACTTCAGTTTTCTTATCTGTGCAATGATATGGGTTGCTTGCCCTGTCCTCACAAGTATGTGTTTATGTACGGAAACTGCCTTAAAAATGACAAGTGCACTTATTAGAACCAATTTAAATGTATGAAATAAACTGACGGTACAGACAGGATATCATACTATTGGCATTTCTAAAGTTTCAACGGCACTTAAATAATGTTCCATGATATCACACACAAGAATCTAAGTAATTTTCAAAACAGCATAAAGCAATAATATTTGCAGGCAGTTTAAGGCAAGTTAATACCCAGCTTCCATTGAAAACACTAAGCCTGCATGCCTAATTGCTCCAGGGGCCTTTGAAAATCCCAGAGAAAATGAACAATAAGCAGTAAATCAACCCTTTCAAAATGAAAGCAACACCCTCCTCTCCGCTATCCTAAGGTATTCCACAAAAATGTATTTCACTTACATAAACACATACTACATCATAGCGGGTCAGAGCCAGAGCTGTCTAAGAGTGATTAATAGGATTAAAAATATTTTTCAGAAATATTAAAATCTTTTATTATATACTGGAATATAAACGGGGAAAGGGAGGATCATTACCGTATTTCCCATCTATATGCCCATATTAGCATTTCTCGGACAAAGAGGGTAGCATTCCTTAGATCTTGCATTTTTCTACCCTGCAGAAAAAATAACAAGGAAATGGGACCACTCTCCTCATAGACTATGAAAATGCCCTGCTACCATTGTAAAAGTCTAACTTGGTAGACACTGCAGCAGTTGAAACCTGCAATTGTTGGCATCAGTACAAAAGAATCTATTGTCTTTGTAAAATGAAGTAATCAACAACAACAAAATATTCAGGAAACAGAAGCTTCTAACAGAGATTGATTTTGCAGTACTTAATGTCTAAATAGCTCCTTGGCAATACAGAGTTACACTCGGAGTATGTCATCATGTGTAACTTCCTGCAGAGTAACGACTATTAATTACCATGTTTTTCATGTGTCAAAACGAGAGAAGTAAAAACAATCCACTACCTCCTTTACAGCCTTTCTCCTATGTTTTTCATTTTCCAGTCTATAAATTGCTTCCTTGAAGTAAAGAAAGGAAAACAACCCCAAATTTCCCTGTTCAATAACAAATATCAATAAAACAACTACTCAAGACCATTTCCTTCCAGGACATGGCTGCCATAAGGAAAGATACTTCTAAGAGAAAAGGAAGGTACAGGAATCAACAGAGGGATTTCTCTGCAACAAGAAACTCACAAGGAAGAACTGGAGAAACAGAAACTTTTCACTAAGCTGACGCTACTGTAATACACTACATGGTTGCTTAGGCCAAATGAGAACAGTAACCTACTTGGATTTTTGGAATTGCTCAGGTGAAGAGTGAGACATTATTTCATGACTGCTTTTCTTGCTGAAACAAGGTTAGCCTAGCAAGTCCTGGAGGAAAGCCACATCTTTTACCACTCTTAAGAAAAAAAGGTTTCATATTTAAAAACATGCTTCTGTTTCCTCTTTTTCCTCATGTGGAAACAAAACTGATTTTCCATACAGGAATTCTAAAGATAAAAGTTTCAAGTGATTTGATGGAAGCAGACCTACATTTTTGAAGTGGCATGGAAAAACTTGAGGAGGAGGAGGGAAAAAGCATTAAATTCTAACTAATTCAAGGATTTAAAATTAAGTTCATGCAACAATTCCCATCCATTTCCCTTCAAAGTGAAGTTGAAGTTTAGTCTCAGACATTTTCTTTTCAAAGAAACTGCAAATGTGAAAACAATAAAGGAATTACGCACTGGCTTGCATTATTTAGGACTGAAGTAAAAGGTAGACAGGCACACATCACATTGTTATTAAAAAGTTAGCATACCTGGTACAGTAGCTCAGACATGCTAAAAAAAAAAAAAATTTACCTCCTTTACATGACCAATTCTAATCTCTATTTGTACATCAACGATTTTCATCAGGAAAGTCCTGGTCAGGCATACACATCTCTTCATGTCAGAGTTCTACCAGAAAAATGTATAAACTTACCTTGTCTTGATTTTCTTTGTTTTTGTAACACAAATTTCCAATCAAACGAATGAGATGAGATTTAAAACCCACGGCTGGATGTGAAATTTCTTCCTGCCCTGTCATAGCATGTGTAGTAGTGAAAACATTTACCGCCTGTTTCCCAACAAGATGAGTTAATCTCAGGATATCTACAGAAAAAAAGAGTATTTTAATTAATTACCACGTGAAAATTAGTATCACTTTGCACAGAGCTTGACCCTAAAAATTTGTAGTAAAAGTTAATAAAGATAATTTCAGATATTCAGCAATAAAGAACTTTGAAAGTTTTCTTAATTTCTTAATTTGTGCTAGTATAACCATAGAAGGCCATCTTAAGGTCAGAAGGTATTTTTGTATCCTTTCTACCCACTTACATAGTTCAGACACGAAGTCTGAAGGCTGGTGCTACCAGTCTCTACTTTAAGAGTCAGAATTTGTAGGCTCTTAATGATGCTGGCACTGTAAATATATTTCTAAAACCAAGTTTTTTAGAAAACTTCCTTTAATTTAAATTTATCACAGCAACATGTATTCATTACATAATTTTTCTCTTCTCTTTTTTCTCTCTTCTCCAGTCCATTCCTAGCTCTGCAGTATGTAAAAAGATTTCAAACATATCTAGCACCTTGACACATCTTTACAAATCCTTCAGTGCCATAATCATGTCAACTGAGAAACAGTAATGTTCCTGTACAGTAAATGCTAGTTTACAGCAAGTTCACAGCAATTAGATTTTTTCTACAATACTCCAGAGAGAAATCAGGGAGAAGGGAAATAGAAAACTGAGTAAAACATGTTTCACAAAGAGACCACACCCAGAAGAACAGCTGAAATCATGTGAACACCTGAGAATCTATTCAGCTGAGAAGCCAATTCACTAAAGACTGTGCCTATATTTAAAAATTAGTCACGTATTTCTCCTGTAACCAACTTGCAATACTAAAAAATGGCCTGGCATGTCGTTGTCTCCAAGATGCTTCATGCAACTTACACTGGAACAATAAAGGTGTGGCAAAACCAGGTTATAGCACAGGGCAGTAGTTAAACCCTATGCTCCTTCTGCTCCAGATGTGACGGTATCCATAGTGGAATGGGCACCAGATTTCCTGGATTTAAATTAGAGGACACTTCATAGGTCCTGGTATTATAATTTCACTCCCAGGTGGCTGATACAGGATAAGAAAAAAATTTTGTGCTGACAAAGCCGTAACTACATTTTTGGTAGTTTTTTAAAATATGAAATTACAGTGGGGTGTAGAGGCTTCCTGTATGACAGCTACCACTTATATTTGTTCGTAATTTGAATTAGGAACAACCAATCAATCTCCTGATTGCCCCTAAAAATGTCATCATAAAATAGCTTTTAACACAATCGCTTTCATACAAATTTGTTTGCTTTTGTCAACTCATAAAAATTGGCAGTCTCACATCCTTCTCATGGCATTCACTTTGCATGCTTCCTTGCCTTGTAGTCTTAGTATTTTCCCCACACACAAACACACAAGAGGGAATTCCATTGTCTTTCCCAAACCTTCTGCCTGCCCTTATAAGTGGGAGTCCCGAACTGAATGATTAAATCCAAGAAATAAAACAAAACAAAAGACGCACCAAAAAAGTAAATAAAACTCTTAAGATTTTATTACAGTGCAGGCAAAAAATGTAATGACCAACAGACCTACCTGGAAAGAGAGGTACAGGAAAATGTGAAAGAAAAGCAGTCACTTTCCACGCATGAAGCTAACACAGAACAGTGCTCCTCTCATACACTGCACATCAACACAACACAGCAACTGCTCCTGGGACGTCACCCGTGCTCTCAACTAAAGGACACCTCAGTTCGACATTCTCTCATTATCCCAAAGAGCAAGTCTTCCAAAGTGCCCTTCAATCCAAAAGACCTCCCTGGTGACATTCCCCAAACACTGCGCCATCAAGCTGTTAACAGTGCTAAAGATATTATTAACACTGCAGTATTACTGTCTAACTTAATAAAAACATTACTGAAAATAGCAAAACACACTCTTCAGTTGTTACTTAAAAGATCATTCAGATACTTTTCCAGACCTTTCAACCAATCTTTTAGTAATTTCCAATAGGGAATTTCTCATTATATAGACCGAAGAACTACTTCATTAAAAGATCAATTAGAGGAAAATTTTTGTGCCATCTATCCTTATTCTTCTGGTCTTCAGAATTAAATACGGAAGGTGATATATCAATAACATTTTTCACCCTTCTGGCTGCTAATCCAAGTTTTAAAGGAGTCTTGTAGCCCAAAGGTAGTCTTAAAGAGAAACTATACGAGTTGATGAATTCCTGTTGGCAGAGGGCACGTAGGAGATACGTAGGATGTACATGGCAGCAGTGTTCTGGCCTGCACCCGTTTCATTAGCCTGGAGACAGCTGCAGAGAAACGTCAGTCCGCACACAGGCAGAGAAAGGACTGGCCTACCAGCTTCTAAGCTGAAGCGATCTGCAGCTCCTTCAAATTCTCACTGAAGTTGAAAGACTCACACAAGCATTCAGATGATACAACGCATACCTTTGAGTTTCCTCAAAAGACACAGACACAAAATAGATCTTGTTGTCAGTCGTCTTACTGTAAGCAATAAAACTACAAACCAGTCATCAAAAATTTAAAAACAGAGGTTTCGTTGGGGTTTAGGTTTCTTTTATTATTTGTTTGTTGGGGTTTTTTTTCCAGCAAGGACTCTCTGCACACCTCTCAGTCATAGTTAACAGCTGTTTCAGACTTTTTCTACTTTTTAGCCAAAATATTACATATTTCCCTGTAAAATCCATAAACTTTTACAATTTTCTCAGAAAACGGTGGCATACACCAGTCATCTCAGGAAGTGCTAAGATTAAGGAAGGCACAGGTCAGTATATGTATGCTTCCTCCCTGAGTATACAGGGTTTCTCTGGCCCATCCTGGCTTAATTTTCTTGGAGTACAGCCCTTCGCTTGTTGTTTCTTAGCAGGAGAAAGCTTCTTACAAACTGACCTTTAAAAGTCACTTTAAAAAGACATATTTGGTTAGGAACGTTCAAATTGTACTTAGTTTCAAGTTTTCAAGCATTTGGGAAACAGAAGGGAACAGACAGGGAAAAATCCTTTTTCTGCTGCTTGAGGCAATTCTTCCACACACATTCAGCCAGTGGAAGAACATAGGAAGCAGCTGTCCTTTGCACAACTCTTACTGTATAAATAGCGCATTGCTGACAGTTGAATCAAGGCTCTGTTGGGTAACAGGAGCCAACAGAGCAAGTAGAGAAGCAGAAAAATTCCAGGAACACATCAAATATTTGAAAATGTAGATTAACTCAATCTCCTATTTATTTATTTTATTAAAAGGTCAGAATCATAATTACCACCAGTTGTGAAAAACATGTTTTCATTCACAGAGCAACATGATTTGGAGCAAGCCAACAGTTAATAAACCTTGCAGCTTTTCACTCACCTATGGCTGTTTCCAGCAAACCAGGCAAAGCCTGTAGATGTTCTAGCTGTCCGTTGTTTGATGTCATTTCACAAAGAACATCAAGAAGACGAATTGTAACCACTGCTTCCTGTAAGTGAAAATTACATTTCTGAGAATGGCTAGCATGAAGGATAGCATAAGAACATAAAACCAACGATCTAAACAGAGGACAGGAACTCTCAGCACCTCAGGTTCTTTGCAGGTCTTCTAAACTGACAAGAATAAATTCATACAAAATGAGAACATCTTTCTACAATAACAATAATGTATTACACTACAATGATTTATTTTCTACAGTCAAACAGTGTTACATGTGCCCTGAAAAGTCATGGGGAAACCAAAACAGAGCCATAAGGGATAAAATTTTAACAAAAACACAGTAGCTTCCAAAAGCAGAAATGCAGAAAATTACTAGCTGAGAAAATTATTTCTGTATAAATGTTTTCTTTGAGTTTATTCAGTAGGAGCGTCCCACTTTAAAGACAGAAACACTAACTGCAAGACACCAATTTGTTATCCGCAGGAATTCTGTAAAGTTCTGTGGTCAAATGAACTTTGGCTGCGAGAATTTACATTATTCTTGGGTAAATATGATTGGGATGATAGATGCAGCATTTTGGTTAGGTATGAGACACACAATTTTATTTGCATATTATTTATTCAGACAGAGAACTATTTTTTCTCACAGGCTATGTTGATGCATGCTTATAATGACAATCCAGCACTCTCAGAAATTACCTTAAGAGCGTATGGCATAATTTGGAACACCACATATTGCTCAAGAACCAGACTGTGACTGCAAGATGAATCCACACAAGGTGTGGTATGTAAACTGCAAGGAGCCTTGAAAAGGCTCACACATGGCTCACAGTAACTATTCCTGCCTTGTCTGGTCCAGAACAAAGAGATGTTTACTTACCAACAGTATAATTTTTTGAATCCATATAATCAATATAACATAATTGAAACAATCAACAATAGTGTTCAGTAATTAGGCACTACGATTATATCCATTCTTTGCTTCTTCCTATGCTCCCTGAAGACAACAAATCGCTATAGGGTCCATGTCCTAAAGCTGTATTTTCATTTTTTCCCTCGCACAGGTGCAGGAAGGTGCAGGTCTTGCCCTAAGTTATTCAATGGCTTTCAACAGCACAAAACCAGCCTCCGAATACATTGGTCATTGTCCTGTTATAAAGTAAGAACTGTATTCCACAGAATGGTTCAGGTTGAAAGGGAACTTGAAGATCATCTAGTTCCAACCCCCCTGCCATGGGCAGGGACACCTCCCACTAGACCTGGTTGCTCAAAGCCTCATCCAACCTGGCCTCCAACACTTCCACGGATGGGGCCTCCACAACCTCCCTGGGCAATCTCTTCCAGTGTCTCACCACCCTCAGAGTGAAAAATTTCTCCCTAATACCTATTCTAGATCTACCCTCTTCCAGTTTACAGTCATTACCCCTCATCCTATGGCTACACTGCCTGATGAAGAGTCCTTCCCCATCCTTCCTGTAGTCCCTCATTAGGTACTGGAAGGCCACTATATGGTCTCTGCAGAGCCTCCTCTTCTCCAGGCTGAACAACCCCAAATCTCTCAGCCTTTCTTCATAGCAGAGGTCATCAGCCCATTGATCAACTTCAGGGCCCTCCTCTGGACTCGACCCNCCCCCCTGCCATGGGCAGGGACACCTCCCACTAGACCTGGTTGCTCAAAGCCTCATCCAACCTGGCCTCCAACACTTCCACGGATGGGGCCTCCACAACCTCCCTGGGCAATCTCTTCCAGTGTCTCACCACCCTCAGAGTGAAAAATTTCTCCCTAATACCTATTCTAGATCTACCCTCTTCCAGTTTACAGTCATTACCCCTCATCCTATGGCTACACTGCCTGATGAAGAGTCCTTCCCCATCCTTCCTGTAGTCCCTCATTAGGTACTGGAAGGCCACTATATGGTCTCTGCAGAGCCTCCTCTTCTCCAGGCTGAACAACCCCAAATCTCTCAGCCTTTCTTCATAGCAGAGGTCATCAGCCCATTGATCAACTTCAGGGCCCTCCTCTGGACTCGACCCAACAGGTCCATGTCCTTCTTATGTTGGGGGCTCCACAGCTGGATGCAGTACTCCAGGTGGGGTCTCATGAGAGCGGAGCAGAGGGGCAGAATTACCTCTTTCAACCTGCCGGCCACGCTGCTTTTGATGCAGCTCAGGATGCATTTGGCCTTCTGGGCTGCAAGTGCACATTGACAGCTCATGTTGAGCTTCTCATCAACCAAAACTCCCAAGATCTTCCCTTCAGGGCTGCTCTTAATCCATTCTCTGCCCAGCCTGTATTTGTGCATGGGATTGCCCTGACCCACATGCAGGACCTTGCACTTGGCCCTGTTGAACTTCAGGAGGTTAGGATGGGCCTATCTCTCAAGACTGTCCAGGTCCCTCTGGATGCCATCCTTTCCCTCCAGTGTGTCCGACTGCACCACAGAGCTTGGCATCATCAGCAAACTTGCTGAGGGTGCATTAATCCCACTGTCCACATTGCCAACAGAGATGTTAAACAGCACTGGGCCCAGTACAGACCCCCGAGGAACACCACTCGTCACTGGTTGCCACTTAGAGATCAAGCTGTTGACGGCAACTCT
>VZSF01005547.1:1122-12802 GCA_013398295.1 Chionis minor | reverse complement strand
CTGCGAGGGTGGTGAGCCCCTGGTTTGGGTTTCCCCAAGAAGCTGTGGCTGCCCCATCCCTGGAAACGTTCCCGGCCAGGTTGAATGGGACTGGGAGCAACGTGGTGTAGTGGGAGATGTCCCTGCCCACGGTGGGGGGGGTTGGACTCGCTGCCCTTGAAAAGTCCCTTTCAGCCCAAACCATTCCGTCATTCCATGATTTTAGAGATAGATATATATTTTTAGCTGTTTGTCTTTAATTACACCCGTGGAGACTGGGACTGTGCGCTGCAGCGGGGTCGGCGTCAGGCGTCTGAGCTGCGCCTTGAGCAGAGAAGCCGCGGGGACGCTGGGGAAGGTTCACGCGGGCTGAGTGTCCTTGTCCTCCCTCCTGGGGGCTGGGAATGTCTGACCGCGCCGGAGCAGCGAGGCCGAAACTGCATGTCGAGTTCGGTGCCGCTTCAGCTTCTGTGATGAGACGCAGCGTAGAGCGCTGTAGCGCTGCTTGCTCGTTAACGGGAAAACAGCTTCTGTGCCAGTTTGCGTTCCTGGATTGGGATAAGTAGGGATGCTTCTCCCATAGTGTCCGGCTTTGAGCGACACGGGACTGATTTGTCTTCTAATGTTTGGGAAAGCTGTATTTTTGGAAGACTTTAGTGTCTGAATTTATGAAGATATTGATTTTACAGCCAGCTATGGTGTGGGGGTTTCAAGGTCTCGGTGTTTTCGAGCTCGCCAGGTGCAGGGATGCGGAGGAGAGAACCCGGGCACTAGCCCCAAGCTGCCAACAGGGTTAGTTCATACCGTGAACCGCAGAATCCCGGAATCCCTGGGGCTGGAAGGGACCTCTGGAGATCACCCGGTCCAACCCCCCTGCCGTAGCAGGGGCACCCACAGCAGGGGGCACAGGATGGCGGCCAGGCGGGTTGGGAATGTCTCCGGAATGGGAGACTCCACCACCTCTCTGGGCAGCCTCTGCCAGGGCTCTGCCACCCTCCAAGCAAAGAACTTCCTCCTCGTGCTCACATGGAGCTTCCCATGGGCAAGGTGGTGCCCGTTCCCTCTTGTCCCATCCCTGGGCACCACTGGCAAAAGCCTGGCCCCCTCCTCCCGGCCCCCTCCCTGCAAGTATTGCTCAGCATTGATGGGATCCCCCCTCAGCCTGCTCTTCTCCAGCCTCAAGACACCCAACTCCCTCAGCCTTTCCTCGGAAAAAAGACATTCCAGCCCCCTCAGCATCTCCACAGCCCTTTGCTGTCCCCTCTCCAGCAGTCATGAAAGTCACATTCCATAGAAATAAGAACGTTTTCTTCAAGGTTTGGGCTCCCCCTTGCTGGCGGCGATCCAGAGGACTTTTTGCCCCGGTGATGGATCCCTGAGCCCTTCCCTTCCTCCCGAAGTCGCAGCGCTCCTGGTGTCCAACATTTACTGGGAGCGCACGGCTGCCTACTGGTATAGTTGGCCGAGTATAATCCTTGGATAGTGTCCGTGGATATTGGCTCAATATGGGTTCTTTAGTGTTAGCACTGTTAATTATCTCGTTCTATCCCATTAAATCTGTTTATCTTTCGACCGCCAGGTTTCCTTGTTTTCTTCCCGATTCCCCTTCCAGGGTGGGGAGGGCTCATGGGGGCAAGAGAATAATCGTCGGAACGTCAATAACTTGTTATGGATTTTCTCAAACCGTAACAAATAGATAGTAGATTTTTTATTTTTTTTTTAATTATTATGAAGACATGGCGTCGCTTCCATCTGGGATGGCGCAGGCACAAAGGCTGGTGGAAAAACGCACGCTCCCGTTTGTCTTCCGGCATTAGCGTGCCGATCCCTGGTACTCCGGGCACGGCGGCCGCCTTCACCCTGCGCCGTATTCCAGGCTTCTTAACGAAAAATGCCTTGTTATTATCCCGGCCGTGCAGGTCTGTGTCTTTACTGGTTTGTTTGGACTATGGGTGGAAGAATCAAGGTCTGGAGGAGAAATTTAGTGGGAATTTCCTCTCGCATCCCGCTTTGGAGCTCTGCAGCGGTGCCTGGAGCTGCGGAGTTGCTGTATGGCAGCCGCCCTGCCTGGGTTGTCTCCACTGACGGCGCTTGTTCCCCGCTGGACGCCATCGTTATCCGGGCCCGGCAGCTGATCCAGCCCACAAATCACTCCACGGAAGCAAGGCTTTGTGTTTTTTTTTTCCCTTTCTGTTTTGCTTTTCAGGAGAATCAGTCCCCAAACTGCGCAGGCGTTTTTTGGCTGGTAGGAGGGGTGGTTTTTCCTCGGCTCCGTTGTGTCCCACGGCCGTGTAAGCAGCAGGACACTTCCTTCAGCCGGGAATGATGGCCGGGGCATCGTGCGTCCGTCTGTCTGAGAGCTGGGGCTGGTTCAGCGCCCACCCCACCCCATTTTTCAGCCTTTTTTTGGGTGTCTGAGGATGTGTAATCCCGTGGGTCCGTAGGAAAGGATCTGCAGGTGTTCGGCTCCATCACTCCATCCCGGGTTAAGCTGGACATGATGCTCTGCTCTGCCCTGGAATGTCACGCGCTTTGTGTGGGTATTGGAGCCTGAAAAAGAACCACGGCGGCGACAGCCGAAGCCGAGGAGGTTTGGGAGAGGTTGATCCTGATCCCTATTTCCATTGTTGTGCCACACATCCCTTCCGGGACCTCGCTGCTGCTTTGGGCTGGGATAACCTGTGGGTTCTGTAGCGACGGATCAGCGAAGTCGGATTCCCAGTTTCCTTTCTTGCTCTGCCTTCCGCCTTCGGGGTCTTTGCTGCGCAAAAGCGTTGGTGTCTTAGGACATCTGAGACGGAGGGGAGACTCCGCTGGGTTTCCTCTTGCGGGAGAAGGCTCCCAAAGGAGTTTCACAGCGGGGGGGGGGGAAGCCATCGGACACGTCGGATTTAGCCGGGAATACATTACATGTTGTCTCTGTTTGGGGAAAAAAAGGAACACTCCTCGCAAGGGCGTTGCTTTTTCAGTGCCAAGTTGAACTGAAGTTTGGATTATTCAGGCACTTTCTCTTTTGGGGTCCTGCAAGGAATTAATTCCGCGATCTGCGCCTCGGTCCTTTCGGATTTGCAGCGCCCTTAAGGTGTTTCCCGCTGGAGCTGTCAACCCCGCTGCGGCGAACTGCGGCCTCTTGCAGGTTTTCTCTCCTTCCTCCTTTGCAGGAGCTTTACGGAACGCCCGAAGTAAACGGGTGGAAAACTGCTGTGTTAAACGCTTCCGCGGGTCAGGTGGTTTTCCAGCGCGACTCCGCGCTTTTGGCACTTTTGTGCAAGTTTAGGATTTTCCACTGTGCTGAAACTCCTCGGGGACCTGGGGAGAGCAGAGGTGAAGACAAAGTAAGGATTTCCCCGGAGCGTTTCGAGTCTTTCCATGGCCGTTGCTCTTCGCTTTGGAGCGGCACCCGCCTGGCCCTTTGCAGGTGGGAAGCTTTGGAGAAGCCAATCGAGGTATGCGCGGGGAGGGAGTGCTCGCAGGACAGCTCGGAGCTTGGATCTGTCAGGCTGCTCCGTCTCCTCGTTTTCCAGGGAGAATGGCGGCAGGGCTTCACGGGCGCTGCCACGCCAACGCCATCTGCGTAACGCGGCCGTGTCTAAAACCGCTTTGGGGAAAGAAGGAAGAGAACTGGCTTCGCCTTGGAAAATAATTCACTCGCCCCGGGAAGCCGTTTATTTGCCTCGGGTAGATAAGTTTAATTTTCAGTGAGACTTCTCAAAATCTGGTCTCTTAATTGCAGACTCTGAAAACCTTTGGTTTCTGTTTACCAGCTCTCCAGTAGGCAAATCTGCTTCATTTGCTAGGAGTTAGTTAGGAAAACGGTGTTAAAAGGCAAGCTAAAATTTTGCTTGCATCGGTTGTGGTGACAAAACCTGCTGGGGGGATTATTTTTTGTTACGTTTGTAGGAGTGGGGGGTTGGCTGGGGGTGGCTGCGGCTGCGTCTTCGGGCTTGTCACGGCTCGGAGCCGCTGTCAGGGCGATGGGTGAGAAACAGGGACCCGCCGCCAGCTGGGAGGTGCCATGGCGCAGTTTCCTCTGCCATGGGGCAGCGGGGAGATCTGCCCGTGAGACCTCGCTCTCACTTCTGCTGGTGCGGAATCACGGAATGGTTTGGGTGGGAAGGGACCTCTAAAGGCCATCGAGTCCAACCCCCTGCCATGGGAAGGGACATCTGCCATTAGACCAGGGTGCTCCCAGCCCCATCCAACCTGGCCTGGAATGTTTCCAGGGATGGGGCAGCCACAGCTTCTCGGGGCAACCCCAGCCAGGGGTTCACCACCCTCACAGCCAGGAATTTCTTCCCAATATCCCATCGAAATCTCCCTTCTTTCCATGTAAAACCATCCCCCCTCGTCCTGTGGCTCTACTCCCTGATCCCGAGTCCCTCCCCAGCTTTCCTGGAGCCCCTTTCAGACACTGGCAGGGGCTGGAAGGTCTCCCCGCAGCCTTCTCTTCTCCCGCCTGAACCCCCAGCTCTCCCAGCCTGTCCTCCCAGCAGAGGGGCTCCAGCCCTCCTGGCAACTCCGGGGCCTCCTCCGGCCCCGCTCCAACAGCTCCGTGTCCTTCTGCTGTTGGCACCCCCGAGCTGGATCCAGTATTCTGGGTGGGATCTCCCCCGAGCGGAGCAGAGGGGCAGAATCCCCACCCACCCCTGCTGCCCCCACTGTGGGGATGCAGCCTGGGATGCTGAGGGTTTTCCATGCTGCCGGCGCACGGTGCTGGCTCACGGCCAGCTTTTCTCCCCCGGCACCCCCAAGTGCCTCTCCTCAGGGCTGCTCCCCATCCCTTCATCCTGGATTTGTGCCGAGATTGCCCCGCTCCGGGCGCAGGACCCTGCCCTTGGCTTTATTGAGCTTCAGGGACTGCCAAGGTGTTTGTGACATTGGCTTGTCGTGGCTCTTCCGTCCGTGCCCTCGACGCTGCCCGTGCGCCCGCTGCCACAAGCACCCACCTTTTTATTTTAAAATATTGTTATTTTTTTGATTTTGTTCAGGCCAGCGCGCTCTGTGGGAGGGGTTTAGCCAAAGCGCTCCACAAACCCTACCCAGGTGCCACCAGACAAGTTTTTGTTCTGGCAGAGCCGAATGTGTCGGGTTCTTAGTGAGAGGAACGCGAAAAAGAGGAGAAAATGCGCTCCAAAAAGAACCACAAGCTCTTGAGTCTCCTTGCCGTTAATCCGTGGCTTTGGCTGCTCGTTAGGATCTCATCCCGGCTCCGTTCCCTCTAAGGGAACAGAGGATGATGCTACCCAGGTCTGTGCCCCTGAAATGCTCCGGAAAGACCTCGGTGGAGGTTTAATCCCGGTGGGAGAGGGAACAGTTTGACTTCCTCTCTGTCAGCAGTGTTTTCAGCAGGGGGTTCATCCCTGCTCCTTCTGGGGGAGGGATGGGGGCGCGATTTTAACCCTTCCCAAAATTTTATAGCCACTTCTTGGCTCTCTTTTCCTGCACGGGAGGTCAGCGCGGTGACTTCGGTGCTTCCGGGAGCGTTGCTGGATGCCGCTTTGCCGAGGGGGATCTCTGAATGGCAGGGATCCGGGGAGGCCACTCTCTTCTGCCTTTGTTTAGCTCGTTCTCGGCAATTTAAATGATTTTTAGCCCCGAGCGTAGAATATGTCGCAAATTATACCGCGTTTGTTCCCGACGCTGCGTGGCGCTGCCGGGGACGCGGTGTCGAGGTGCCAAAAGCAGCCGTCGGCCGGAGCACAGAGCCGTCGTTCCGGAGCGTGGCGGTGGCAGCCCCCAGTTCTCCCTGCTCCTTGCCATTAGGTACGGAAGCGCAAATACGGAGTGCGGACCCTCCCTGGCAGCTTCCCTGCGTTTTCCCAACGGGCTGACGAACGTCCCGCTCGGCAGCTTCTCCGAGGGCTGCCAGAGCGCGGATGGTTCCCCATCTCCAGCCTTGTCCTCTCCTCCTGGTTCTGCTCCATCTCGGAAGATGCTTCCTTGAACCAGGTCGCCTCGTCCGCGGGACCGAGAGCCGTCTCCTCCTGCTGAGGTAGTTTCCCCTCTGTGAGGGGAGCTGGTGAATCGGTGTCCTGGGAAGTGCGCCGGAGCCGAGCTGGCACGCAGGGAGCGGCAAGAGGAAGGCAGGAGGGTGAAGACCATCTTTCCGTGGCCAAGGTGCAAGACGAGCTTGCCCCCTCTTGGAGACCCAGGCCTGATTTTCACAGTCTTCTCGCGTGTTTTGCCGAGCGTGTTCATTCTAGCCTGGACAGCTGTCTTGCTCTCCCTCTTTTTCCATGGAAATTTCCTTAGAACCTGCCTTTAGACCTCCTGGATGATGCTGGTTTGCTCCAACGTCGCTGGTGCCTTGTTGGCGGTGCGGCCGCCCGAGCTGGTGCCGCAGAAGCTTCCCGCTCCTCCCCGTCGGATCGTCAGCCTTGATGTTAGAATTGTGGAATGGTTGGGATTGGAAGGGACCTCTGGAGATCACCCGGTCCAACCCCCCTGCCGGAGCAGGGGCACCCACAGCAGGGGGCACAGGATGGCGTCCAGGCGGGTTGGGAATGTCTCCGGAATGGGAGACTCCACCACCTCTCTGGGCAGCCTCTGCCAGGGCTCTGCCACCCTCCAAGCAAAGAACTTCCTCCTCATGCTCACATGGAGCTTCCCATGGGCAAGGTGGTGCCCGTTCCCTCTCGTCCCATCCCTGGGCACCACTGGCAAAAGCCTGGCCCCCTCCTCCCGGCCCCCTCCCTGCAAGTATTGCTCAGCATTGATGGGATCCCCCCTCAGCCTGCTCTTCTCCAGCCTCAAGACACCCAACTCCCTCAGCCTTTCCTTGGAAGATGCTCCAACCCCCTGAGCGTCTTTGTTAAAGGTGACTTGGTTCTCCGGGAATGGCCTGTCCCCGTGCGCGTCACTCGACGCAGCCTCTGGAGCCCTTTCCGAGTGATTTGCGCGTCTCTTGCTTCCGGTATCTTCTGGCTGGCCAGCAAATGAATTGAGGTTGGGGAGCATTCCCAACCCGCTGCTTCCGGAGGCTTCTGGACTACGTGGAGGAGCGCTCTGCGTGTCAGCCGAATGCGTACGGCGCTTCGGAACCCACAGCAGGGTCTCCTGCTCCGCTGGAGAAATGCGGAGAGCGTTCACGGAGGAGGATGGTGTGTGGATGGAGAAGGGAAGGGACGGGAAGATTATCCTGAGGTTTCCTGCTGGGAGACCAGACAGCAAGGAGCCTCGCTCGCCCAGGTTGCCAGAGCTTTTCCGTAGTCTCGGCGTCGTGGTCTTCCTGGAGAGGCCTGTGTGGGGCTCCGGGAAGAGCCGGGAGCTCTGACCCACGGACGGGGAGGACGCTGCTGGTGTCGCACCTCACAGCGAGGGCTTGTGGCACCGTTCTGCCAACGGATTCCGTTAATCGGGACCTCTCGGCACTTCTGGAAAACTCACGATGTTCTCTTGGAGAAAGGCAGCGGTTTGGAGGGCGCGTGAAGCCCAGTCGATGCTCTTTGACTGGTCTGGGGTGTGTTACTGGGGGTGTTGCTGCTCTCGGAATGTTTTGGTGTTTGAAATACTCTTGCCGGAGGTTTGGATTTTTAACTCTGGGAGCTCTGCCAGCTCGTGACCGTTGTGTTCCCCCGGCCCAGGGAAGCGACGGATGAGCCGAGGGGACCCAAAGCGGTTTTAAGATCGCGTTAGTCTCTGGGCAGAATTCACGCCGAGGTGGTGGCGGGATGATGAGGTGCCTCTCCCGAGCTGTACGATCCTGGCGGTTATCCGCAGCGCTCTCCCAGGAGGTCCTTTTGGAAAGCTGGAATGTGAGAAGCCTTGCCTTTGGGGCTTTAAAAAACCCGCCGAGGAGTCAAGGCGGCCTCTCTTGAGGACGGAAGAGAGAGCGCGAGGTACTGAACTGTGAGCCAGCGCCGGCACCGCGGCCTGCGGAGAAGTGTTAATCCGGTCTGAGCAACAAGGTGCTGAACTGAGTTGTGCTGTCCCAGCTCCCTTCGGGATTCCGGAGTCGGAAAGGCCACTGCTTCCACCACCTGCCTGTCAGCAGATTGCAAAGCCCCGTTCTTAGTGCCTCTCTAGCTCGCGGGGCTGTGTAAATATTAGGCTGTCCTTGTCGGATTAGATTTCCTCTTAATGACTTCCAGCGTTCTGACAAGCTGTGCTTTCTTCCTTGGCAGCCCCGGTGCTGAGCCGAGCCGTCCGACTCGGCTCTCGGATTCCCCCGGGGAAAAGCCCGGTGGCCTGCGAGTTGAAGGCCGGGTTGAAATGTTTATTTGCTGCTTTTATAATCCAGGAAGCCCCTTCGGCGCCGCTCCGCTCTGCCGGAGAATCCCTGCCGTGGCACCCAGCGCCCGTGCGGGGCGTAGGGCATCGGGGAGGCACTGCGGGCGCAGCCGGAGCCGCTTAACTCTTCCCTTCCTGCAGGAATTGTGCCCGGAGACCTTGCCTCGCTCCTGTCCGCTTGGCTGCAGAGCTTGGAGCATCCTGGTGGGGCTCTGGGCTGTGGTGCCGTATCCAGCTCCTCTCACCGCTTCTCCGCAAACCTGTGCTCGTTTTCCTCCTTCTCGGAGGCTCCGCGCTGCCTTCGGCTCGGCACCGGGCAGCCGCAGCAGCGGGACCCCAACCTTCCGGAGCTGGGATATTCTCATCGGCGAGGGCGCGTGTTGGGAGCTGGACAAAGGAGGTCAGGTCTTCTCTCTCGCCCTGTGTCGCCTTTTTTCCTCCCCTCTAGAGACTTGTGCTCCTCTCGGCCACACCAGCCTGACGCGGAAAAGCGGCCGCTGCTTTCTTTTGTGGTGGCCCAGTTTGCGTTGACCCTGGGACATTCTGCTCCGCCCGGGGGAGACCCCACCCGGAATACTGGATCCAGCTCTGAGGGTCCCAGCAGCAGAAGGACACGGAGCTGGTGGAGCGGGGCCGGAGGAGGCCCCGGAGATGGCGGGAGGGCTGGAGCCCCTCTGCTGGGAGGACAGACTGGGAGAGCTGGGGGGGTTCAGGCGGGAGAAGAGAAGGCTGCGGGGAGACCTTCCAGCCCCTGCCAGTGTCTGAAAGGGGCTCCAGGAAAGCTGGGGAGGGACTTGGGATCGGGGAGTGGAGCCACAGGACAATGGGCAATGGTTTTCCACTGGCAGAGGGGAGATTTGGATGAGAGATAGGGAAGAAATTCCTGGCTGTGAGGGTGGTGAGCCCCTGGCTGGGGTTGCCCCGAGAAGCTGTGGCTGCCCCATCCCTGGAAACATTCCAGCCGAGGTTGGATGGGGCTGGGAGCACCCTGGTCTAGTGGGAGATGTCCCTGCCCATGGCAGGGGGTTGGACTGGATGGCCTTCAAGGACCCTTCCCACCCAGCCCATTCCGTGATTCTCAGACATGTTTCCATCAGTCATGGAAGGAAGGAAGGAAGGCAGGAAGGAAGGAAGGCAGGAAGGAAGGCAGCCGCTGGCCGTGCTTGTGGCACTCGTGGAAGTGCTGCTCCTTGGCACTCGGCGCCCGGCACGTCTGTGGTGCTTTGCTGCGTCAGCGGCGGATCTCGGCATTCCCAGCCTGCTGCACCGATCCCCGCCCCGCTCCGGTGTCTGTGTTACCAGTTCCCAGAGTGAAGGGGACTGGCCACCTCTCGCGCACGCAGCGCTGCGCCCTCTGGACAAAAATTCCGCGGAGGCGAGCTGAAGCTCGTCACTTGACCTGGTGGAAATAAGACAATGTCCACTTCTGCCAAAGGCTCCGGGGACGTGGAAAGACGACTCTGTCTCCGACTGCAGTGGGGACCTGCCATCTCTGTCCTTCAGGGAGGATCCACCCCAGTTCCTTCCGGGCTCCCAGCAGCAGGCGTGTTCCAGAGGCTGCTGCTCCGATAGCTGCGTGCGCAGACTTGGTTGTGTAGCCCTGGTTCTCCGAGGTTGTCCGAGCGGGGTGGTTTGTCCTCACCCTGGTAGAAGCCGCTTTAGTGTGTTTGGAAGACGTTGATTTGGATCTTCTTCCACCTGAGCTGCCCAGGGAGGTGGTGGAATGGCCATCCCTGGAGGTATTTAAAAGCCGGGCAGACGTGGTGCTGAGGGACACGGGTTAAGGGTGGTTTTGGCATAGGTTTATGGTTGGACTCGATGATCTTGAAGATCTCTTCCAACCCAAGTGATTCCATGATTCTAAGAAACCTGAGGTGTGAGTTGCTTGAGATGCTGCCGTCTCGTCGCTCGCAAGAGGTCGCCTGAGAATGGAAACCTCTTGAAAGGCAACAGCTGATAATTAGGGAAACGCATGTTTTAAGATCCTTAAATTGCCGCTAGGCTTAGCTGGTCCTATAGGCTTCTCGGGACCTGAGGCCCTGCTCGTCGGAAGGAATTACGTGGCTCCATCCTGGCTTTCCTCGCGAGCCTGGCGCGTTGTTTGTCCCTCAGTGGGCAGCGGTTGGTGTAGAGGCGCCGGAATTGCCGCAGGTTGGGATTTCAGTGTGTTGAGGGGAAGGGGAGAAGGACAGGTCACGGAGAGGTGCCACCACGAGCGCTCTGGAGCTCAAAGGGCTGAGAATGGGACGCTCCTGTTTGTAGCCCTGTGGCAAGCTGGATCACGGCCGCTCCTTCAGGTAGCATTTTTCCATGTGTAAAAGCGAGGATTTAGTCATTTGGCCTCACGGGATGAGCGGAGCAACTGGCGAGATCAATCCCAGGAACCATCTTGCTTTAGGAAAGGGAGAGCTACGACGTGTGTGTGTGTGTTGGTCACTTGCTTTTCCCCCGCTGTGACCATAGAATCCGAGGAAGCTCCGGGCTTGGCACTGGTGAGCCGGATTCTCCCACTACCTGCGCGCGCATCCCGGCAGCCGGACCCTCTCCCGAACGCGAGGGACACTTCCGTTGTCCCGTGGAAGCACGTGCTGTTGCCGCAGCTCCCAAACCCCTCTACTCTAGGGCTGCTTCCACGTGAAGGCCCGTTACCTCTTGGCTCCATCCGGAATGTCCTCCCCTTTGGTTCCTCCCAACCCAACTCTTGTCTTTGCGGCAGCAGCACCCGGGTAGCGCATCCCCGTCCTGCAGCTTTCCTGCCTCCACAGCTCCAGCGAGGAGATTCTGCTCCGCTGTAGCTGGGGATCGCTGGGACAACAGGGACCTTTCTCCCTTCCTGCTGGAAAACTGCAAGCCCCGAGTTTCTGATCTTTTCTTCACAACCAAGGAGGAGCTCTGTGGAAAGGGACCTGGGAGTGCTGGTGGCCAAGAGGATGCCCAGGAGGCAGCAACGTGCCCTGGTGGCCAGGAAGGCCAGTGGCATCCTGGGGGGCATGAGGAGGAGCGTGGCCAGCAGGTGGAGGGGGGTCATCCTGCCCCTCTGCTCTGTACTGCCCTGGGGAGGGGCAGCTGGAGTCGCGTGTCCAGCGCTGGGCTCCCCGGTTCCAGAAGGACAGGGAAGTGCTGGAGAGGGGACAGCAAAGGGCTGTGGAGATGCTGAGGGGGCTAGAATGTCTCTTTTCCAAGGAAAGGCTGAGGGAGTTGGGTGTCTTGAGGCTGGAGAAGAGCAGGCTGAGGGGGGATCCCATCAATGCTGAGCAATACTTGCAGGGAGGGGGCCGGGAGGAGGGGGCCAGGCTTTTGCCAGTGGTGCCCAGGGATGGGACAAGAGGGAACGGGCACCACCTTGCCCATGGGAAGCTCCATGTGAGCACGAGGAGGAAGTTCTTTGCTTGGAGGGTGGCAGAGCCCTGGCAGAGGCTGCCCAGAGAGGTGGTGGAGTCTCCCATTCCGGAGACATTCCCAACCCGCCTGG
>VZSF01005545.1:0-99738 GCA_013398295.1 Chionis minor | reverse complement strand
TGATTTCCAGAGGTGCCTTTCCATTCCATCCCATTCTTTATGTGATTCCGTGAAGGACACTTTAACAACAATGCACTGAAGAGAAAGACACCAGGTCCTGCACTGGTAGGACCTGGTAGACCTGGTAGACCTCCACCTGGTACACCTCCACCAGGCCTCCACATGGAGGAAAAAAAAATAAAAAGTCTGACTGTAGTGGGTGTCACTAGAAGGTCTAAGCTTAGTGTATACAGAGAAGCTGTAGAGGTAGGAAAAGAAGCTTTTTCTGTTCCTCCTGGACACCCTTCTGGGAATCATACAGTACTTTATCTGGATCTTACCTTCCTTCTAATGCCAAAAATAAGGTTAGCATTCTTCTTGGGATGATGTAACAGTATTGGGTTTTTTTGTCTGAACAGTTATATTTCTTGTGGCCACCTTTAACTGTGGCATTAAAATTGTGCCCCAAAAAAGCAAGCAAAGGTCTTAAAGCATTACCAGCCTTATGATTTTCTTGTTATTCACTTTATCGCCACTCAAAATGGAAGTAATTTCATTATATTATGATGATTATTTTTTATGTCAGTCTAAGGTGTTCTCAGGCCTGGATTTTCATTTATAACTTTTGAACATCAAAAATCATGCATATCATCTAAGATGCTAGTAAAATTCCAAAGTTAAAATCTGAGCTTTCTTCTTTAAAAGCCTTTCCTTAAACTTGCCAATCATACCACTGAAAATTATAAAATCAAGTTTTCTTTAATGATTGTGGTTGGCCTCAGGTTTATAGCAATTTCTTAATATTCTTTCATTACAGTACTCAAATGGATATCTCCAGAGTTCACACATGTGTTGACTTGCACTCTTGTTTCTTACATTTATTGCCCTGTTGGGAATAATTCTGACAAAGAAAATCCAGAAAGACTTTTTTCTGAAGATGTGGTTATAAACAACCTAGCATGAAAGTGTGTCTCAATGTTGCCCAGAAGAAAAGAACAGTGGTCATTTTAAGCATATTGCGGCATGTTGTGAATATTGAGAATCTATTGAGTTTTTTTGGAGTGTTTTGGGTTTTGGGTTTTTTTTTTTGGGGGGGGAAGGGTTGTTTAGCTTTGGAAAGGTTTGGAGGATTTGATTTTTTTGACATAGCCTGATATATGGGAGTTGTATGTATTAATATCATAATACCTTTAATATTTTACAATATTTTACAGAAGAAGACATGCATCATTATGACTATAAAATGCAATAGTGTATAATGTTAACATGAAATTTCCCAGTATGAATATTCCAAATTTTTATTTTTACTCAGTTACAAAGCTCAGTTCAAGACTTTCAAGGAAATTTCATGATTTGTCATTACATTTACCTTCAGCTCTGATTATGCAAATTCCAGCCATTAGAAAAGATGGCAGACAGTAGGTGAAGTAAACAGACATAGTCCATAGGAATAGGTAGACTGGATCGGTCACTGAAATAGCCATATTTACAGCTATTGCCTCACCTAAAGATCATTTGAATCTTTTCACGGTTTTAATGGATTTTGGATCAGATCTCAGAAATAGAAGTTATTTATTTTTCCTAAATAATTTTAAAACACACACAAACTCTTTAACCTAATCAAGGTTTGGTGGTAAGAGCAGAATGCATGAGGGGGAGAGAGATACACTGCTATTTCTAATCTACTTTCTTGGAAAACAACCCAACTCTCCAGTCTTGAGAGACCTTTCAATAAGTAGCCCTTGACTGGCCAGGCAAACACTATCTCCCACACAAAATTACCGTAGTTATTTTATGTATTTTAGTATTTTTCTAACATAACAACAACAGTGGGTAGATCAGATATACCTGGACCATCCATCTGCTTTTTATCTTGAAATGAATACCTTTATTTCATTTTTGAAGACATAATTGTTTTGTGGGTTTTTTTCTCTCACAGCCAAGTTTTCTTTGTTTATAGGGCCTATAATGTTATTTAGACAATTTTTTTTTAGATCAAATCAAACTTTTACAGTGTGACCACTCAGACTTTTTAATAAGTTTTTCTCCATTTATAATGGAAATATTCCATTTATAATAATGCTTTGGGTTATGTTTACTGCAATAATGCTCTACTGCTGTTTTGGCTGCTCGCTAAATATTTACAGCTTTAGGTAGAAGTGAAGACATTTTGTTAGGGACTCTGGCAGCTTCTTAAAAGACTACAGGGGAAAAATAAACCAGCTCTTTGTTTAAATCTGCATTTAAAATAAAATATACTTCAGGCAACATGCCATGGGAAATAATCTTTCAATAGTTTTTAAAAATGAGACATGGGCACAACTTAAAACAGCAGATAATTATGCCAAACCTATGTTCTTTCCTTACGTATTCATACATCTTAAAAATATATATTTTAAATGAGAAGACAATCTTATCTTTCAACAACACAAAACAAGGTATGCTGTAAAATGTATAATGCAAAAGTCGTAATTTATCACTCAAAAAACACTAGTCCCTTTGGAACCTTCAGTTTCAGAAAATGTTCTATGTTCTTGTAACAAGAATTTTTAAAAGAAGTTTGTTTTCACATAATTATAGGCACCTTAGAGACAGTCCTGAAACACAGTGAAAGGAATAGTAAGCTTTGTACTATAAACACATTTTCAACGCTAACAAACAGATACAGGGGGCAAAAAAAAAAGTAACAAGCAAAAAATCCAAAGCCTGAATGCTAACAAGCTAAAAGTAGTGAAGCCCAAGGGAGTGGTACTGAGAAGTTAAGCCTCTTATCATGAGTTAAAATCTGGCCCACATTGTCAGCGACCTCAAGAATTTATAATATAAATGCAGTGACCTATATAAAATAAAAGTCTGTTCCCCCTCTCTCCCTCTCTCTCTCTTTCTGTTACTGTCCCAGTTTGAGGTAACACAGGACCAATTTTGTTCAGTAACTTTACATTTTAGCTAGGCCTCTTCTAACTGCTGAAATTAACAGCATGTTGTGCAGAAAACTGCTCACTCTCAGAGTGATAAGACCCATGTTTACAGTTGATGCCAAGGAATGGGATGCAGAGAGGCTGCTGCTTATCCTTATTGCTATAACACCCAAGGGCAGCCAACTTTGTTATTTGCTCCGTTGGAGGGTTGGAAGAGGCAAAGTGTAGAGTGGTCCCACCTGCGGGGAGGAGCGGGCAGGACAGGTGACCCCAAACTGACTGACAGGGTATTCCATCCCATCTGCCTCATGCTCAGTATAAAAGCTGAGAGACCAAAGGGTCAACCTCTTTCTTCTAAGGCCAGAGTCCAAGGACGACTCTGTCTGTTTGTCTGCCTTCGATCTTGATCCATGTGTTCTGGAATGCAGATCTGGAATCCAGGTCCCGTCCATTGCTGGGTCCAGTCTGGGACTTCCCCAGTGCCTGCTGGTGACATGATTATCATCCTGGGAGCTTGATATGGTTTTGTATATATTTAATTATCTTTTTTTCCCTTAATATTTCATTAAATTATTTTAGTTCCTTCTAAATTAGTCTCTCTTTTTCTCTCCTGCTCTGTCGCTTGGCTTCCTTGGGCCAATCCGGCCGAAACCATGACAGCTATCATAGATCCAAAGGTTTAGTTCAGCATTTTTCCTTTCTCCCTTCAGCCTGGGCTTCCCTAAAACTGGAATTAGTTTAATTAATCAGTCCATTAGTTAGAACAACTGCAACTTCGTGTCGTACGATCCACAACCACCACAATCCCACACTACTAGCTGTTTTAACAAACAAAACAGACTGGAGATGGAATAAACCTCCTTTAATTTCAGCTGTATAAAAATTGAACATCTACTCTAAACTACTCTGTACAACTGATGAAAAAGAATGACATCTTCAGAAACTGATCAATTCCACTCTAAAATGGGAATCTGAGAGAGGCAGTATCAATTGTTCTCTGAAGTACTGTCCTTTTCAGAAAAAAATGTAGAAGGAAACTTGGTGATTTTCTTCGACTAGAGGTGAAGTTCACATATCAGGACATCTCAATGCCACTGTCTTCATTGGGTACCTGTTGTGAACCAGGGTCTTAGAATAACTGGTATCCTCAGCTCAGGGAACTATGCTGCTGTCCTTGAAGCAGACACCTACATGTGATTAGCTGAAAGGAGGTAGAGACTTCTTTGATGGCATGACAAGGGATTTGCCCCTAGAGCCATTTGAAATGTTTAAAAGCATCTACAAAACATGGCAGAGGTGAGCCAAGACATGTGTAAGAACATGTCTATCCAGCGTGTTAGCTGAAAGCCAGGAAGGACCTCTTTGGGATATCTCAGCTGACTCTAGACATATGTGTGGGGTAACTGCATTGGGCCCCAGCTGCCTGCCTTGGTAGTATCTGCATTTTAGGTGATATCAGCTCCACTCTAAGGACTCAATTCTGAAAAGCTCTCTAGCTGCAGTTCAGGAAAGCTCATACACATGAGTGCATCTATTTTATTCTACCTTACTAGAGTCTGAGTTTACCTTTAAGAACATGAGCATTACCCAGTGCACATTGTTTTTTCATGGACTTGTTGCCTTCAAATGCTTCTTTTGCAAACGTACAACTCACAAGGTATTAATATGCTATTTTTCCCATCACTTGTCATTCTTCCTGTGTTAAAATCTTTTTTTTTCTTTTTTTCTGGTGCCCATTTCAGGAAATTTAGGTAATTTACATGGGAAAGTACTGAAAGAAAATATATAATCTTATATCCAGCTCTCATGATGAGGACAGATTTATTTGAAATGAAAGGGATGAAAATTTCAGGAGTCACATATTCTGTTAATACTCAGGACTCAATAAAGTAACTATGAAACACAGCTAGCACAGGTTGACACCAAATTCAGCATGTACAATCACAAAAAAGATCTCAAGAAATCAGTGTTCCAAATTCAAACCATTCTAATGAGCACACAAGACAAACTGAAAGTGCATCAAGTTAGCAAGATACATTAATTCAGTAGGGTTTATAAAAAGTAAGGGATTACCACACAGTTTGCTTGTAGCTCTAACAGAAGAATTGAATAAATTAACTAGATTCACCTTAAGATTTCCTTGCAATCAGTTAAGCCTGGGAAGCTCAAATCTTTTTTAGCTTTCAAACCATCCTTTTGACGTGTAAGCATCCTCTCTGGATGGCTGAGGAAGGACATGGATTCCTGTTGATCCTCCTACAGCTCTCCAGGTCATTTAGAAGACTTCCTCTGGTTTATACTTCGATTCCTCGGAGCTACGCTACATACATACAGTGTCATTAGCCCTGTAATGTATTTCATTAACTGTATATTCTTTGCACATAAGTAGTACAGGAGAATTCTAAGGACTGAATGATATTATGCTCACCCTTGCTCCTGCCCTTCTTCTTTCCATTGTTTTGTTTTGTTCTGACTTATTTTATTTTATTTATTTTTAATTATTATATTATTTTTATTTAAATTTAATTTGAGTGATAATTTTGGCTTGGAGAAGCCTTCTTGTTTAAAATGTTTTCCTCCTCTTTTTGAGATGAGCTCATCAGAAATTTTTTCTCCTTAAACAGCTTTTTACAGGGAAAACAAAAATGCCAAAGGAGAACAGTTGGCTGAAGAAATGGGTAAAATTCTTAAGGCTCTGATGCTCCTTTGATTTCTTTGTCATGACTTTGGAGATACAAGCATTAGTACTTCTGTACAAGGAGAGGCTGAAAGAACAGGATTTGTTCAGTTCAGCTTGTTTAGTTCAAAGACCAAGAGATGATATTATTGCTGTCCTCATCTATCAAATGGGAAGATATGGGAAGATATAGGGAAGATAGAGCCAGTGCACATGAAAGGCAATGTGCACAAGCTACAACAAAGGAAATTCTGATTAAATATTAGGAAAAAAGGTTCAACAATGAGATTTTGTAGAATCTCCATCCTCAGAGATTTTCAAACTCTACCAAGCAAGTTCCTGATCAACCTTTTCAAAGTTGGCCTTGCTTTAAGCAGAGGTTTGGGCCTAGATCATGTACTGAGGTCCCTTCCAAACTAAGTTCTGCAGCAGAAGCAGAGGTCTTTTCTGTTGCTATTTGTGTAACTCATAGTGATTTCTACAACTGCACATAAAGTTCATAAAGCAGAAGATAATGTATGATTTATTGAAGACATTGAAGTCTATTAATCACAAATGCTATTCCGATAGTGGCACCTGCAGACAATTTCTGTACTCTGCTATACGTAAAAGACATATGGTGTCCTCAGATGAGATCTTAACTGTTGAAGTTAAAGTTGTTTATATGGGATTTGGCACATGCAGTCTACCAAAACAGGCTTTCCCATCTGACTCATTGAGGTGAAAGACTCCACCAGAGGCTGCAGGAGAGAAAGGATATAGGAAAGATCAAGAGGCAGTGAGAGAATTAATCACATTCATTGCTAGTTATAGGGCAGTTAAGCATTTTGCAGGAAATAGTCCTACAAGAGTGACAGACTGAATGGTGATTTCCCTGAGATGCAGTAGACACTGCCAATCAAAATCTTTTCAGGTCTTGAAAAATCAACATTTTTCAGTTTTTAGCAATTTAGAGTGACTTTTTTTCCTTGTAAAGGTTGATATTTTTTCTGGGGGGAGGAAGCAAAGCAGACAACAAGCTTTTATTTAGCACTCAATTCTGCTGAACAGCAATTGAATCAAAAATCATTTCAGCTAGCTCTAGTTTGCATGTCCAAAATCTTTGTTTGTAAAGCATTTACAAAGTACGAAAACCATAATTAGCATACCAACAACAAACTGTTGATAGAATCTTTTATTCTTTGGTTAATAACTATTTGCATTGAGTATGTATCAGTGTTTAAACTCTTGGCAGACCCAAAATCCTTGCAGGGTAGAACTTCTAAGAAATTACTTTTCTATTCCTTTTCTAATCAGTGCTTCTTCTATTCCATATGTAGATCTAACCTATCAGACTGCTGAGAGTCCCTTTGATATATGTGAAGTGATAATTTGAATGAAATGGGAATGAAAAGAAGGAAAAGGTCACATGGTTGCAAATAATTCCTTATAAAAGATTTGTTCAGCTCCCTGGTAAATATGCCATAGAAGGCACCTGTGTTAGATTAAAGTTTGTAATCTCGTCTCAACCAGTTATTCCTCCTTATAAATATTACCATTCCACAGTAGTAGCTTCAGTAGGATTCTTTCTTGCCGAGAACCGTGTGATTAATTCCCAAAGCAAGATTCATCTGAATGTTTATTCATTCCCAGTTTTGAAATTTCTTTGAACTGCATTTTCCCCTGTTTTGGAATTCAGGGTTATTCCCAGTGATTCATTAGAAGCTTACCATGCTCCAGCATCTCACTTTTAATATTCCCATTTTAGTTTATTCAGACCTCCCCCTTTTTATGTAGTTGTCCAATGCTTTGTTTTTTCCACTTCATCAAAACTAAAAAATGTTGTTAATTTTTACTTCCTGAAAATGCATATTTTGATAGCTTCTTAAAGATCCAGCCAAAATGAGAACCAGTTTGTGTTAGGTTGAACACAGCCTCCAAGATCTCATTCCCAACTTGAAGAGTCCAAACAGACAAAGCAGTTGTACTAATTTGAAGATAGCACTATTGTTTAAATTTCTAATAAACTAGAATTATTAGTAGCAGTAATCCACCTATAGATTTTAACAAGAATCAGAGCTCTCCTGAGCTACACCATGTACATGAAGGAAAACATGCTTTTTGGTAGATAATTTATAATTTATGTATCTGAAAAGATGTTGCAAAAGAAACAGGTAGGATGATACTGTATTTAAAAGTATGGAAGTAAAGAAAATGTAGTTTATCTTTCTGAGAATCTGCTTTATGAAACAGCTTTCTTGGTTGTTTATTTTTTCCTTATATATCACTGACACTAATACAAAGATACAGGCGGAGAAATACATCACTTACACAGGACAAATATTCAACTTTTATTCTGACCAAAGTATATATTCTCTCCATCTAAACTTAACCCTCTGAATGAAATTATTCATTTCAGATCTTACTTTAAGATGTTCTGATGATCATGGGATTCATAGTTCCTTTCCAGAACAGTTCCCACCTCGATTTCTCTTTTACTTCTTTGGTTACAGATATTTCTCTGACTGTGTCCTTCCAGGTTGCCCTAGGGACATTCCCTGAGTCATGGGATTACCTTGCAATGACTGTCATATTTTGGACACCCTGATTTCAATCCTGTTTTCATTTTTTAATAATTTTTTCTTTTTTTTTTTAATATATTTTGTATGCCCTTTATGCTTTCAGTCAGAGATAATCGTAGTAAACTTGTGTTTTCTGCCTACCCTTATGGACACAGGCAGGGAACACACACAACACCTGGACAGCCAAAAGTCAGGACATTTTGGCTACTGGTAAATTGAACATGCCCCCAAATGTTTCCAGACATGGAGGGCAAGTACTATGCCTTGGCTTTCAATAAAAGCTGGCTGTGTAGAACCTGGCTCAGTAGCCAGAACCACCATTGGAATATTTTGACAGCCAAACTGTCTCAGGGAACTCTACAGAAAGACTGGCAAAACTCACGCCGAAGAACATATTAACAGCTTATTGACCCAGCAAACACAGTCTGGTGCCTGGGAACCTTCCTGAGCCCACATGACTTACTACTATGTGCAATCTTTGTGCTGTTTTCATCTGAAAATTGGTTCAGGGACATTTCTCACACAGTCTTAAATTATTAGAAGCTTTTAATATTTTAGGTTTTTATCTTTATCTTTTTATCATTATCTTAAACTGTCCTTACAGCAAGGACATAATAACATAAATATGGGTTTCATGTTCGTGCACAGGGTCAGAATAAAACTTTATGAACCACTCAAGCCCTGAAGCCAGGAAATAAGTAGCTCTATCTTAAATAACATTAAGATTAGGCAGAAGACTAATTGCTATGCAGCCTGTCTCTTCAGTCTCCGTAAGCTATTTGTATGGCTTCTGATGGCTATGCTTGGCTGAAAGATATGCACTTGTTTTCCGCCAGTGCAATTTTTGAAAATATTTTCTTTTGTTACAAATTGGAAGAAAACAGGCAAAAAAGATTACATTTTATCATAAGAAGGGAAGACAAAAAATTCATGTTTTCAGCTAGGAAAAATTTTTGTTAGTTTTCTCTTCCCTCTCCAAGAGAAAATAATTTCTGCCTAGTGCCCCACGTTTCAGTTTCAGGAGGAGAAAGTTCAAGGTTGTGTTTTATTTTCTTTTGCAGTTTGGTGTTTTGGTTTTTCCCCCCCCCCAGAAAAAAAATAATAATTTATTCTGTAGAAATTGTTGATTTCTATTTAAGATGGTATTCTCTACTAAAAATTAATTAAATGGGAATCTCCTAGTCAGCTTGAGTTTCCCCACCTCTGCAAAGTGACTGAATCCCAAAGTTCATTATTTTGCTCCATTTATTATTCTGATCATGAATTCGCTAGATTCTCAGAACTTAGCCAAAAAAAGTTTATTGAAAATGGCCCTTCACTTTAACCTATGATAGATACATAAAAATGATAAATCAGAGCAGGTATGTTACGGTTTTATTTAAAAAAAAATAATTGTGCTTTAAATAAGTATGCATTGGGTACCTGCTTTTCAGAACAAAATCTTTTCAGTTCTAACAAGAAATCCCTGACCAGGATAGCACTAATTGCATTGCCTAGGCACATTGAGTAAGGATTTCATTTCACACATCACAAACTATCCACACAACCTTGTCATAGTAATATTTCATACATAACTTTTTCCCAGCAAAGTCTAATCTTCCTATCCTAGTTTCACAGTCCACTACTCTGAAACAAAGCTCAGTTAAATCTTAATAAAAAAAGAAGCAAAATTAAAAAGAAAAAAGTTGCTGGGGTTTCTCTCAGGCCATTGTCCCTGAACTTGCTGAAAATTTCTGCAACCTTAGCTGGACTCCAGGGACAAGATTCTCATAATCATCAATGGTGAGCGTTGCTCATACAGCACATTCAGGGGGAAGGAAAATTAGGTGTAGAAAGACACAGAACACTTAGGGTTAAGTGACTGTTATAGAGTTTAAGAACATTTTTTTTTTCTCATTGCTTTTGTAGAAGTGCTCTATTTGAAAGCTTTGAAATTCAAATTCTTTTTCTTTTAATTGACACAAATTATTTATAAATCAAAGACAAAATTAATTTTTGTGCTTTATCTTGAAAAGGTTTTGAATAGTTCTTCAGTTAATTGTTCTCTATTGATTTCATGCACCTGTTTTACCTAAAAATCATACTTTTCAACCAGTAGTATGACAAGAATAAGAGAAATTCTTCTGTGGACATGTTATTTCACTGTGTCACGAAGATCTTAAATGCCCTTCTGAAGCACTTTTACAGGTCACTGTCAAAGTCAAAATATTAGTTGGTCCATTGGCCTGTTATGGTGTATGCTTCTGCATATTGCTTTTCACCTCTAGCTCTCAGATGCGTGTACAATAAGATGAAAGAATTTAACTCCTTCCATTTGACATAGGGCTAAACACATTTGTATATATCGCAACCTCTGTTTTTCAGTTCTCACAAAGTTAGGTCATCATTTATTATAGCTGAAATTCACTCCCGCCAGCAAAATTCCTCCAAAAAATTTGCAGGAAACTAATCCTCACTTGGAGTGAATTCATTAGAGTGCAATAAGTATTGGAACAATGGCAACAACTTTGCAACTGTTTGGATGCAAAGTTTGCATCAAATTGAAACTGTGCACCATGTGATCATCTGCTCCTCTGTGTTTGTTGTGTTGAAAAGCAGATTCAGATTGAATATCTGATTACTAGGAAAAATGACAGCTATTTGAAAGTGTGCAAACACAGGAAAGTGGATTTTATTAAAAAGTAAGTATATCTTTTTCTCCTTTGGACTCAGAAATATGGAATACTAAGCACACCCTTTTCTCACAGGACCACTGGGCAGACCTGGACTAGAATAAATTTTCTCTTTTTATGATTGTTTTAAATACATCTTTAGAAACTTCCATTTCCCTCTAATTATTTTTTAAGAGATTCTGAATCTTTCAAGATGTTCTCCTCTCATTATTTATTCCTCTGAAGAGAACATTGCTGCTCAGATAACAGTCATTGAAAACCAGATAGCACTGACATATCAATAATAGTAGCAGGTGTGCTTTCACTATATAGAAAGCAATTTACTATTTTCCTGCAACTAAATGAACTTTCCTCATTTTGGGGAAAATTTAGTAGATGTAGTGGACTTGCTTGATTTGGTTATTTTTAAGTATCTGAATCTTAAAGAAAGATTATCAGGCATTTCAGCTGTTGTCAATGCGTTTGTGTCAAGCTTTATTCTGTACATATTGCTTTCTGACCTCAGGGTACTGAGATATTTTAATGCATCAGTGAGATGTAATTTCGAATAAACAAAAAGTTGTGTATCTGATTATTTTTTTAATGTTCCCTTAAATATACTCATGTTTTTGCCACACCTTGTGTTCTTTAAGCCACTGTGATTATTAGACAGGATGCTTAAACTTCCATGTCACAAACAGCAGAATACTATTGGATAGTAGTTCGGTAGTTCGACTTATGTTGTGTGGTAGGAGGTGCCTGCATTTCAAATGGTGTGTGCTGACACTTCTATATCTCCCTCAAATAAGTGCTGATATTTCAGGCCGCACTGACACAAAATTAGCCCTGCTTCTAACAAATTAAAGTGTGCTTTCATTGTAGCATATTTGTTTATAATATCTAACAAGCTGCTCTGCCTGAGTGCTTGATGCAGATGAAACTGTTGCCTTCTGCTTGGCAAGTCAAACAAATGCCACTATAGGATTGTTAAACTCTGATAAAACCATACATAAAAATCTGTGTTCCTGGACTCCTCTCTTCAGTGCATCTGTTCCAGTCCTCCAAGCGATGAGCATGGGATTCTTCAATGGATTTCTGTAGAGTCAGTGGCTTTTTTCTGATGTGTGTCCATAGAGTCTGCCCTTGGCTAGAGCATTCCACAGAAACTGAAAACACCCTGTGCTGGCTAATTAACAAAAGTACAAAAAGCTTGCTGCCAGGGAATCAAATGTTGGCAAACAGGTCCCTTTAGGCTCTTTCTGAGAAGGCTGGCAAACGCAAGCTGTCTACCCATTTGGCTTAGGATAAAACACAAGGCTAGACATGCGCTCTTTCATTTTATTTTACTTTTTTCTTTAATGCAAAAAAATCAGCAATAACTTACATGGCTTAGATTGATTTCAGTGCAATTATGCAGGGTGCAGGCCAATATGGAATTCACTCTGCACAATCATATGTTTCATATTGGGTTGTCATTCACTTTGTTACTCCAGGGTATAACTCAGGAATGAGTCCGCCAAACCCAGCAGAGTTACGTTTTGTTTTAAAGCAGATAAAAAAGTGAGAAGAGAATAAAGCCTATATTGTGAGATTAAGAGAGAGACCATGGAAGGTGAGTGGTACAGTTTCAAAACTGCATGCTATGGAAAAAACCCCAACCTTCCATTTCTTATTTTTAAAATGAGATAGTTCTTTAGCATGGCACTAAGCTAAGCCTGCTTCGAGCCCGTAGCTCTGTCCCTTATAGCGAGAATCAAGACAGTTGACAAGATTTCACTGCTTCTTTTTTTGATTTTTTTAACCCTCAGAATATGACAGAAACATGTCTTCAGAATATATCTTAGTGCTCTCACCTCATTTGGTATACAGAAAATGGGTCAATTATGCACATTCTCTTTCTGCCAGTTTATCCACCGCTTGTGAAACTGGGGAGTTTCCCTTTGGAGCACCTCATCTACCCTGCTCCCCTCAGTTTTGCCTGACTTAAAAGGTCCTCAGAGAAACATCTACCAGTACCAAAAAACTAGGGTAGCTCCTTACATCCAGAAGAGAAATGACAAGTCAGAATAAGAGAAAAATATCCCACTTCAGCGTAGCTGACAGCTTAGATGCCTGAATCCTTAAGGGGCACACGGGATACGCCCCACTTCAACATCCCTGATCCCAGTTAGATACAGCAGACGTTTGTATCATGGCTTCTTCCATTTTAAGTGCTTATCCTCATCACATGGGCACTGTGTTTTTTCTGCTCATATAAGAAGTCTCAGTAACTTCTGCTGCTGAAATCTTGTACTTAGCCAAGTGCAACATACCCCTGGTCGTGTGCCCTGTCATCCCCATTGCCAGCCTGGCTCAGATGCCCTAATCATAGAACCATAGAACCACAGAATCATAGAATATTTCAAGTTGGAAGAGACCCATGAGGATCATCAAGCCCAACTGGCTGCCCTTTGCAGGACTACCTAAAACTAAACCATATGACTAAGACCATCGTCCAGATGCTCCCTGTTGTCATAGTACAGGATTGCACCCACACCTTGACAGCCTCATACTCACCTTTACATGCCAACGTGGATCTTTCTGTGCCCACCACTGAGAATGTCAAGCCGTCCATTTCTTAGGCAATCAGACCACAGAATTCACGTTATCTTAAAAGAACACCATTCTCTCTTAAATTCCATAGCCTTCCTAAGTCGGATGCCAAATGAACTCTACTAAGATCAAAAATACTTTTTCACCCTCATAATGACCCAGTAAAAGTCAGAATCAATCTCAGGTTTTGCATCTGGTTTTCAGTCCAGTTCATTTGCAGCCCATTTTCATCTTGTATGCAAGCCCTATCTTCATTCACCATTTTGTACTTGCCTTTTTTTTTTTTTTGATGCCCTTTTATTTTTTGTCCCATGGTGATTGCCACCTACTGCTGTTGACAACATGTAATGTAAATAAATTAGACCAGACCTTGGCAAACTATTTAGGTTTTCAGATGTGTGTTTGCAAAAAGTAGGCAGACACTTGGAATAGACATTTTCTCTAAGTGACACAATATGCATGTGGAGCTGTAACACCAATACACCATTGAAATTAAAAGGAGTTTATTTTCAGAAAACTTGTATTTGCTTTAAAACATGGGGTTTTTTTAACAGTTCTAACTGATTATGGTCTTCCCTTTTGTAAAAACCATTAATTAAAAAGATATCGCACTCAGAATAACTTGTATATAAAATGAACAGTAGGACTGTGTTTTTATAGTGAAAACTTTGATTAAAAAATAAAAAATAAAAGGGAGAAATAAATAATTCTGTTTAAACATAAATGTGTTAGGCAGATGCACATAAAAGGCCAACAGCAACTTCCACTTGTATGTGTCTTTAAGCAAATAAGCCATCCCAAGTCTTCACAGGATCAAGGACTATGTCAAATGGGTGCTATATATAACACCGATTAGCAAAACTTACAGACAGTTGGAACACTAAAAATATTTTTGTTTCACAGAAATTAGTTACTCTCTTGCTTTATGGCAGTATGCTACTGGTCTGGACCTAATTTCTAATCTTCATATCCAGATTTCTCAGCTGCTGAAATTTCATAAGTTTCCTAGCAGTCTGTTTTGGTAATTCCAGCTAGTCTGGAGTATGACACTGCGAATATAGAACAATTGTGAGTACATCGCTCAGGACAGCTTCTCCCACACTGCTTGCAAAGGAAGAATTAGCTGTGGACAGCACAAGCTGTTATTACAGCTCAAGAGAGTCCCCTGCAAACTACATGCCAATAATCCCATGCTATTCTCTAAGATGCTTTAGGTCTTAGTTTTCTGGGGAAATGTTTCTTTCCTTCTGTGCTACTGAGTTCAACATCTCGGGGCAGGTGATGACAAATTCTCAAGAGAAGGCTCTCCCCTCTGGAACTAATTTCCACCAGTAACGCAGCAAAACCTTAAGGCATAGAGAAAAGCCCATCTGTTCAGACAGGCTTTTGCCTGAGGTAGATTAGTGGGATATTTCAGTCTGTCCTTGGTTTCTGTTTGAGGATGTACCTTTATATTTATGCTTGCTGGGTAGTACTCAAAAAAAACAAGACAAAGATGCTCAATTCAGCCAGCTATTGGTAAATATTTCACAATATTCTCTCTATATTTCGTATCTTAGAAATTAACTTGGACTACTGAAAATGGAAGTGTGTTTTATTTATGAAATTAGAAATTACTTATTGGTTTACATTGATGGAAACGAACAAAAGAGGCAAAAAGGGTTCAAATATCTCTCAGCTACTGATCTACCTCAACTCTTTAAGCCCAAACACTTTTATTGTGAAGGGTGAAGATGACGAAGAATTATTTGTAATTATGAGTATTTAGCTCTGTGATTTTATGTTCCTTATTTTATAGTCGCTACTGTAAGGATACAAGAATTGATTCCTATGTACAGTAGATTTGCAGTTCAGCAGTTATTATTAAAGCCGTGTGAAAGCAAAGGTGAAGACCACATTTACATGCTAAATTCTACATACGCTACAAATAAAACAGCACAGTAAGTTAAAGAGGATCAAGCTTCAAGAAAAGAATAAAATGTTGGTGTATTAGAGCTACAGGGAGGTCTTTTGGCTGCTTAGAGTTATGTTTCATTAAGCATTGTGAAACCCCATTGAGAGACTATCCCCATTCTGTCTGGTGTTATGCAGCAGTTACGTGCTTGAGAGGTACTGCTGTCTTGAGAAACCTTGTTTTCAGAGAAAGAATGGAAAAAGCACAATACTCTCAGCTCTAGTTTACAAAAGATACTGACTTAGTAAGGAGAGATAAGTCCCCAGTGGCAACTCTGGAGACATCCAAAACTCGACTGGACATGATCCTGAGCAACCTGCTCTATGTGACCTCACCTGAGTAGTGAGGTTGGATTAGAAGATCTCAAGAGATTCCTTCCATTCTCAACAGTTCTGCATTTAATAATTAGCCATTTCAATAATGTTTTCGGTATCACACATCTTCACAGTTGAACCAGTTCAATTTACTATATATGTGAGAAATAGTATTACTTATGATCCATAACTGATTAAGCAAAACTCTTAGCACATCTGCTAACTATAAAACTAAAGCACGATAAACTGACTCAACTAAACTTGTTCAAAAGGACAAAAAATAAATAATACTAACAGTGTTAGTGTTAAAAGATTTAATTGCTTTCAGAGGAGCAAGGACCCCTGGCTGCACTATCCACTTCTTCAGTTCACTGCTGAAAGCAACAACACAAGCTGATGTGGAGTTGGGTATGGAGAAGACACAACACTACCTCTCCTTGAGTAATGCAACTCCCTTAATGACCTACTGAGAACAATAAAATATAGGGGAGATAGGGATTTAAATGAAAAAACTCCTTACCTGCTTCCACTACTTGGATCTCAATAGGTGTCTTCCACTCCAGAGGGAGAGAGTGAGGCTGCTTGCACCTTGCTCAGCTGAGGCAGAGAACCAAATTTCAATGTCTTGTTCTACTCAGCTAATATTTCTCCATCAGATAGTCTTTGATCTTATCATTTGGGCACTAAAATGTGGCAGCAATTTGGACTAAAGTATTTGTAGGGTTCTCAAAAATAGCCTATGATAAATTAGGAAAGAAACCTGCCAAAATGAAAGTATCACTGATTGTTCTGCTACTGTCTTTTATAATGAATACAAATGACAAACTCACACAGGTTTCCTCTGCACAAATTTCTAATGACACTGCAGTGAAATAACAGCCCTTTAAAGCCTGTTTGATGGGTTCAAAGTCAGTCATTAATACTGCAGAACCTGCTCCTTTATTTGCTAAAGCAAAACTGATCTTTTACGAAATTGTAATGCTTTCCAAACCTTAAGAGACCTTTTTGTGACAAAACTTTTCTTGTTTGCTAAAATTTTACTTTTTAAGGTTGACTTTTAGGCACAATAATCTGCAAGCTGATAAATATATCTAACATATACTAGAGAAAGAATCAGCCTTATCTTTCTGCTGATTACTTCCAGCTGAATGTATTTCCTCACTCTGACAAATGTGCTTTTTTCCTTAGGTGTTTGCACTTTCAAAATATTAAAGACCCTTTAAAAGTTCTCATTTCTTCTGTGTGAAGAAGGTATCACCAGTGTCTGATACCGTGTCTCTCTAAAGCATTCATGAAAATAGCAGTAGTTTTAGGAGGCGGGTTTGCGGGCATCCAGTTTGCGGGCATACCTAGCGAGAGGAATGATTACCTCAGAGAGAAGAATTAGAGATTTTTTATTTTGAGGTTAAGCACCAAGAACCCAAAGGATCCACAGTTATTTATCTCTTCTGAGAAGTAGATACAGGTCTCCTAACTTGTCCTTAGCAAATAGTTTACGGAAATACATCTCATCCAATTCACTTATCTACCATTCTAAAATTCTATGATCTAAAACACAGGTGTCCTATCCTAGCTTGTCAATCCAGGCTCTTTTGGAAGTCTTGGAAGGAAAGAAGCACTGTCAGGGTAAAACTCTTCTGACCTATTTTATGTCAGATCAAGATCCCTGGAAAGGGACTACGCCCCAACTCTAATTTTACTGAAGTCACAATTGGATTTCCAGGAAAGCCATACTCATTCTGAAATTGGCAAGTAAACATGTGAGATCAGTATAGAAGAATAACACGCTTGTTCCAGTGATTATGGAGTTTTAAAATGTTCTTTGAACACTGCTGTCTGAAGATAAAAATATCCATCTTATTAAGATCATAAACACTTATGCTTTAAGTACTTAAAGCATAATAGGGTAAATTTAATGATACATCAGTCACTAATTTATCTGTGTTTCTCAATGGCATAATTTGATACCTGTGAACCAGACTACCTTTCTGCCATATTAATATTTTTTTATATCTATAACTAAAAAGTCCAATTAATTAAACTGTATATAAAAATACATTATTAAAAATTTTAGGATACCTTTGAGCCCTGAAATCTGTGAAGATTACTCATATTAGTCTTGGAGTATGAACTGCTGGTGTCTTAATCAAGCTCCCAAATAAAATATATCAATAAGCAAAATATATTATCACTTGATTACATCAGATCACATTTTTTGACAAAAGCAGTTCTGAAAGCAGTTCTGGCAGCCAAGAGAAAAAGGCAAACTGAAAATTCCTAATATATTTAAAAGATTTAAAATAAATAGAATCATATCTTTTACAAGAATCTCATTTTATTAAAACATAGTGAGAAACCGGAAATGGATGTACTACTGTATTATATGTTTTGCATAAGAAAAGCAAGATTATATCACACTGACAAGATATTTTTTTAAGAATAACAATTTGGAATGTGCTACAGGGGTTTTGGATGAAGGGAGAGGAAATCTCAGAGGTACCCAAGAAAATTTCTTTACTAGTGAGGCACATATAGTTTATGGGAATTAACTTAGCTACTGAACTTTGTTTCAGTAACACTGGTTGCCATCTGGAAATTGGTGAATACATACAAACTTCTGGGTGTTTCTTGGGAAGAGTAGAGGCAAAAGGTGTAGGCAAACAGGAACATAACAGCTGTAAAAGGCTAGGACAGGAATAAGATGCCAGAAATTTGCAGAATGCTGTCTGAATACATTTGGTCACAACTATCATAGTTACAGAATGGAATGGAATGGAATGGAATGGAATGGAATGGAATGGAATGGAATAGAATAGAATAGAATAGAATAGAATAGAATAGAATAGAATAGAATAGAATAGAATAGAATAATTTCAGTTGGAAGGGGTCTACNTAAAAGATTTAAAATAAATAGAATCATATCTTTTACAAGAATCTCATTTTATTAAAACATAGTGAGAAACCGGAAATGGATGTACTACTGTATTATATGTTTTGCATAAGAAAAGCAAGATTATATCACACTGACAAGATATTTTTTTAAGAATAACAATTTGGAATGTGCTACAGGGGTTTTGGATGAAGGGAGAGGAAATCTCAGAGGTACCCAAGAAAATTTCTTTACTAGTGAGGCACATATAGTTTATGGGAATTAACTTAGCTACTGAACTTTGTTTCAGTAACACTGGTTGCCATCTGGAAATTGGTGAATACATACAAACTTCTGGGTGTTTCTTGGGAAGAGTAGAGGCAAAAGGTGTAGGCAAACAGGAACATAACAGCTGTAAAAGGCTAGGACAGGAATAAGATGCCAGAAATTTGCAGAATGCTGTCTGAATACATTTGGTCACAACTATCATAGTTACAGAATGGAATGGAATGGAATGGAATGGAATGGAATGGAATGGAATGGAATAGAATAGAATAGAATAGAATAGAATAGAATAGAATAGAATAGAATAGAATAGAATAATTTCAGTTGGAAGGGGTCTACAAGGATCCTCTAGTCCAACTGCCTGATCAATTCAGGGCTGACCAAAAGCTAAAGCATATTATTAAGGGCATTGTCCAAATGTCTCAAACACTAACATGCTCAGGGCATTGACCTACTCCTCAGGAAGACTGTTCCAGTGTTTGAGCACCCTCTCAGTAACGAAATGCTTCCTAATTCCCAGTCTAAACCTCCCCTGGTGCAGCTTTGAACCATTCCCATGCATCCTGTCACTGGATCCCAGGGAGAAGAGCTCAGCACCTCCCTCTCCACTTCCCTCCTCAAGGAGCTGTAGGGAGCAATGATGTCTCCCCTCAGCCTCAGTTCTCCAAACAAGATAAGTCCAAAGCCCTTAACTGCTCTTCATAGGATATATCTTCCATTCTTTTCACCAGCTCTACTCTGGATTCAAGTTCAAGGGTATTAGTGAGAAAAGATTTGCAGGTATCTTTTGCTAGACCAGTTGTCAGAAGTGAAACATCAGTTGAGCTGTGAGCTACGTGAGCTCTGCTTTGTATTTGAACTAGAAGCAAGAAACTTAACCTGAATCCAAACTGTGAACAATTGGTCATGGGTTAATTACATGTGGATCGGCTGAGCTATCTGGATGGAAAAATGAGCTAGTGGCTATAGGATGTTACTAAGGAAAATTGATAAAGTAGTTATTTCCTTGGAAAAAGGAAGAGGCAAGTTGTTTATAGCTTATGTAACATAGAGCTTAATGCCAACAGATCTCCACCACAGGCGTAGTAAATAATCCCACAACAGAAACATCAGCTTTCATGAATCTTGCACCTGTATGTCCTGGGGTGTAGTACATTTCTTCCTGGGTAGCAACGTCTTCATGGTGGCAACACAGGATAAGCCAAGCATCAACTACCCAGCAGGATGAACTCATTCAATCAATGAAGAGCAGAAACACTCCCCTGACAGTAAGGAAACACTTCTTACAAAACAGTCACTCCCTCTCTACTGAATCTCAATGAAGACTTAAAAACACTCTGAAATGATGAGTCTGGAAAATTCATAATTCTGTTCAATACCAGAAACCATGAGCTAAGTAGAGATATTGATCTTTTCACACATTATAATCTCTTTCCCCTACACTAACCACACAAAATGACTGTCTGTCTTCCTGTTTCTCATGACAGATAATTATCCTATGACCCCACTAACATCCTCTCAGATCTATACTGATTTCAGGGGTGGCCTAACCTATACCTGAGTAAACTGATAATTTTTTCTTAACCTTGTTTTCTCTTGGCTTTGAAGTTTGATGCTTGGAAGAGGGACATGGTTGTCCAGTAGCTTTTCTAATTTTTCCATATATATGATTGGTGTGACAACAGGTGTTATCTCTGTTTAAAAGGTTCATCTTCCTTACTGTTATAATTGCATATATGAGAGAAAACTCAAAGCCAAGTCCCCGCAGTTCACATTCTCAGGAAATTGTGAAAGTCAATTGGAACTGCGGTATGCAGCAATATAGGTAGATTACGATGTCTAATCAACAGATAGAGACATCTTTGAGACTTCTTTTAATTAGAACACCTCGATTTCCCTATCACTGTGTAAGGAATGTGCACCGTTTTTGGAGAGTGCATGTCTGGAACATATTTTCCTCAAAATTTGAGACTTTTCATGAATCTTCATGCTTTATGACTTTTGTACATTGTGATTCCTCTTAGCTCATGCTATCTAAATGGGGAGAGATGTAAAGAGTTTGAACAAAGCTCAGGAACTTCATCCTCATTCCAATGCACAGCCAGCAGAGTTGAATCTTCTCAAAAATACAATGCAGCAGGATCCACTAGTTTAAATGGGTGCATCTTTTCTGGAACTGTATCACCATGGAAACAGGAAAAGATCATGGTCTTTATACAGTCCTTGCCTCTTTGTCCTCCCATATTGAACTCCACAGGAGAAACGCAGTTATCCTTCTTTCACAACATTTTATAGGGTCATTCTACAAAAAAGAGCAATTAACTCACCACAAATACCTCCAAGACTTTCAACAAAAGAAGTTTATACTTTGGTGTCCATGGCTGGTTTTCTATAGATATATTATCTTCTGACTCTTTTAGAGTAAAATAACAGAGGTTAGGGTTTCTATTTCCTAGATAGAAAAAGAATAAAAATTAACTGTTTCTGTTTCACGATATAGGGAATTATTTTCTGGGATTTTCTAGTTATCTTAGCTATATAAGTTATATAGTAATTTTACTTATATATGTGAATTGATCACCAGTGAGTATAATTCAGAGTAGCTCTTTCAGAGCAGTGCTGTTTCCCCTACTTTAATTGCATATTTTTTTTTTTGTTTTACAGTGAAATACCAAGAACCTCATTTGGCTTTCTTTGAAAGGACTCCTCACTTGGGCAGAATTTTTTACCAAAGTTTGAAACAAAATAATAGAAAATTCCTTTCTTATCTAAGTTATAAAAAACTTGCTATATATAAGTAGGAAAATGACTTCTTCAATTTCTTTTGTTTTCTCAAATTTATCAACCCTTGTTTCTCTATTTCCACCTTCAATCTTTTTTTCAACTTGTCTTAAGAACTCTTCAAATTCTCTATCTTTCCAGTTATTTTTTTTCCCCTAAATCTCTCTTTCTCTCTCCCAGCCTCTTACCATTCAAGAGCTGTCAAAATCATAGTAAGGACAAAAATTGTTTTGGGTGGATTTTTTTGTTTGTTTGTTTGTTTTATTTTAAACTATGCTTGGTTTATATTACAACATATACTATAAGTTAAGAACCATACAAAACATACTTTGATAGAAAATATCGTCGATCCCAGCAAGATAATGGAACTGTCCCCCTGGCTTTCAAGAAACCACAAATGAAACTAGGTAGAAAAATTCAAAGACAAGGTGGTTAAGGGAGAATGCAGCTATCTAGGGCTATTCATCGTCAGTTCCTTAATTTCTCTGGCTTTATCAGCATTTAGATTTCTTTCCATTAGGTAGTGATTTTCTTCTTCCATTTGCAGTCTACTAGTCTTGAATACAGCACAGAATAGAAACATAGACTCATGGAGCAGTTTGGGTTGGAAAGGACTTTTAAAGGTTGTCTAGTCGAACCCCCCTGCCATAAGCAGACACATCTTCAAGTAGATAAAGTTGCTCAGAGCTCTGTCCAACCTGATCTGGAATGTTTCCAGGGATGGTGCATATACCATTTTTTTGGGCAACCTGAACTGGTGTTTCACCATCCTTGTTGTAAAACATTTCTTCCTTATATCTAGTCTGAATCTACCCTTTTTTTTATTTTAAAACCATTGCCCATTGTCCTATTACAAACATTGTTAGTTGTATCTGAATAAATTTTCTTAGGGACTACTTCAGATCACTTTAGTTTGTACACGTCCTGCCCATATTAAAACTATCCTATTTTCCCTGACACATTGTGAAAGCAAAAGGAAAATCAGTCAGTCTACTGGGTACAACAGGCCCTAAAGAGCAATGGATTCAATATTATTGCTGTTGTGTAATTAATATCAAGAGCAATTCACTGTGAATAATATGAAAATAAATTTCTCCCTCCAAGCCAGAGCTTGGAGGGTGTTTTATTAGATGTTATACTATTAGAAATGAGCAAGACAAATTCTTTTATTGTCCAGTCATTAAATTAACAAGATTTATTTCTGCCCCCAAGACTGGGTGGATTTGGTAGCTTATACCATACAGAAATGGACATAATAAACAGGTGTATCTGCCTTATTTCATTCTTTGTTTCAGATGGATTTTTAATAGCTGTTCAGGTTACTATATGATAAATAATTTTTTTATGTCATGGGAGATAGCTCAGGAAAAATTTAATAATACACAAGACTGAAGATGGCTATTTGGGCTGGCAGTTCTTTGTTTAAAGAGTCATTAAGGGCTGAGCTGTATTTAATAATTTAATAGAAATGTGTCAGGGATATGACAATGGACTGTTAGTGCTTGTAAATGGGATTTTGCACTGTCTTGTTTCTTCCAAGAATCCATCCAGCTTGTACAGAAAATATTCTCAGCAAATAAAACCCAAGAAAACAGTTTCTCAGGGATGCTGATGATGTTAATTAAATTGGTCCTTGTATTGTCCTCTGCAAACTTTGCCTTTTATACTCCTGTAAACAAATTTCAGATTCATTCTCTGATATATTACTGTGAGGTAAATCCAGAGCAACTTCAATGATGTCCATGGGTCAGAGCCTCTACTCACTGAAAATTCAGGGTAAATTCACTGAAGCCATTGATATTACTTTAAGTTTATACTGCTATAAATGAAAATAAACTTGAAATTAAAATTCATATTATTAATAGAAGTGATGTGAAGGAAGCCCCTTCAGCCATGATGCAAATATATAGCTGCTTTTTTTTTCCCCCCCCACAACTCTTCAACGGACAGAAAGCATTTCTTTCACTTCAAACACACCAAAGAGGCCACAACAAATCTATGATACAGTTTAAGTACAGAAGAGGGAGGAAAAGACTGCGGATTTTGTTTTGGCAAAAGAATGCAAACATCCAGAAAGAAATGCGAGAAGGATACTGAAGTTGAAATCTCAACGCTAATAAAAGTACAACAGGAGCTAAAATGACCATCAGCGGTACAGGTCACATTTCTGTATATCCTTCCACCATATTCTAATGTTCTTTGAAGTGGAAGACTTAATGAATGCAAATGACCTGTGGAGTGGACTTTCCATGGAATATTACTTAAAAACAGCAGAGAAGGTCTCTAAAAACAAACAAACAAAAAGAAACAAAAAAGGAAATCCAACTAGGAAAAGTACTGCTGTGAGGACAAATATCCTCTTTATTCTATCTTTAGCTTTTCTGATGTTTCAGATACAATTTTATACAAATATCTTGATGCTGCTATGAAACAGATGTGTCCTGTTTTAATTTTGCTTGGGCAAAAACCACTCATGGTGGTATGGAGTCTATTAAGAAGCAAAGCTGCAGGATGAGAGACAGTGACATAAAAGTAATATTCTTTGAAGAGAATAATGGGAGCCATAGCCTGCACACTTTATAGTGTGTGATTGAACTGATCAGTTCATTGAAATCAGTGAGATTTGTCCCAGTTTGAGAACAGACCACGTCCAGCAAACATTGGCTGATGAAAACCTTAAGCGGCTTGGGACTTGGAAGGACTAAATAGAGTTTCTTTGACTTTCTTTTTTAATAATGTCCTTTATACATTACCACTGCCGTTATTTCCTTTCTTGAGGGACAATTCAGTTCCTTTGCAATGAAAGACGAGACCCTTATTGCGACAAGGCAGCAATCTAGTTTACCTCCAGCACAGTTTACCATTTCCAGTATAAATTTTAAGCCTGCTCAATGATGTCATCCCATATAATGCAGAATATAAAACTAGGGGAAGTAATTGTGGGCTTGCATGTGGAAGGAAAAAGCAGTGAGCAATATGTTTCAGTTTTTCTGTGTGCTTGATTACCCTTAAATGCATCCCTGGAGCACTCTTACAACAGTGGAAATCTATGTGGGATTTGGATAATGTTGTCACCGTTTTCACTAGCAATATATTTGCGTCACACTGCAAATACCGGGAGGAAAGGTTTCTGAATGTGCATAATGTTTTTTGATCCTGATTATCCTGCAATGTAAATCCATAATATTCTCCAGTTATGATTCGGTCTCACCTCATGTGGTGAGGTTGTACTACCTGAAAGTAAGGTTTTTATGGTAATTTTTTTGACTGTGAGATTGGTATATGAAACAGGACATTTTTTACCAACCTACAACAAAACCAAAGGGTGTAATCAAGTCACTGAGGTCACAGATAAAAATCAAATCCTATATCAAACTGAGCTAGAATTGTTGAACTATTTGCATAATTATCAACACATTTATTGTGATACTGATTTATATTATTACAGGATTTGGAAACTGCATTTAGAGACCTGTGCTCCTTGCACTTGGAATTGAACCCAACTGTAATGGAAAAAGAATTCTTAGTGGCATGAGGAAAGTTTTGGTGGCATTAGGAAAGGTGTGTAGCTGCAGCAAACAGAAACATGGGAAGCAAAATGAGCAGGGAAATTATTGTAATGTGCCGTTAGTGCCCCACAGATTGCCAGCCAGTGTCCAGCAGTTACTGCATAAAAAAATTATCATTGGTGGCTGGGAAGTCATTTTCAAATCAGAGATTCTTCTGCCAGATGACTTTTTTCCAGTTACTTGAATATATTTTTAGAGCTCAGGTCTGTTGTTGATTTCTCCCCTCCTACTAATTCTCCTTTTTTGCATCTGCTGATAATTTTGAACAGCATTATTCTATACTTGTGTGCGTACTGTTGGTAACACAGAAGGGCTGCAGTATGGGGACGGTTTCATTGCAGATGAAGACACAGCCTTTGCAAAGGTAGGCATCCCCCAGGACCTTAAAAGAACAATTAGGGACTCGTAGATTATTTAACATTGCCTGAAAACATGTGAACCAGGAGGCATCACACTTTTGAAAGGTCACAAGAAACACTGAGCAAGATTAAAAAATTGCCATACTAGTTTTACTGTTGTGTAGACACGATCCAAGATATAAAGTGTCCCAAGGAATACAATTGCTAATTAGATTGGTTAAGTATCTACTCAGAAATTTAGATATGTATGTTACATTTTTTGTATTTCCCTTATTTTGGAGGTTGAAAAAGTCTGGTGATCCAGAGGAATGAAAAAAATTTTGCAGATACATAATAAGAACAAGCTAAACTCAGAGACAGTTTAGGTTTAAAATCCATCAGTTCACTCTATAGAAGTCAATAAAAATAAGAAAGGAAGGAAAAGCTCAAATAAAGTGTTAAAAACCAGAGAATTAAAAAGAATACTTGTGTGCCTGTGCTGGAAGGGGATGAAAACAGACTGCTTATGACAGCTGCAAGTGATTTTGTGTAGCTACCAGAAGGCAACAGTTCCTTTGACTGTGGATGTGGTATCAGAACAGTGACAGTAAAGATGTTTTAAAAATCAAAGCTCAGGCAGGGAGTATTTTTGGATATTTGAACCCAGTGTGCAAAGAACATTGAGAGACAGAGGACAGGGAGTGCTACCCATTCCTAGGGTGTTTTCATATATATTTACACTAAAAGAGTTCAACTTTTCTTACCCTGACTCTATTTCACTGTACTAAAATTTGATCTACCAGAAAGCCTGCAGTTGAGCTCATCAAAGCTGAAAAGACAAACACAGTCAAAAAGAAATGTTATATTTAAACAAAAGGAAAAATTTTTAATTTTCTGCTCCATTCTTCTTCTTACCTCCTCATGACCCAATATAATATTTTTAACACACCAGTTTAAAGCTCCAGTCTCACTAACCCCTCTAAATTTACCTAATGCTTAATGGAATAACTTTAGTGAGATTCCTCACAGAAATAAAAATAAGCTTATAAAGTACACTTCAAAGGTACAAACTCCTCTGTGAAAATAGTTTTTGAGCTTTCTGTAACTCGTACACATAAAACTGAATATTTAGGCTGTATCAAGGAAAAATATAGATTATAATTTCAGGCCAATGAAATATTCAGATATCAGCTATTTGTGCTCACAGAATGGAGAGTGTGATGGGACTTTTGGCCCCAGCAGCTGCTGTAAGTGGTTTGGAAGTCGGAAGCTACAATATGGATAACAAATCTATAAATGGCCTCAAGGACGTCACCTCAGCTTTTGGCAATTAATTCACCTAGAAAAATTCCTTTTCTTAACCTGATGATTACTTAACCTAGGGTCTTACTAACAAAGAAAAATAGCAGCGTGGCAGTTGGTATACAAGAAGCTTGACATGTGCGAGGCAAAAGGCCATCTGCTCTTGTATTTGCCAGTAGTTTGTTTTCCTCATCCTCATCGGACTATGTCAGTGCTTGACGTTAAATTTACATCATGTGACTTTTATGCAGCTTCTTTCTTAAGCATAGTTAAAAACACCATTTTCAACACTATACTCTGTCTACAGAAGCAGAATTCAGTTCACAATTTGGTTGAGGAAGGATGTTCTTGTTATTACACATTCATTCTTGAATTTTTAATTTGGACCATTTTTTTGACATGAAAGCAGTTTTTGTTTTGTTTGTGTGCAGGTTAGAGGTGCAATAAATCAAAAAGAGCTCTTAAATTCATGCCTTAATTCTACCACTGTCTTTCACAGAAGAGGCCTTGAATAGATGAGTTACATGCAATAAATCAATGATACTCACACTGGTATATATGAAGAAATATTTAATATTATAAAGAAATAAAATTATAATGACTAAATGTAAAAAAACCCCTCTCATTCTCTAGTCACCTGGCTAAACTATGTACGTCATTGTATGCCACTGCCTTGCTTTATGTGTGGTAAAATGAAGGTTCCTTGACAACAATGTTTCATAGGAAATTTCATAGGAAAGTCCAGCAAGAGAGGTTGTAAAACATATATTAAAAAAGAGCTAATTATTAAACATAAATGTCATCCCATTTTCAGGATGGCAAAATATTCTCCATTAGTATCCAGTTTTTTGTGTGAGAAAAATAACCTTTTAGAATTTTTCCTTCTGAAAACAAATCAGAAAGATGCATGGGGACCAGTCTGTGTTTTAAAACATCTGACAGCTACATTTCTGTCCTAGAAACATATTCTGTTGAAAGTGTTTGACCACCCATAGAGAGACCAATGTCTTAATGAGTTTCTACAATAAAAAAGTGGGATGTTTTTTCAGTTAACATGTCATAAGCATCTCTTGGAGATAAGTCAAGAAGAAACAAAGCAAAAATTAGATTAGGTCATACAATCATTGATTATTTCCAGCTCTACCAATTCTGTCTTATTTACAAGTGGAGTAGAAACCTATGATTAATTACTGCTTATGCATTGTGTGGATTTGATCAAATACATAGCCACACTTTCAGAGGAACTTATATTTTTGCAGATACAAACTTGAACCAGAAATTGCTGTAAAATACTGCACGGAATATGTGTGTGTGTGGAAAATAGATGGGATGGGATGGCTCTGGGATGTTTTGCAAACAGATGTTGATATTTCTATCAAAAAATAATTGCAGAATTTCTGGAAGCAACTTTTCATGTGAGCCGTTAAAATGGAAAGAAAATTTAAGGGAACTTTATACATTCAGAATCATCCAATGATTTTAGCTGAAATGACCTCTGGAGCTGGTGGAGTCCAGGCTCCCATGAAAGGCAAGGCTAACTTTAAAATTAGATCAGGTTGCTCAAGACCTTTTTCAGATGTGTTCTGAATATGTCCAAGCCTGGAAATTTCACAATTGCTCTTGTCCCCTTTTCAAGTGCTTGACTACTCTCACGATGAAGTTTTTCCTTACATTTATCTGGGATTTCCTGTGTTCCAGCTTGTGTCTTTCATGTCTTGTTCTATCACTTTGCACATCCAAGAGAGTTTCTGTAAAAATCCATTTGCCAGCTAAAAATGACAATGAAATCTCATTTTAAAATCACAGAATTAGAGAATAATTTTGGTTGGGAGGGACTTCTGGAATGCTTCTAGTCTAATCAGGTGCTCGAAGGAGGTCTGATTAGATCAGATTGTTCGAGACTGTCTCCAGTCAAGTCTTGAAAGCGTTCAGGAACAGAGATGTTTTTTTCCGGAAAACCTGCTCCAGTATTTGACCACTCTCCAACTGAAAAAAAAAAAAAGGAAAAAAAAAAAAGAGAGAGAGAGAAAAAAAATCCTTAAACCCAAATCCTTGTATTTATCAGAATTGCATTGGCCGCTGTTGAACTTCATTGGGCTTCCATCACCCACATCTCACCAGCCTGTTGAGATTCCTCTGATCATGTTCAGTTAGGTGATTTACACATGGACATGCCCTGACTTTGTTAAGAACCGTATAGTTCTCCTGTCATTTAAACACTGTAAGTATCTGAATTGAGACAATGTGAGTCTGTCTTTTAAAACTGATAAGCACAGCTTGACTCCATAAAATTGGATGGTTCAGTCAAACCAGAATTCCTCCTTAGATCCTTTGTCTGATACTTTTAAATCCTCCAAAATGTGTTGGAATAGGGTTTTTTTACTTTCTATTGTTGACCTTTAATTTCTTAGTTTCCATTTATGGATAATTTACTTTACACAGTTTAACAATAAAAATAAAGAAATAAAAAAGTTGATGGAGCTCTAATTTAACTAAATGAGAATCCTGATATTATGATATTAAAGATGTAATAAATATTAATGCAATTATTTAACATATATGTATATGCGTTTGAGATTTCTGCTTACCCATGTGCATGTAAAAAACTGCACAAAATTTCCAGAGAGTAAAAATGAGGCCCTCAATATCAGGAAAGGCATTTTTATAAAGGTAATAATGTAGTTATCACCATGTCATGCAGTGCAATTGATAGCTGTATTCAAAATTAATGGACTTTGTAGTGCAGTGGATTAATGCACTCTGTGCACATTGTATAAATCTTTCTGTCTGGAGTTTCATCTGGAATCCAGAACTACACTGAATTTGAATGGCAGAGGAAGACTTTTTCATCTCTGGGTTGTACTGAAAATTCTGCGGTGTTTTATACCCTGACATTATTAATAAATAAAGTTTATTAGCAGGATAGGTTTGTCTAGAATTCAGCAGCATGCCTTAAGAAAATACAAATATACGGCTTATACAGTTTTCATGTTTTTCTCATTAGTCTCAACAAATAAGATCTTTTGTGTGTTTCATGAAACGTGATCCTAAATGGTTAGAAGGCTGTAGTTTCAAAGGGAGTGTGCTTTAAAATGCTGATTATATTGTTTCTTTCCGTGTTACAGTCAGTAGTTCCTTGCTGTAAAAAAAATGATTGAAGACTGGGAAAGTATGAACTAAATTTTGCTCTCAGAAAACCATGTAAATATTCATAACAAATACTTTAATAATTTTGCTACTTTGGATTTATATAGTTGTAAGAAAAATCAGGATCCAGCATCGCATTTCAATTATTGCTATGGAAAACAATGTAAATCTCACTGAAGAAATAATTCCTGTAATAAGCAATATCAGTATTTTTTCCTTTAGCATTATTTTAATAAATTTAAAGGTGTGCAAGAATCAATGAATCTGAGCTTTTTGTTATTGTTGTTGTTTTTAAAAAAAGGTGAAATATTTTCCCCAAACTATGTGGAATGCATATCTATTTTCAGTAACCTCATTATGCAACATATTTAGGTACTTGTATGGAGAAGTGATAGTTGTCTTCATTACTGTCAAAACCAGTACCCGTTATAATGAGCTATTTTAGCTTCCCACCCCTGCCCTGGAAATGGTGTTCTCTTCAGTACCCTGGAGCAAAGCCAGCTATATTTGCTTTCTCTGCCAGCTAGGATTTTCCTTACAGAAGGAGAATTCCCAGGAGTTTTACTAGCTCAGCATTAGGATAACAGATCAGTGCAAAGGAGCTGTACTGGGAGCCAAAGCTTTGGATCTAAAATAGCTTGTATCACACCTTATTACACCAGATTCAATCCTATTTGCTCAACTGTATTCTCAACAGTTTTCTATTTTTTGGTACGTTGGTTGGTTGTTGGTTTGTTTGTTTTTTAAAAAAATAAAAATAAAATAAGTAGAGATGAATTTTCCATTTAATACTGGCTGAAGGCTTTGGAATATTATTTAGAATTAGGTTTCAGTTGAAGCAGTCTTTTTACACGTCAGAAAGCAGTAGATCTCTGTCCTGCAGCTTCCAGGTACTATTCTTCAGTGGGAATTCTTTGAGAAAATTGTGCTGGTAGCCTCCTTCTGCTGGGACAGATTTTTTGCCAGGATGCTGTGGTTCACTCCCCGCTCATCAGTTCCTTTTTATATACTTAAAATCAAAGAATCACAGAGTAATTAAGGTTTGAAAGGCTCTCTGAGATTACCTAGTCCAACCTTCTACAGGTCCTCTACAGGACCAGCTTCAAAGATTTCTCAGGGATACACAGGGGTCCTTTTCAAGGATGGGAACTCCATAGCTTCTCTGAGCAACCTGCTCCAGTGCTCAGCTCTCATCACAAGAGCTATTACCCTAATATCCAAACGGAATTTCCCTTGTTGCCTCTTGTGTTTTCACTGTAGACCTCAGATATGAGCCTGTCTATGTTCTCTATCACCCTTTTTTGTGGTTCAAGACAGCTTTTACTTCCCCCAGCTAAACAATTCCAGCTCCTTCAATCCCTCCTTGTATGCCATGTGGTCCAGCCACTGATGTTGGTGCGTTCTGTTGGACTTTCCTCAGTTTGTCACTCATACTTAACTCAAAACTAGCCATAGTACTCTTGATATGGTCTCATGGAAGCTGAGTTGGGTGGAATCATCACTTTCTTCAGCTGACTGCTGTTCTTCATCATCACTTTCTTCATCAACAGTGCTGTTGATGCAGCCCCGAAAGTGCTTAGCTGTTATGACAGCAAGGACATGCTGCAGATGATGTTCAACTTATTGCCCATCAAGGCACTATATCCTTTTCTGCAGAGATGCTTCCCAGAGGGTTGGTTCTCAGACTGTGCTTTTGCACAGAATTGTTTGAGTCCCAAGACTTTGTTCTGCTCTTTACTGAACTTGTAATTTCCTGGAACCCCTCCTTACCTTATCTTATTGAGTGTAACATCGCTTTTCTGCAGCCACTTGGTCCTTCCAGCAATTGTTGTGATCTTCAAAAATTGCAGAAAGCACTGTCAAAATGACATCAGCTCTTGCAGTATACCTGTACACATCTCACCTGTTTCCGTGGCTTTAAAGATGTCCAGTTTGCCAGAGTAGTTCTGTCACTACTGCCCTCTATTGTGCTATCCCTCACTTCCCAAACTCTGTTGTTATGCCCAGAGACCTGATAAGGTGAGAGCAGGCTTACCAATAAAGACTGAGTAAGGAAACTATAGAATGACTCAGTCTTCCTTATTTTTCTATCACTGTGTCATCAACCCCCTTCAGCACAAGATATGCATTTTCCTTGGCCTGTCTGCCTTTTGTTGCTGATGCACTTAGAGAAGTTCTCCTTGTTACCTTTGACATCTGTTGGTAGACTGAACTCCAGCTGAGTTGTGGGGCTGTTCTAACTCCATCCCTGCTCACTCAGGAAATGTGTCTATAGTTTTTTTAAACAATCAATCTCTGCTTCTTCCTTCTTTGTACTTCCTTTTTATGTTTTAGGTGAGTCTGGATTTCCCTGTTTATCCATGCTGGTCCTCTGCTACAGCTGATTGAGTCCCTGCACATGGGGATGGGCCATTCTTGTATTTTGAGGAGGTTGTTTGTGAAAGTAGAATCATAGAATAGCTTGGGTTAGAAGGGACCTTTAAAGGTCATCTAGTCTAATCCCCTGTAATGAGACGGGGCATCTTCAACTAAATCAGGTTGCTCAGAGCCCCATCCAACCTGACCTTGAATGTTTCCAGGGATGTGGTATACTGGAAGGCTGGAACTGTAAATGTTCTGGTGCTAAATGAATATTAACCTCTTTTCCCATTGTTTTCATGCCTTTAATTATTCTCTCATTCTGAATACATTCTTCAGAAGCTGGAGTTAAAGGCCTTTAGTTACATGAATTACTTTTGTTCTCTTAATTTAAGCTATTAAACTTGCTGTTCTCCAGTCATATGGTACCTTTCTGTCTTGAAAGGTTTGTTACAATCCTTGTGCCTGGATTACATTATCATATAAAGAAGCCATGTGGTGTCACAATATGGGAACTGGATGAAGACCACCAGATCACATCACATAGTTTGCATACCAGTTTATAGTCACTGGTAACATAATAGTGAAAAGATCTTCTAATCTGCTATCAGTACTTCAAGCCATACATTTTATTCTTAGTACTGCATTTACTCATCTCAGTTCATTTTTGCTGATAAAAGTGAAATTTGTGTGAAAGAAACCTAAATTATTCAATTGTGTTATATTTGTATTCTGTGGCTGGTACCTTTTCTAATGTTACTGTATTGATGATATATAGATCTATCACAACATGTGCTACTGTGCTCTAAATTTCTAGACTTAAAAAAGTGATGAATGCAGACATTAGCATTCTCGTGGGCTTGGCCATCAATATTTCAGCTTAGGTAAACAGGATCTTTGCCTAATTTATTGGTTCTCATTATACCTGGCATGTAGAAGCTGAATTCCCCTCTGCTTGGGAAATTCCCCATCTGCCTGGAAAATGACCTTTTCTGCTCTGCAAATCAATCTAGCAGAAGGGACACAGTTGGTTAATATTTTAGAAAAATTACTTCACTTGTCACCAACTAAATTGTCATGATTTTGACCTATTTTGAAATTAGTTAACATTTGCTTCCTTTCTCATGTTTCATGCATAATTCATTTGGATTCTCGCTATACTTGCACTATGTTTCCTGAGTGGGGATGTTTTGTATAGTCACTCTTAAGAGTAACACAACATTTGTCAAAGTGTCATAGTGAACAATGAAACCTCATTATATGTCACTCAGAGAGCTGAATGAAAAGTGATGCTACATCTAGGCAATTTTATACCTAAATCATGAAAGGTGAAAAACGGAAAACAAGTTTTCATTGCTTTGATTGCATTCTGGTTTGATTTGTTCTATGAGAGCTCTCACATAAGTCAATGTTAATATTCTTGGTCTTGATCCTGCTCTGCTGGAGTTACTGGGAATTTCACCAGTGATTTCACTGGGAACAGAAATAAACTCCACGTGAATGAAATTACTCGTGTGTAAGAGTTTGCAAGATAAGATCCTGTAGGGCAGAAGCTGTCAATTTTGTTTTCACTGCACAGCACTGAAGATATTCTTCATGCTAGACTAAAAAAAAGAGTTGATTCTTTACTAGTATGGTGATGAAGTGTCTCTACCTACCAATCCTGAAGACAAAGAAAAATAATTTCAGTCATGCACTGATTATATCCTAAGCATTCAAAATCCATGCAATAACACTTCTTTTCTCAAAGTTAAAATTTTCTCACATTCTATCAAAACCAGATCTTCAAGGGAAAAATGAGCAGAATCAAATGTTCACCATCAACATACAACATTCAACAAAAAAGCAAGTGATATAAACTGGGCTTTCTTAACATGAGAGTATTCTCACCCTGGAGTGAAAGAACAGAAGCATCAGTGTTCATGAGGTTTACCTGTCATTTCACACAAAAGCCATCTTTCCCTGGAGCACAAATTACTTCTGTGGGTGTGGAGTGAATCAAGGCTTCCTGATGGCACAGTTTCGCTCTATCTAGCAATTTCATTAGAAAAGGTTTATGTGATCAAAGACACCAAAAAACCAGAAGTTAATCTGAGGATGACAATGTAAAAACATAAGCATAAGCTTTGCCTTGTTGACATGCAGCCACACTGTCAGTCATTGTCAAAATTATAGGGCGTAGCAGCATATCACATCTTTTCCTGTCAAAATGTTCCCTCTGACAAAGGTCAGTGCCTTCATGACATAAATCTGTTATCCTCTTATTGTCATAAGTATGAGAAGAATGGAGTTGAGTCAAATGTTTGGAACAGATAGAGTCAATGCAACTTAATTCAGGAAAGGGCCATATTTCCCTTTTCCCTTTGTCAGGCTGCCAGCCATCAGCATGAGCATTCCTTCTCACAATCTGTTTGTGTTCCAGTGAGTAATAGCTTTTTACTGGCCTGGAAAATGACTATCCCATTACTAGCAAAGTGCATTCATGGGATCAAGTGCCTTTTGAATAGTTAAGTACATTGTGCCCTTTAAATAGACCAGGCGGCTTCAGATGAAACCTTTAAACCTATGGCCAATCTGTTGGAAAATTAAAAATATAGTAAAACCAGTGCTGAAATCAGGCATATTTATGAGCTACTCATATATACAGCCACTTAAAATAGTTTGTTACTTGGCGGAATTTATGAGGGTTTTTTCTCTACAAGAACCAACATCTCCAATAAGTCATGTGCATTTTAATAGATGGAAAATAAAGGAAAATAATAATACCTGGCATAAATTATGCCAAATTGCTCACAGCAGTGTTTTTCTTCACATCTATTTGAAAAGATCCCAAATCATGATAAAAGCTGTGAACATGACTCTCTTCTCAGTAATGCCAAGGTGAACTGGGAGTAAATGCAACTGAAATCAGTACATGCACAGCAGTGTAAATCTATGGTAAATACCATCGAGCTCATTTGATAGAAATATGTTGGTTAGAACACATATAAACATATATAAACTCATGCCAGGAAGTGGAAATTATAGATATCGATTTTTCTGGATAGGTTTGGCCTGTTTCTTACAAGCAACAAGTAGAATTGGCTAAGTGGAAAGGCCTCAGCATCCGTCAGAAATATTGTACAGTGTGGAATATTCATGCTTGCTGCCTCCCAAATCTGATTCATAAATTCTATTCACATGTGCCATGTAACTTCAGAATTTATTTTGACATTGTCATTACAATGTTATAGCCATGAGAACATTAAACTTAAGGAAATGAGGGTGGGCAGGGACATGGAGTTTACACTCCAGTGTAAATTGCAGAGTAAACTCTAGTGTGAAGTTTGCAGGGTCTGATTATTCCGTCACAGAATACAGAATTGCAGTGTTGGAGGATTGGACTGTTTTTCATCTCTTACTAGTTAACTCTGTGATCTATACTAAATTACTTTTTTTTTTTTTTTTCCTGATGAAAATCCAACAAAAGCTTTGCAGATTTCATATATAAAACACCTGCTGATCCCTCCTTCTGAGTGAAGGGACCTTCAGGATTTACAATTCTAATAACAGGAATTTTAAAAAGGAATGATAGAAAAAAGTGTATTGTTTGCTTGTTTGTTTGACAGCCTCCTATCTGTCTTTAGAATCTGAAAATGGAAAAACACAGAAATGGAAAAACAAAACAAAAAATGCAACCAGCCTCAGAAAACATGGTCAACTCCATCTTTGCTCCCTAGAGAAATGAATTTAGAGCTCCATTCCCACCAGCATCTGTTTCAAATACCCCAGTCTCAGTCTCGTCTCCTCCTGCAGTTAATATAACTGGAGAAGCTTTCCTGGAGAAAGTCACATCAATCTGCAGCTTTCAGAAAACCTAATGCCTGTACTTTCCCCACAACTTCCTTCCTCAAGATATTTTATGGGTTCCAACTGTAGCTCTAATGCCCTCTTTGCTCATGTTCTCTTTATGTACTGTTTCTCCACAATATAGCTGGCAGAAGCCAATGCCTTAATACATTTACAAACAGTTTGTAAGCAGGAAGCAGGCATTGCAAGCCTCTGTAGGAAGGTGTGGGGTGTCATCAGAGAAATGTTTTGACTGGGGTTTTCAGTGCTGCAAGAAGGTGCTGTAAAGGTATTTCTAAATTATGCAAGTAAATTAAAGCAAAATGAGGTACAAAAGGGGAAGAAAGAACTTGCATCTGAAACAAGGAGACCTGTCCCTGTGGGTTGCAAATTTGAGAAGACCTAGATTGAACTTTAAGTTGGTTGTCAGTTGAGTTACCAGGAAAAATATACGTTAAAAGTTTCTTAAAATGGGAAGTGGGAAGTACAATTGCATTGAAATACATCTTGCATTTATAGACTCATGCTCTCAGTCTTCTAGGACCTATCTGTGGAAGAAAACTGAAGGCAAATCAGTGATAATTCAGCTTCTTACTTTTAGGCTTTTTCATCCATCCCAGAACAATTAGTGGCGCATGTCTGAGTCACTGAAAACAAATCCCAATATTTGGTCTTATAATACTTCATTTGGTCATTTCATCAAATAAACACAGAGGCCGAGGTATCTGAGTGAGAAGTTCTCCAATCAGAATTGAAAGAATTTTTCAGAGACCAGAGGCAGGACCTAGAGCCACTAATTTTTACTTTTCCGTAAAGTCAGACATGAGGCTCTTTCCTGTCTTTTTGATGGCCACTTCTGGTTTCAGAGACATCTTGTAGCTGTGAGTTTTAAAAGCTCAATAAGAATCTTATGAAGTGTTTCTTAACAAGCTTTACATTTTATTCCTTCCACACTATTCAGTTTCTCCTTGCTCTTATATCTTGACTAAAACCTGAGTAGTAATGCCAACAGTTCAATCTTTTCGTCACTCTTGGAGTTACGCACCTTTATTTTTTAGTTTGTCTTAACATTGCATGAAGAACAGTAAGAGAACGTAATTATTTTAATACTTTTAATGTAAATTAAAAGTAATTCTTATTTTAGCCTCTAAGAATATGAAATTTTTCGTCTCATTAGTCTCAGGTCTTCATTAAATATGAAAAGAAAATAATGATAACCCTCAGGAATGATGAAAAAAGCTGTGGAACTGAAAAAAGTCTTCCAGAAATCTGGAAAGGAGGTTCAGCTATTGTTTTAAATTTAGTTGTCCTATTGTTCCTGTCATAAAAGATAAGATCAGAAAGCATTTCAATCATTATTAATTTCGTCTATCACTTCCGATGCAGTATATGGGCAGGTTTCATATGCTGATCAGAATCTGGGACAAGAAAATTATTATTAGCAGCAAACACATTTAAATGTTCATCTACAGCTGGGTTTAAGCAAAGCCTGGGGAGAGGAGAAGGATGCGTATCCTCATGTATTTCTGGCATACAAAGTTGAACCAGAATGGCTTTCTTCATGTGTATCACAGCCATAGTTTTGATTACAGTCTTCACTTACCTACATATATACAAAAAAATATATTTTTTTTCTTTTTCTTAGGAATTTGGCTGCATTTTCATTGGATTTGTTCAGGCATCCTGCTGGTTTTATTAAGGTAAGACTACTACATGTGGACGTTTTTGAAAACACCTGTCATCAACTTTGATGCACAACTGTGTATAAAATCAATCAAGAATTCACTTTTTACAGATGGTGTTGGAGATTTCATTGTGTGGCAGAGGCAGGTTGTGTCAGAGGAAAAAATCTTGTCAAATGAAAGGAACTGATAAAACTCTTAATTTTAAGCTTTAATGTAGTACAATTAAGCGAGGTGGTTTTGGAGGTCTGAGTCACCATTACGTGCTCCAGCTGCATGGCTCCTGCACCAAGAGTTGGGGCATTGGTACCCCGTGCACCGAGCAGGAAGGACATGGATTCTATATCCACCACACATTTGTATTTTCATAGCTGCTCCATTCCCATTTTCTTGACCAGGATATTTGGTGCTCAGTACATCCAGGCCATGTAGGTGTAAAAGAGCTGCCAACTGGTGATTTCAATGGTTAAAAAAAAGAGAAAAAGGTGGAAAACAATGATTTCATTTATTTTTCTTTCTCCCCTTAAAGACAACACTTCTTTCTTCTTCCCTGACCCCCTTGATACAGTTTTGGTTATAACTTAGAGTAATAGAATTCTTTTGAGTTGCACATGGATTTGTTCTAGGTTCCTTTGGAAATCATCTTTCTAAAGTTCTGCTAGTTTTGCCATCTCAGGTATGGTGAAAACTTTGTAATGGTTTGGCAACCTGACACCAAGTTCTGGTGTGTGTGACCTTAGGCAATCTACCTGTCTTTTCTGCTAGACACCATTGCTACAATACCCATATTAGCCAATTTAAAAGATATATGGATTCCATGTGTGATGCTTTCACTTGTGTCCAGGTTAAAGATGACATTAGACATATATTTCTAGCCATGAAAAGAGATAAATGATCAAAATCTTCAATATTTCCCATCAAAATACTGAAGTCTAATTTTGAATCTGAATGCCTGTTTGTAATTAACAGCATATGGTTTAATCTCAAGGGGGTTTACAGTTCATTCACAGCAATGAAATGGCTGGATCAAGAAGGCTATATATTATTGGAAGTAAATAGAATATTTTGCAGTGAAACAAGACAGGTTTCCATTCTCTACCACATACTCCTGCATAAAGGTAGTGAGAAGGGGAATGGTATAATTTGCCGACTAGTTATTCTTTTTTTTTTTCCCCCCATTGTTTCATGTTTGTACTGAAATTATCTTGAAGTCTTCGACCAGGTTGGAGCCAATTAATGAATTTCACACGGGCAGAATATGATGTATAACTACAGTCCTTTCCCCCCGAAAGCTAGTACTGTCATTCCCAAGGAATCAGAAAGAGGGATTGAGCAGGGATTACCCCTTACAATACCAAAGAAATTAAACAGAAAGCCAAGACTGGTTTAAACATTAAGACAATGCTTTAAAATACATGTTTTTATTTTCATCTTTGTGTTTTGTTTTGGTTTTGGTTGGTTTGTTTTAGCTTTTTATTACAATCTATGCTATAATAAGACACGAGGTTTTCATAGGACTCTTGGAGCTACAGTTTTTAGAAAAAATGCAAAGATGTAAGCAATGCAACAAAATTAAGAATATTTAATAGACAAATTTAAAACATAACTTCATATATATTTATGATAGAATTGAAGACTTGAATTTATTTATTATCTATGCCTTATCCCTACTTACCCAAGTCTATGATGTTATTGAACTCCCCCTCCCCAAGTAATACACATGCAGTAAAACAATATAATATAAAGGAAGGGGTGCTTCCTGTGTTCTGTATATTCTCATATTAATTGCCATGCTTTTTTTAATTTTATGATGCATTCCAGACATGTTTTGCATTAAGTCATTGCTTATGACCTTGGATAAAATTGCTCACTCTTTTTGTTTTTTGTTTATTTCTCCATCATCCACCCAATAGAAGAGCCATTGAGAAAAATGCGTAACATCCCTGACATTTAGAAACTTCAGTAGAAAAAGCATGTGGTGCAGCTACCCACCCTGTGAACATATGTGGAGCAGTTTGTGTGTGGTACATACTGTCAAGAATGAAATCCTTGTGTTTGGCTACTGCATATGCAAGAGATGCAAGGTTTTGTGGAATAGACTTCTACAAGTGGCATATTGCATGGATGTGATTGTCACCATGGCCTTTCTAATGTAAATCCCCAAAATATGGCGGGATACTCTTTGGAGCTTTTACAGTTGGAGTCTATCTCACATGTCCAGTCTTTGTTGCCTCAGCGTGTCCTGTTTACAGCAGACTCGTGGCTGCTCTGACATATGCTGCTAATATCAAGTCTTTAAGGAACTTGCACTTGCAGAGCTGAGCTCGTCCGTGTTCCTCACACATCCTACACAAAATGCCTCTGACAGAAAATGGACAGAATCAGCATTATTGGCAGTTTTCTTCACTACAAATGTGCCTAAATCCAGCTGCTTTACATTTTCTGATCAGAACAAGAGAAAGAATTGGAATCTGGCCTGAGGGTGTTTAATATTACATGAATTCAAGTTGTGCAAAGAAGCTCAAAGAATCCCTTTGTGAACTGATACCACGAGGCTACAACCAATTGTGCGATCCCAGCTACCCTACGATGCCATACATATGCAAAGGGTCTCCAGTGTGACAGAAGGGTGGTTGATGCCCAGCACTGTGGTATTGTCTTCTATTTATTAATCTCTGCAGGTTGATTTTGGCACAATCTGCTCTGCACCCTGAGGTCTTTATAGCTGAGAAAGAGTTTGGTTTGCCTTGCAAAACTCACTCCCAAGTGAAGGGCAAGCCAGTGGGATAACTTTGAAAGACCAAGCTGGAAGGAGGCAGTGTTTCCTAGCAGGATCTACCTAACTGTTTATTAATGTAATCAAGTCGGGGCAAAATGTTGGTATTCACTCAGAATGGGAAAGAGCCATCTGTAGAATCTTCTGGTCTGCTTCCTCCTTTCTTCCTGACCTGGCCATGGATATTTCAGAAGCTGAGTTTAATAATATACCTCTGTTAATGCCACCCAACTGAAGAACCAGAACTTAATATTCTGTTAAATACCCCTTTCAGATTGTTTACTTTATTCAAAACCTTCCTTTCCTCAATATGCTCATTCCCTGCAAACAGAAGACCGTCATCACCTGTTCTCGACTTGTTTGCATGCTGATAGCTCTTCTCCTCTCATAAATTCCATTAATTAATGAATAGTCAGCAGGGATTGGTCTCCTTAGGCTCATTAAAGAAATGGACACTAAAATGATATGAAAGCAGCTGCCTCCTTTCTGTCATTCCCTTCTGACGGCTACCGCTTTCCTCATCAGTGCTAAATTATAACACTGCTTTGATTAGCAGTCCAGTTACTTGCTGCAGCTGCATTTGGAGATGGAAATCTTAACTACACAGTCATGTTTAATTGATATTCTCATCAAACTGTTAACATTGTAAAAAAAATGCAGCACTACAATACATCAAGCCTGTGTACGTATACTAAATCCTGATGGAAGTTTTTTTGACCTTGTAGGCAGACTGAAAAGGCATGTTGTTTCTCAAAGCTTTCTAATAAGTCACTGATTATTAGCTGAGCTCATTTGGGAACCAGAGGTAAAATTTGTAAAAAATCTCAGGCCAGAGATCATCCTAAACAGAAACATCTTTGATCACCATTCCAGTGCCTAAATGTAAATTCTCATTTCTATGCTGAAAAATTTAGAAATTAGCAGGGGATGAGATATTCTGAATTTCACCTAAAGATTTCTCATCAAAAACTGTTTCTTCTCAAAAAATTAAACCTATTTTGGACAGATAATCTTTATCAAGGCTGGTGTAAATTAGCACAGGTTGGAAGGTGTTTTAATTCATACAACAAGGGTGGTTGAGACAGACCTGTTTATAGAGACATTTATATTTAACCTGTGCCAGACTCAGGGTTTAAATTCTAACTCATTCTTTTTTCATTAAAACCTTATTCATAGACCAGACTCCATCAGGGACAGGTTCCTGTACTCTGAGGTTGCTGAGACACGCGAGTCCTCTACTACCATTGTGTTTAAACAGAAGGACTCTTGCAGCTTTGAGGAAAACAAGCATTGTTTCTAATGGCCTATTAGCAGTTTGTACTTCCACTCAGATTAAATCAAGCCACTTTCTGGGCTCTGGGACTAAGTGGGAGATGAGCCACAGGCCAAGGGGAAAGTCTTTGGCCTGGTGTTGACTTGTGGTACTGCAACCGACTTTCAAGTTCAACCCAAAGGCGAGGGCAAGAGGTCATTTGCCATAGGGAATACCAGAAAGCATCCAAAATCAAAATTAACTAAAGAAAATCTTTAAACTCTAGCCCTAGAATTAGTATATTGCCTTAAATTCTGAAATTATCTAAAATGAAATGGAAAGACTTCGAACCTCTTTATCTCATTGTTCATGAATTTGCATTTCAGGACTGGATTTGGACTTTCATTATCAAATGTAATCACCTTTTGATGACAAAAAAAGATACTTTCAAATTCAAATATTACCTTATTTATATAAATAAAGAATCCTTGCCTGACCTGGCCTGACCAGCTGCTCAGCTTCCCTTGGAGAAATTTCTGTTAGGTGTTACACAGCCTGAGCCAGTTTTCATGAACTAGAGTTTCCGAGAGATCTACAGTGAATTAAGAACTTAAAATCCTAATTTTGTTTAATACCAAGGTGAAATTTTGGAGGAAATATTCCAGTTGTCTCCACTTGCTGCATTGTTGGAATGTGACCTGTTCCCATTTTGTTGCACTCCCCAGTATGGGCACAGCCTCAGGTGTCTATGAGATCTGGTCTAGATTTTCCCTGTTTACAGAACACCTTTGTTTCTACTTTTGGAGCTTCAATAGCTAAAAAAAATGGGCTTTTTTTTAATAAGCTTGATGTGTAGACATCCTAACTTGTTACAGACACCAGTAAAGGTAGGTTCAGAAAAGCCCTAGGTAAGACACTTTTCTTGTTGATCAAACAGGAGACCTAGGCTCTTGCTGTAAACATTTTAAATCACCCTGGTGAGAAGAATCATACCTTTTCTAGTCTATTTGGACTTAGTAGAGAAATTTGGCCTTTAAACCAAGGCAGCCAGATTTGAAAAAGTCCTTACAACCCCACTGTCCCCCTTCAAGTCTTCACTTTAAATGCTCTCATTTTATGCCTATATAACCTATATAACCTATATAAATTTAGGTTATTTACTTTGAGTAAATAACCTAAAAATATTTCCTTTCTTCTTTCAAGAGCTTTCAAGAGCTTAACTTCTTTCTTTCTTTGATAGGCTGAGATTGCACTGTATTATTCTGTATTAATTGAATAATGTCTCCCTTTGAACCGTCCCGCAGCAGCAGTGAAAAGATCTAGGTAACTAAGTATGTCATATATATCACAATTTTCTGCAATTCTGTGGGGGATTCACATCCGTTATTAGGATTATTTGGAAATGTCAAGGCTCTACCATAAAAAAAAAAAAAAAAACAATCATTCTCTGTAGTAGTTTGTAACTTGGCTCCAAGTATGGACATCTCATCTGCCTTAAATTAGATGAAATTAATTTAGACCTAAAAGGATGATTCGTGGGCTTGCTAAAGAGTTCATAGTGCAAATACAAAATTTCTGGTGATTTCAGTAGGGTTTGGTTCAAACTCAAATGAAGCAGGATTCTAGCATGAAACAAGTTCTTCTTGAAACCTGGTGCACATCTACTGATTGTTGCAATACCTAGCCTTTTTTTTTACTTTTTTCGAACAGAAGTTTTAATAATAGTTGTGTTCACTAAAGCGGCTCCAGCTTCCAATTCCTTTAGATCCTTTCTTTGCTGAACTAAAGTCTCTTGAAAGACACTCACTAATTCAAGGATTCTGTAAGGTAGACAGGGTTTATCAATTAATTACAAATAAACAGTGTAATTATCTTGTGGCAGAAGTGCTTTTACCTCTCAGGGAGGTTAAATATGAATTTATTCCATATATTTGAAAAGTTTTACCTCTTATTAAACCTTCTGTATATTTTCTATGCCTATATCTCTTTTTATGTATACTGATTCCTAACCTTCAAGTCATTAAATTATTTATGCCTCTAAGATAATTTATAATGTACAATATACTTTGTTAATTAAAAGGTGCAGTTGATATAGTATTTGATATTGTGGATAAATTAGTTCATTAGATCATTTAAAATAAAAGCTAATATATGACCTTCCTACAGTGTTATCTTTAACACTCTAGTTCCACACCAACTACCATAGTATGTAATAATGAAATTAAATAGAAAGAGTGCTTTCATTACAGAGGAGTCAAGCGATCTAGCTGCTAGTAAGGAACTCAAGACAAGAGAGGACGGCAAATTATTAGATTTAAGCTCTGTGTCCGCACTCATAAAGAGAAATAGCTTGTATAAAGGGAAAAGGAGACTCCTGATGTGCAGACTGAAAATGTAAGGAATTTTTACTTAATCGTACAGACAGATGAATCAGTGTTTTGTATCACTGCTCTGAGAAAAACCCTACTTCTTTTCTAACACAAAAGTAGAAGAGTAACAGGTAACCTGAACTAACCTGAGCTGGGTTGTTTTTCATTTAGAAATGTACAGTATATAGATCTATAATGAATGTGTTTTGAAGTAACTTGTAGTTGGAGCCCTACTGGAAGTCCTGTGATGAAAATGCTTCTTCATCTGTGCCTCACTGCCTGAAGAGTCTAGCTGCTGGGATTATTGACAGTGGTTGACAGAGTGGTGTACTGCAAGTACTCCCACTCAGTCAGGAATCTGAGATTTTCCCAAGGCAAAGAATTACTTTTGCGTTTTGGATACATTGGGTATTTGTGTTGCCTTGGAGAATAAGATAAAGACGACTTCTGTAATACAGAGCTAACAATATTTGGAGGAAAAATCACTTGGGTTGTAGTCTTCGGTGCAACAGACTTCAAGAAGGCTTCAATAGAAATACAAAACTAGTGGCATTGCTGACTTCTTCCTCCGTAACGATGCCCTAGTAGCCCCTATTATGATGACATTCTGATTTGCTCTTGCCCAGAACTATCCCAGTTTCACCAAAGGTCCCCATGGCAGAACACCTGCTTTGTTTTCCCTGCACCACTCATTTATTTGTATATATCACTGTTTATTTTTCATATCTTTTGCTAATACAAATATCAACAACATACACTGTGTTTAGGACACACAGGCATTTGTGGCCAGTGTATAGACAGGCATTTGAGGTCAGACATCATATAAAAATGATTTTGTCTATGGTTGATTCTCATGTATCAGTTTGTTCATTTGCTTTTTCAGAAACCAGGAAAAGCACGTTATATATTCATTGCTGGGTTTTTAACTGATCGGTCAGCAATTGAAATCAGTGGAAAAATGCTACCATGTGAGAAGGTGAGCGTGAAGATCACGCAGTCAGGTGATTATTTGCTTTAACTACATTATTTGGACTAATATGCTGTATAAATGAAAGTGGCACCAGCTCCTTGTCTATTCATACAGATAATTCTAGTTGTCTGTAATTTCCAAATGCCTTAACAAGGAAAACACTCAAACCTTTATGCAAACCTTGTTCACATCTTCAGGCAAGAAAATATATTCTCTTTTATATAAACTTCTCCTTTCTAGAAATTCATACAAATAGATTAACAGAAATGTCAAGAATCTAAGTTGTTACATAGAAAATAGTCAATAGGCAAGACATTATTTCTAGCCATATTTTTCACCTAATTTAAAGGCTAAATGTTATTATTACAATTACAGTCTTTAATTTTTGATTTTCTATTATTTCTATTTTTTGAAGCATTTCAAAACATAACACCACTGTGAGCAGAATGTGAGAGCAACATTCTTTCAGAACTATACTGGGACACAGTGGTCACATTAGAAAGTGACATGCCAACCTGATTCCTTTTTCGGAGTGTATATGAGCTAAGGATATGGCAATAAAATGTTTAGTCATGAAGGTTAATAGGAAGGTGCTGTCTCATGTCAAACCAAAATTGCAATCAAGTACACCTGGGGGGTACATAATTTATTTCAAAAAGAAAACTTTCCCTCACTCCTTACCCTGCTCATTTCCAGTTAATTGGAAATAAATTGTTGTATTATAGGTATGAAAGCTCTATTTACCCAGATATTAAAAAAGGCATTTACTGGTCCTTTAAAGCAGAAGTTCAAATCAAACAACTGTTAAACCTGTCAAAAGAATTTTTTTCAGCTCTCTAGGAAGAAGGAATTTTGAAATTTTAATGATAATAATTTGAATTGTTTTGATAAATGACACAATAGAAAGGGCATGTAATTCTTTAAAGAGAAGGAATAATCATGAATGTCTTCCTTCATTTCTGTTGCTCTACTTGTCAAAAATAAAATAAACAGATATGCATCCCATGTTACACATGAAAAGTAGCTTCACTAGTAAAATAAAGTCATCAGAAGGATAAGGAGTTTACAGCTTCACTAGCAAGTAAAATAAAGATGTCAGAAGGATAAGGAGTTTCCAAAGCCAGGAATGTGAGTAAATATGAACAGAAGGAATTTAGGGTTATTTGGGGTTATCACAGCAATCCAAATAAAACTGATTTTAGTGTTGATCCATTTTTGTGAGTTGCAAATGAAATACACAGATGCTTTAGAGCGGATCAAATTTAACAACTCTGAAATTTTGTAAATTTAAAAGTGTAATATAAATTTTAATAGGCATTTCCATATGGGAAGTTCTGTGGATGAGGCTGCAGAGCTCACAGAAAAACAATCATTTATGCCAACGTTTGTGGCTCTGGGGCTAATGAGAAGTGTCTCACAGGGACAAAAGGGAAAGCTGCTATAAACACTGGGATCAGTACCATGGCAAAATGCTGATTTCCATCCCCTTCCATAGACCTCAGCCCTCCTGCTCCTTTTCTGTAGCACATTATAAGCACAATTTTTTTGGAAGTTCTGAGCTGTATGGGATTTAGGAGGATATATATTGAAGACAGTACATTTGCTGTATGTTTCCCACAATCACAGGTGGCAGGACTTGAAGATCAGGTGATGATTTGTGTTTTTTCTTAAAGAACTGTTAGTGACTAAAAGTGCTGCAATACCTCCAAGAAAATTACTCCTAAAGAACCGTTAGTGAATCAGCTGATAAATTACCATTATTACTTTTCTTGTTACAAACACTTATTTTGAAACAAATGAAATTGTACTCTAAGCTTTCAGTGAGTAAAAACAGTACTCAGGAGGGTCTTGAATGGTGGCCAGAAAAATATGAAACAAAATTAAAGAATTATTGCATTTATGTGTTCACATAGCAGATAGGTTGCTGAGTTTGTAAAGATTTTTATTTTCTCTTTGCACTCAGTCTACGCAGTTTTCAAGGGTGGGATCTGCTAGATGATCAGCCATTGACAAAATTTATGATATTTTCAAATTTTGGGGAAAAAATGTAAAGATCATTACATTTCAGACAAGATGTATTTAGCAAACACAGTTTCCCCTGGAGCTTTGTACTCCACATAATTACATTCCACATACAGTAATTGAAACTTGTGAATACGTCAAACTGTGTGTTTTCACAAACCAGCAGTAATCAACTCAAATTATTTAAATTCACTATTTGACATAATTGCTATAAATATGACAGAAAATGATATTTCTAGGGTGTATTACTTCAGAACTATATCAAATGACTACCTATGGAGATAACTGCATTGTATTCCGATGTAAATCTGCAAGATAACAACACTCAGTACTGAATTCTTGTTTTTCCACAAATTCTGTTTAGATTTACTAAAAGATTTACTCAAATGGAAGGGAAAGCTCTGCAATCTGGGACCATCCGCGTACCTCTCTGATTCAGAAATTACCATAAAATCAAGCAATTGGAAACTGCTGGCCATAAGCTCAGCAGCTGTCAGCAGGAATAGCTATACTGAAGTCAGAAAAACAATGCTGATTTTTACCAAGAGAGAATCAAAATTGCACTTCAAGGGAGAATCCCCGCGCTGGTTGCCCTACATTGTTGCAATAGACTTGTCACCTCCACAAAGACTACTCCAAGACCAGAGACTGTACTATTTGTTGTGCATTTCATGTGTGACAGAAATGGCTCTCTAGGGGTTCATGAAAGTCAAATGCTGATTGTAGTTTCCAGCTCTTCTGAACCTTTGAGGTGGCATCAGTCCCTGAGAAAAAGATTTCTCCAACCCATTTGCTATGAGAAGTGCTGTGTGGATTGAAAGGGAAAGGAGAGGGCAGGGGGAATGGCTCTGGATATCCTAAATTATGGTTGAATGTTTCCTAACATGAGGCTGAGGAGTTCATTTATCCCAACCTGATGGCTGGCTGGCAAAAAGGCACACAGGGTATTTATTGATAAAGTGCATCACTGATAGTGAAAAGAGTAAATACAATCCTTGCAGGAAATGGCTGAATAAGAAAACATTTGCACAGTGGCATTAGGAAACGTGAGAACTGTTTTACAACAATTCAGTTCTAACTAGCCTTTGATAGGCCCTGGAGGCAAGATGAATTAATGAATTAATGAAGAGGAAAGAAAAAGCAGATATTTTTTCCATCCCTTTAATTATATGTGTGAATTAAAAAAAAAAAAAAAAAGGCAAAAAAATGCAGATACTGCCCCAGCTGTATCACAGTTGTTAGAGAGTAATGCAACCACTAAACACATATATTACTGCAGCAGGAAAACAGAAGGAGAGAAGGAGCAAGCTTTAAAAGGAGTTGTTATCTTGTACCTCATCCTTCTGACTGTATGGTACAAGGATGAATTTAAACTTATTAAATCATTTTGTTTCTTTCTGTAAGTTCCCTCAAGAGTCAGAGCTCCCTGTAGACATTTCTCACAGTGGTGCTCTGAAGTGGCTGGATGCAGAGAAATGTCTTACAAAAAAGAGCTAACCTGTTTACCATTATCTTTCTCTGGAGTTTTGGTTTGGTTTTTTGTTTTTTGCTTGTTTTTTGTTTTTTTTAATGGAGATACTGTGTTTTTCTTCTACAAAGAAGTATATGTACATGTACATGTATATGTATCTGTATCTGTGGAACCACAATATTTTATTTTAAAAAACCTCCAAAACAAAACAACGTATATATCTAGTTGAATAAGAAATGATACAAAGAAAGATATATCTAAATGCCACAATTATGCAGCATATATCATTGCTGCAGCCTGTTTCACGGGTATGAGAATTATTGGCCTGGCAAACCAACAGAACTATTATTTTTCAAAAAACAAAGCTGTTTCTAGCCACAGAATGGCCACTTGAGCTGTCCAGTGGCATGAAAACAGCTGAAGTTAAAAATAACCAAATGTTCTTTTTAGTCAATACAATGATTTAAACTGATGTTGCATTCACTGTCTATCCAAAGCCTAGAGAGTCTGAGAAAAAGTCTCAAGCCATTGTGTGTTGAAACACATGAATAATTTTACAGAGAATTCCCCCAGAATTCAAAGTATTCCAAAAAGTAGAATTAATTCAAAAATCATAGTTAATGCATCGTAAGATTAGGAGATGCTCAAACAGAATGAAAATGCAGTAAGTATGTCATGTTGTGCCTTATAATAAAGAGCTGACACACAGACCAGACGGCTACAGCGGAGGGTGTGTAGCGGTGGGATTACAGCCCTTCCACTTGTCACATAATATTCCCAGACGAACTGCATAAATAAACATGCCACTCTTGCTTTGCTTGTCCTCCCACAAGACTGTCATTGTAGTTAGGTGTACGAGTAAAACTAGAAACCTGGGTGGCAATGGGAGTATCTTGGTTTGTACAAAAGGATGAGAAGGAAAGAATTTTGACTTAGAAACTTGTGATGGTTTGTCAAGCTCAACAGAACCTTGACTCAAGCACAGGATAGAGAGAGAAGATACATGAGCTCCCAGGTTAAAGCAAGGGGCTTTTATGGACTTAGAATCATCTAGGAATCAAACAACTTGATTTTAGTCTTCACATTAACTTCTTTTAGCTCTACTGTTAGGGTGGTTATTCTTTGTGTCCATTCCCTGACCCCGACCTCAGGCAAATTTGCTCCTTCCATAGGAAATGAAGAGGCCTTGGAGAACCACAAAAATCTTTGGAATGAATGGAATATAATTCACACACATGAAGCCATGGTCTTTGCCCTGTAAGAAGTTATAAAAATATTTGGAAAGGAGAATGATTGGTTTTCAGTGTATGTTGCATAAAACCATATAAACTAAACTAATGAATTTTAGACATTTCTTCTCTTTTTTTTTTCTTTTTCCTTTTCTTTTTTTCCCACGTGTGTACCGCTCAGTGAACTGGGGGAGGGAAATGACAGACAGATGTAGTCAGACACATGTTTTTATACATATATTTTACATATTCATGGTGTATATATATGCATAATTATAACTGGGTCCAGGGTCTTTCTAGGGAGTTAATTCAGGAGCAGCACAAGAGGGGGCTGCAACATAGGCCAGAGGTCCACACAGGAGATGGGACTAGAGACATGGCTGACCTAAAAGATAGGTCCAAGGTCTGTCCAGGACAGGGCTGGAGACAGGTGCATCTACACCATAGTTCAGAAAGGGACTCTATACAAAGAGGGTAGGTGAAAGCCCCAGGTGAGGCTGGTCAGGGCAATTAAGGCTAATTAGTGTTCTCGGGGTCCTGACACAGCGATTGATAAATGTAAATTTAATAGATTATAGATATTGTTATTTATGCCTTTCATATTGATATCACTCCTACCAGCAAACCAAGAGGACTTTTGGTTGGTGGACAAATTTTACATTAGATACCAGAAGAAGTCTTACCATTTAAAATATATTCTTAAATGTATATGGTTGGGAACAGAAAGTTATGGAGTTTCAGAAGTATGTGTTCTTTGTATACACTGTGTTGGAGTTATGTATAATAAAGTCTCATTTGTGATGGAGTGATTTCAGACACAGTAATGGCCATTCAGTTAGGGATTTGGCTTCCTGATGTCTCCTCCAATATTGAATTAGAAGCTTATATCCTTAATTGAGGTTAGCCCTCCTGTGTGTCTGTGGTGGGTTGACCCTGGCTGGATGCCAGATGCCCACCAAAGCTGCTCTGTCACTCCCCTCCTCAGCTGGACAGGGGAGAGAAAAGATAACCAAAGTCTCTTGGGTCAAGATAAGGACAGGGAGAGATTGCTCATCAATTACCACCATGGGCAAAACAGACTCGACTTGGGGAAATTAATTTAATTTATTACCAATCAAATCAGAGTAGGATAATGAGAAATAAAACCAAATCTTAAAAACACCTTCCCCCTACCCCTCCCTTCTTCCTGGGCTCATCTTCACTCCCCATTTCTCCTCTTCCTCTTCTCGAGTGGCGCAGAGGGACATGGAATGGGGGTTGTGGTCAGTTCCTCACATGTTGTCTCTGCTGCTCCTTCCTCCTCAGGGGGAGGACTCCTCACACTCTTGCCCTGCTCCAGCGTTGGGTCCCTCCCACAGGAGACAGTCCTCCGCAAACTTCTCCAACATGAATCCTTCCCATGGGCTGCAGTTCCTCGTGAACTGCCCTAGCGTGGGTCCCTTCCATGGGGTGCAGTCCTTCAGGAACAGACTGTTCCAGCATGGGTCCCCCAGGGGATTACAAGTCCTGCCAGAAAACCTGCTCCAGGGTGGGCTCCTCTCTCCATGGGGCCACAGGTCCTGCCAGAAGCCTGATCCAGCACAGGGTCTCCATGGGGGCACAGCGTCCTTTGGGCATATACCTGCTCTGGTGTGGGGTCCTCCATGGGCTGCGGGTGGATATCTGCCCCATTATGGACCTCCATAGGCTGCAAGGGGACAGCCTGCCTCACCATGGTCTTCATGACGGGCTGCAGGGGAATCTCTGTTCCAGTGCCTGGAGCACCTCCCCTCCTTCTTTGCTGACCTTAGTGACTGCAGGGGTGTTGCTCTCACGTATTCTCACTGCTCTCCTCAGCTGTAATTGATGTTGTGCAGTTTTTTTCCCCTTCTTAACTATGTTATCCCAGAGGTGCTACCACTGTTGCTGGTGGGCTTGGCCTTTGCTAGCAGTGGGTCCATCTTGGAGCTCTCTGGCATTTGCTCTGCTGGACATGAGGGAAGCTTCTAACAGCTTTTCATAGAAGCCACCTCAGAAGCCCCACTCACCACCAAGACCGTGCCATGCAAACCCAATACAGTGGTCCATCAGCACAGAAAATGGAGCATGATTGTTTATACTAAATTTGTGCTAGCAGCTGTTTTCAGAATATATTTGTTGGACTGAAAAATGCTAAATAACTGGAATATATAATCCTGGGACATTTTACATTTCAGAAAAGAGTAAGAAATTCCAAAATAATGCTAACAAGCCATGATTTGTATCCCCCTGCTCCCCCTAGTCACAAACAAGCAGCTTATTTACAAGAAGGCTTATTGCTATTATGGTTACAAGTTCTTTCAGAATTATAATGTAGCTTAACAAATAGATTTGTATCAGTGACACGTGCTAATGGTTAGGTTATCGCCTGAAAATGTGACACTCCTATTAACACATCTCAGTTTAGGTTCCCTAATGAGCATTCAAGTTGATTTTAGAAGACAGTGAAAAGAAAGTTATTACATATTAAACAGTTGCCACTTGTTTATTTAGCATGCTTGCTGAAGATGAACAGCAACAAGGGCTGTTCTCATTTGCACAGAATCTATCTACCGAATCTTCCAGTGGTGTCTGTTAACACAGAGCCATTTAAACCAGCTGCAGATTTACTTTCGGGCACACAGTAATCATACCAATTTAATATTACCCAGTTTATCAAAACCTTTTAACCATTCAGATTTAAGGAAATCTTTATACTCATTGTTTTACTTTCTGTTCTGTTGCAAGTTAGATTTTACTAATAGGTAAATGAGCTGAAGAGAACTGGATTTTAAAACATCAGGTGTGCCTATTGCCTGTAGTGTAAAGTGACATCCATTATATTAAAGCATTGTTGCTAAAAGCTAGTGTCATGCATGCTACCTGAATGTATTTTCATCATCCTTTTTAGGACATGCTGATAAATTGTTCTTTTGTACTATTTTCCTAGAATGCTTGACCACAAGAAATAGGTCTGATTTTCTATTTACTTTAGTTTTGTATTAATAACTTCTAGGACTCTATATTTGGAGTAACTTACATTTTTCCACAAATAGATTAAACCAAAGATTTGAGTGCTGATGTCACAAATTGTCTTATAGGGTCCTCCCACCTGGACTTCCTAGAACATCTCGTTAACTATTTTTTGAAAATTCTTCTAGTTTCCTTCTATCTAAAGTGAATTTTTTATTTTATAGCCACACTAAGTAGGTGTAAGTTGTGACTCAAAGCAGGAGAATCTTACACATTTTTATGCATTGAGAAACCTCTTACTATTCTAAATTGCCTCAGACTCCTGATGTCCTTTGCTGCAATTATGGTGACATGATTTTCATATTGTATAAGCTAAGGGAATACTGGGAGTCTAGCTATTAGACACTACCTTGATACTAGATTTGGAGTTCTTATTTTTTTTCACACCTTCTTCTACTTGATCAGACAGGTTGGAAGTCTGCGTTACCTTCTGGTGTTCAATGCTAACATCCTCATGATCTGCCAGGTCTACAAGACAAAGAGGAACACAGCCCTTTAAGACCGGATATCCATTTGCAGCTTTGGCAGAGAAAAACCACAATTTTTTTCTGAATGACCACATTGTATCATATAAGCTAGGAGGATTATTCTTTCTGTCTTACTTTCTTATGCCCATCTGAGCTTTAGGGTTCCCATTTAACTGGGTTAGTGGCTTCATATGTTGCTGTCAAAGAGGAGCCAGCAGAACAAAGAGTAGTGATACTGACATCTTTCAACATGTAGAAGAGGATAAGTGCATTACAATACCTAGACAGATGAGGGAAAGGTATTTTATGGGTGCATAATATGTATAATCCTAAAGAATACTGTACACATCTAAATAAGATTGAAAACAATACATAGACATTCATTTATTTAGATTGCATAAACTAATGGTTAGGGGTTTTTTTTAGTGTAACTTGCAATTTAGATGTCTGTATTTAAAAGTCTGACCCCATCTTTTTAAAACTCAATGCATTTTCCTTTGTGCTCTACAAACACCAAGTGTAATGATTTGATTTCATTTTAGAAATGCTTTCGCAAACACAAACTCTGACATTAATCCTTCCTCAGTGTGTTCTGGTAAAATCATAGTCCTGGCTTTGAACTTAGCACACAGCGTGTTTCTGTACACAGAGTAAGCAGCTCACATAGGAACAAGTATCTTTATCTCACTTTAGCTCACGTGGGATTTCTGTAAAAGGAACTGTGTACTGCTTTGGGACTACATTTAGTGTTTGTGGGAACAGCTCTTTTTTCCCTTTTTTTTTTTTTTTTTTTTTTTTGAGAATGCCAACATCTCATGAGCCTCTCTCTAAGCATCTGCAGGTTTCAGTTAGCAGTGTTGTGGAGGCTGAGTATACAGGTATCAAAGCACCAGCTGTATGACTCATGGAAGTTATTTTCAGCATTGGCAGCTGAGTAATAGAGGAAGGTAGGACAACTGCTCAGTAACCCTAGCAGGCAGAAAGGAAATACACTGTGGACACAGAGCTTCATCTGATCGGAGTTACACGATGTGGAGTGATATAAACTGCTTGGATCCAAAATAGTATTTGTAGCTGGCTGTCAGAAACTTACACCAGATAGTCCCACCCTGAAAACTCACTGGTTTTTATGCACACAGTCATACTCTTCTCCTTGAGTGACTGGCCACGTGTGTAATACCATTTTCCAGTCATTAATGAGGAGTCAAAGTCACACTATAGCCTCAAAAATGAATATTGGAAAAACATTTTCCTATAGCCTCAAATATTAATATGGGAAGATGAGTTTCCTAATAATGGGAGATGGACCCATGTTTAACTCTGTCATATCAGTAACATTAACTGTAATCTGTGCCAGAGGCCTAGGAGACAAAAATATCTCAAACTGCCACTTATCCTTATAACTGGCCTTACCTGTTACCTAGGAAATCCCAAATGGATTCCCAGAATGAGAGACGTACAGAAAAAGGATCATTTTCTAATAGACCTATTTCTTTTACTTCTCTACATACTCAATGCTGGCCCTAGTCAAAGCCATAACATGGGGGAAAGCAGATCTTGGACCTGAAGCACTGGACAACCCTCTCATGCTGTGTCACTCACGCTGCACCTTATCTGCAGCATGGCCAAGGGCTGTACCATTATAGCCATAGCATAATCCGGCTAACCTCAAATCTCATCCTTGTGTTTTCAGCTTTGACACCATGGGAGCGCAGTATTAAACTGTGCAATGGGTGTGGGCCTCATTTCTGCAAAGCATAAGAAAGAGAGGACTACAGGAGAGCCAGCCATGCTCTGTCCTGTGTTTTGTATTCTCAAGGCACCTTGTAGAGGGGGAATTATCTGCACCTCTGTGTTGGTATTGATTAAGCGGGAACCAGGCTCAGCCTTCCTTTTGAAGTGCAGTATTATCTCAAAGCAATAGTAGAATCATCGAATCGTTTTAGTTGGAAGAGACCTCTAAGGTCACCAAGTCCAACCATAAATCTAGCACTGTCAAATTACCACTAAATCATGTCCCTCAACAGTACACCTACCGGTCTTTTAAATACCTCCAGGGATGATGATTCCACCATTTCCCTTGGAAGCCTCTTGCAATGTTTGACCACCCTTTTGGTGAAGAAATTTTTCCTAATATCCAATCTAAACCTCCCCTGGTGCAACTTGAGGCCATTTCCTTTTTCCTATCACCTGTTACTTGTGAGAAGAGACTGATCCCGACCTCGCTACAACCTCCTTTCAGGAAGTTGTAGAGAGTGATAAGGTCTCCCCTCAGCCTCCTTTTCTCCAGGCTGAACAACACCAGTTCCCTCAGCCGCACCTCACAAGACTTGTACTCCTGAACCCTACCAGCTCTGGTGCCCTTCTCTGGACATACTGCAGCCCCTCAGTGTCTTTCTTGGAGTGATGGTGCCCAAAACTGAACACAGTATTCCAGGTGCAGCCTCACCAGTGCTGAGTACAGGGGCAAAAGAGGGTTTGGGTTTGTATGTTAGAAATGTTAAACTTTACTGCTCAGTGCAGATTATGTGCTTGCTGGTGCTCTGGCTCTCACCCAGTCTGGCACGTGGTCTGACCAGGACCAGGAGATGCAGTCAGGAAAACTTCCCCATGTCTTTGGAGGGAGTTTCCCTGAGGGTAGCTGTAACACTGCTCTACCTCGGAGGTAAATACAAAGTTGACTGGGTATACATTATTACATCCCAGTCTCACACTATAGATCCTGTACAAGGGATACATGGAAAAAATTCTGATCTGTGTTATCCATCATACTGCAAAGAAATATTTGTGGTGTTTTGCCCTTTGCTCAACTAGAATGACCTTCGTTTCGGTAACATTATAGTCATTGTGGGAGAAGGGACTAGAGACAGGTTAGCCTTTAGAAAATGCTTTAAAAATCTTTGGCTGGGTACTGTATGAAGTACCCTTTGAGTCTGGGCACGTCCCTGTCATTTTTGCTTATGTCCTCCTGTCTTTCATTTCCACTCTAAGAGGGATTGCAGGTTTTTCATGGCAAATTAAAGAACAGACAAAGCTAAAAATGCCCATAATCATGGCAATTACATCAGGATGTACAAAAAAGCAATAGAATTTTACAGACAACTTAATTTTTAACTTTTTTTTTTCTAAAACGGATCCTTATTCATATGGGTGGGTTTGGTAGAGATGTGACTCATCAATGACCTAGATGAAGGGCAGCAAGTTTGCGGACATGAAACCAGGAGGGGTGGCTGACACACCAGAAGGCCGAGCTGCCATTCAGTGTGACCTGGACAGGCTGGAGAGTGGCACAGGGAAAAACCATATGAAATTCAATAAAGGCAAGTGTAGGGTCCTGCCCCTGGAGAGGAATAACCCCATGCAGCAGTACAGGTTAGGCGCTGACCTGCTGGGAAGCAGCTCTGCAGAGAGGGACCTGGGAGTCCTGGTGGACAACAGGATGCCCATGAGTCATCAATGTGTCCCTGTGGCCAAGAAGGCCAATGGCATCCTGGGGTGCATCAAGAAGAGTGTGGTAAGCAGGTCAAGGGAGGTCATCCTCCCCCTCTACTCTGCCCTGGTGAGGCCACAACTCGAGTCCTGTGTCCAGTTCTGGGCTCCCCAGTTTAAGAAGGACAGGAAACTGCCGGAGAGGGGACAGTGAAGGGCCACAAAGATGATTAGGGGGCTGGAGCATCTTTCCTATGAAGAAAGGCTGAGGGATTGGGGTCTTTTTAGTTTAGAGAAGAGAAGACTGAGGAGGCATCTCATAAATGTCTATAAATCATTAAAGGGAGGGTGCCGGGAGGAGGGGCCCAGTGATAGGAGAAGAGGTAGCGGGCACAAACTTGACCATAGGAAGTTCCATCTAAACTTGAGGAAGAACTTCTTTTCTTTGAGGGTGGCAGAGCACCGGCAGAGGCTGCCCAGAGAGGTGGTGGAGTCTCCAACCCTGGAGACATTTCCAACCCGCCTGGATGCCATCTTGTGCAACCTGCTGTAGGTGGACCTGCTCTGGTAGGGTGGTTGGACTAGATGATCTCCAGAGGTCCCTTCCAACCTTTAACATTCTGTGACTCTGTGACATAATAATTTTCTTTTAACTCAGCCTGTAAAAATGTGATGCTTGTGTAGCTTTTCTAGATGTTTTCCTTCCTTTGGCACTTGATACCACCCAGATTTATTGTTAAACATGAGATCTTCAGACTTCTCAGATCTACTTCTCAAACAAGTCTTGATGTTTCTCTTTCTTTTAATATGATTTTCACTTTAAAAAATTGTGCTTTTTAATGTTAGCTGTTTTTCTTCTTCTCAGTTATATAGGGAATGGAGTTTTCTAGGTAGATATGCAGTAGCTGTTTGTACATTTTTGTATTTTATATAGTTGGTATCTTACCTACTCATACTCAGACTGCTTTATGCATTTATAGATTGGAGGGAGGGAGCTCATCTCTGATACCACTGCTGGCCTTTGCTCTTGCTGTTCAGTCTTGTCTCATGACTTACACATGAGCTACTCATTCATGTACACTCTCACAGATCAGAATAAAAATTCCAAAATGTCAAAATGTCACTGGAGAAAGAACAGGGAAACCTGTCAAGTACTCTAAGACACTGATGACAACTATGACTTACAACTTCTGGTGTTCTGACACAACGGTATAAAATAAAGATCCTGTAGATGATGGATCTTATGTTGCCATAGATTCAGTAGACCTTTTTTTCCCCCAGAACCTTGTGTAAAGATACTCGGCAAAAGGACTACAAAAGGACTGCAACTGAGAATATTTTCAATTTGATTTGCATTCACTGTATGCAGGTGAATAACGTACAGAACAATGGATTATCAGTTGTATTTCCTCTGAGTGGCTTCTTCTGACACAAATTTATGATGTCCAAAGACAACATTGGCTAACGCTGTCTTCTAGGATAGGCATAAGTGTATACATGTCTTCGTCTCCCACTGAGGAATTCACCTGAGCACTCTTTCCAAGTTCCACTTTCAGCAGGGTACAATTATTGCTGGCACAACACACTCCTTCCTTTACACTTTGTTTATTACCTAATCCATCTAATAGCCAGCCACGGAAAAGAAATTACGTTCTGCAATGCAAAGATCTCTCCTTTCTTTACATTTCTGTGACAATGACTATGACTTCTGCACACTCCTTACTCCCTTAAAACAAAAAATATTCAGCACAGACTTTCAGGTAAAGAACAAGGTACATTTTGGTGCAAACTTCACTACAACTGGTAAATAGTTTTTCCTAGTTTTAATTGCCTTTATGTTTGGCTGACTCTCAAGACTGTTTGTAGTAGCACCATCTAGGGGCTACAGCTAATAATAGTGCTAACATGTAGGGAAATTTCCAAAAACATTTTTCTCTCTCACTGGCATAGCTATATAGTTGAATAAGATTCGTTTGGAATTTTAATATTTCTTTGTTCGGTGAGCTTCAGTGACTCATTTTTTTCTGAAATACAGAGATGTGAGAAAAAAGAAAGAGGTTTTGACTTGATTTTTAAATGAAATGTCTTGGTGAAAAGCTTGCTCCACTGAAAGCAACGTGAAAGCTTCTATTGATGTCTATGAGCTGAGATTTCACTTGATTACTTTTCCTATTTAAACACATTCCTCCTTTAATGAAATACATTTACATCTATAACATCTGAGGCAGACAATTCTAAGGCTTAATCTCTCTGTAGCATCTTTAAACTTGAGTTGAAGAGTTGAAAGCAAATCAGAAATAATAACCAGACGTTTATGCTTTTTGCTCAAGAGACTGTGCAGAAATGCATTGCTCTGTTTTGTCTGTTTTCCTTCCCTTTCCAATACATAAAACATTTTATCCATCAGTAGCTACTGCCTCAAAGCCCAAAAAACTCCATAAACCCTGGATTATCTCTGTAGTCTCTAATAAGAAAGAAAATATTTGAGGCCTGACCTCCTCCTCAAATTTCCTAGTGAAAGCGCAAGTAACTCATCATATCAGTAGAATTAATGTGATAGAATTAATAGCATCAGAAGAATTATGAACAGACATTAGGGTCCAGCTTCAACAATCATTTGCAACAATCACCTGCTAGTTTTGTTTTTCCCTCCTACCTATTCTATTTTAAAGGTTTTGGGTACAGGAATACTCGTGATAATGTGCTCATTATTGGCAATTACTAAGCCTTTAATGGATTTTAGAATAAATTACAAAATAATGTAGAAAGCTAAGATACTGCAAGAAGCCAAGACATTGTGAAGAAAATGCATGCTTGCTTTAATATTATTATTAAGTTTAATTAGGTTAAACCAGGGATGGAGGTAGTTCTTACCACACTTTTTTTTTTTTTTTTTTTTTTTTAAACACAAACTTGGGAATAAAAAGAATAGCAGATCAGTGAAGAGGAAGAAAAGAGGAATGAAACAGAGGACTGAAGGGCCTATTGAGATGTTCAAGTTTGTTGTTTAGCAGGTGTGCTCCAAGATTTCATCCTGGACCAACAGAAGTTTAGTCCTGGACAGCACTCGCCGAAAGCTCCCAGAGCATCACCCCTCTGTGTGACATAGTGACTGGGAGAATTCTTTGGCATGGGACTTGGCTGATGAATACCCAGCTTAGCAGTTTGTATTAGGATTAAATTTATGCCCTGGTGCTTTATCAGAAAATATCTGCTTAGCTAGGAATCCTAATGCAAACATTTCCTATTGTTGCTGGTCCATCACAGTGAGTTTTTATTTTGAAGTTAAAGTGCAGCTGATGAAAGGACGAAGGACTTCTGATTATGAGCTTCTTAAGCAATTTTATTTCACTTCAAACCAGACACTGCTTTTGACCAGGTGGAATATTTATAGTATCATAAATTGTTGTGCTCTTAAATTCATAGCCTCTCTTTTGGGAAACTAGACATGTTACGCAACTATTAGGGGGCTAAGTTGCAAATAAAGGTTGTGGCTTCTGCAGGCTCCCCATCAAGTCACTTTGGGGAGACTGACCCTTGTAGGGTGGGATTTGGGGTACCTCCTATGGTCTAAAGTGGGATGGTCTCAATAAACTGAACTGTGCCCTTGGAAAAACAGGGATGAAGATCCTGGATTGTGCCATGCTTTCCCAAAGCTTTTGATTCCTTATCAAATCTGTCTTTTTACCACCTCCCGTCACAGTGTTTTAGTGTTTTGAGTCCCAAGCTCATGGAGATTAGTGTCCATGCTTTGGGAACTGAATTTCCTCCTGCTGCACTTGGAGCAGGGATGATCCTCACCTTTGTACCCTGGGGAGATGGAGACAGTCACAGGTGATCGCATCCTGCATGAAAACGGACAAAGCAAGTAAACTTTAGTTCTGTGACAAGTTATAGGGCCTGGGGCTTCTTTGGGCTCAATATATTGTCATACCATTTGTGAGGGTTTTGCTTTGGTCACTTGCTCTAAAATTTCATTTATCATAAACACCACAGTGATTCCTTTCAATACAAATACACTTCTGCTGTGTTTGATACTTTTGTTGCCTGAGAACTGCATAGCTGAATTTGAATGTAGCAATAAGGATGTCACCAAGCAGGTTGTTATTTTCCTTTATTTATTGCTTAGCCAACCGGAATTTGTTCGTGTGCGTTTCACTGTGTATGTCTATAAATACTTATGAGTTATTTCATAAATCACCTGATAATTTTGCCATTACTAATTGGCCAATTAGCATGTGGGAAAGCTGTGTGATTTCTTTTAATTTTTTTTTTTTCTCAGGGAAATTGAGGAAGCTTAAAATTCTCTTTCTACCAGCATCATACTAATACACAGTTGTCTGTTAAAGCACACCCACCAGGGCAAGAAATAATAGCATCAATACATTTCATGTGGTGAATGAATGTTTATGGAAACACCTTCACAATATTTGCTTTTTTCTTCAAAAGTACTGTCGTTTATGGATAATAAAAATTATTAGTAGAAAATATGAAGAAAAGCGCAGCCACAGAAAACACTATTATTTTGTGTGGTTTAGCTTCTTAACAGCTTGGCTTTACTTTTGTATCTGTTTCCTGATTATTATTATTCTATCAATGGTGATAAAAGTGAAGGAGAAGAAACAGTTGTTTAACTGAACACATTTCTATATAAGATTAAAATCACCATAGAAGTGAAGGTATTTTTAACATTACAATGCACTTAAATGCATATTGCTCTGCACAGCCTACTTCGAATTTCACTGTCAGAATTCAGCCCACACCCCCATCTTGGTTGTGTTAGAGACAATATTTTCCAGATCACTTTAATGAAATCTGAATATGTCTCTATACACAGATACCACTGTTTGCATCCATTTTAAACTAGCAGTTGATCTTCTCACACTCACCATTTTGTGGTAGAAAATTCCGGTTTTGAGTAGAAGTTGCTTGGCTTCAACACAGCGAGAACATCCACAGACCCATTCAAGAGCTCCATGTCACACACCTGCAGGTCAGTGTTTACATGATTTAATGCACATACCAATGCTGTAAGGCTCCTCAGAAGGTAGGCAGCCATAAAAGGATGCCAAGCTTGCTGAGTTGCTGTGGGGGTTTATGCCTGACCCACCTGCTAGAAAAAATCAAATCCCCACACCCATTTGAAAAAGAAGTCAAGGAGACTTGTACTGTCCTCTACATCAACCTTAAAAGGTGGTAAATGAAGTCAGCATGAGCACTCAGGTGTGTAAAATTACATATGTATTTATCTACTTGGCTGAACTGGAATCTTCTATTGACCCAAATGGAAAAGGAAGGAAGAATAAAGTTTTTCCTCTTTAAATCATCCAAAATCAAAGACTGCAATAAAGCCATCATCAAACTTCAGTGGCAGATTACAAAAAATTCAATGAAATTGGCATGTTTTGCTGGAAACAAGGATAGAGCTTCTCCTTACTACCTCAGAAAGACCAATGCCTTCCAAAGAAGCAGAAAACAAAACCTGGGGGTAAGAAGACTAAGGTAGCTGAGTGGTAAATACAGATATAATCAATGCTTCAATAATTTATATATTCCCTGTGAAAGAGAATTTCCATTTTAGCCGTACAATTCTCCTTGATCTGCTTTGTCACACATTTTCATATCAGATCTGAAGGTCATTGAAGAGTTATAGGGCAGAACCTTTCCATTGTGTTAATCACTTACAACTCTAATTTCACACTACATCAGTCCTTTTTACTTCGGCTCACAGAGCCCACTGCAGTCTCCTCTAAAAATCTCACAGCCAAACCTGCTTGCTCACTGTGCATTCAAAACACAGAGTCTTTGTGATATCCTAGATAGAGAAGAGAAGCATAAACAACTACAGAAAAAACAATTTTTGGGTAAGTTGGAAGTGGTTTAGCTTCTGGTGCCTTTAGCTTTCAGGAAGCCCCAAGACCTCTCTGAGTGTGCTTAGCTGTCAGTAATTCTGGCCCTGAAGCTATATGGAAAGGAGGAGATTAACAATCATTTTAGCAGTGAAGTGGGGAACAGTCATCTTCCCAGAGTGGTAAAGGTACAAAAAACACTAGCTAGCAGCTATAAGCATTTGTTTTTGAGATGGTGATACATCAGGTTAGGAAGACTTAGATTAGATTGACTCAATATTCACTGTTTCGGTAGCCAAAATTCACCTTTCTCTATCTTTACAAAAGGTTCCATTACAACCTCCCAGCTCAGTGCCTGTTCAATCTTCTATTAGTATTCAGTCTTCAGAGTAAGTTCCAGAGTATAGCAGCTCCTATTCAATTGATATAAACATGTATGAATTAGATGTTGTCTATAATAAGATGTATATCCCTACATCTAATTATATATCATTGCATCTGGCAGAAAGAAAAGATTTAGTATTAGATCGTTGCTTTTCCAGACAGAATAAAATATTTCCCAGTGCTTTAAATATTGTCAAATATTATGTATTTTCTTTTGGATTTTTCCATGTTCTAACTTTTTCCATGTTCAGCTTTTTTTCCTTCTTTTATGTATTTTATTGAACATCTTAAATATTTTCTCCATGGTACCCCATGGCACTCTGACCCCTTCATAACTTTATACGTCCTTAAGTACTCATGTAATTTTCTTTTTAATTCAGCAAATCACAGAAATGCAAGCTAAAATCCATCCCTAACTGGAAAGAAATTTTAAAACTGCTTTTAAGTGCACTGCCGATTCAAGACCTGAACCTTATCAGGAGGAAACGTTAGAGGAAAATTCTTTATCCTTTAGATAAAGCTATACATAATTGGGACATTTCACAAATAAATATTGGTAGCCCTCTCATGTTTTCAGTTTCTTCTCTCTAAGCTTCTTACTGAGCATTAATTTCTGCCAGGCTGCATGATACCCTGTAAATCAATGTGATATTTCAGGTAAGCTTCACCAGAATATTCTGTGTAGATGTTCTTTTTTTTATTAGAGTTTGGATTTAGAAACAAAAACCCATGGTGATTTCCACTTCTTAGTAATTAGATGCAATAACTGGAATTTCTTCCATAGTGCACTGTGGCTTTGCTTTGAAGGAAGAGCAATATTTTATATCAGTGATTTCCAATATTTATCAATTTTCCTACATTTCCTTGTGAGTCTCTGTACTGAAACTTCCCATCATGTTCTCTCTATTGTCATTGCTGTAATGCTCATCACTTTCTATAGGTCAAGGACTTTTGCATGAGTTCCTTACTTTCCTTCCGTTTCTCTAACCACAGTTTACCTGGTGGCTCATTTCAAAGTGATCTTGTGAAAGTGGGTGATGTGTCTGAAGAAGGTACAGCGCAAACCAAAGAGAATCAAGGAATTTACACCATCATATTTGACTTTCCAGAGGAGTGAGGTCTCACATCACAAACAGATCTCCTGTCACATCCTCCCAAGCCTGTTTTTTGAGTGCTTTTGATTATCTGTTTCCTTGGCTCAGGTGGCAGTTCTCTGGGTCATCACTGAAAGATGAGATTGCATAAAGAGAATGGGCTAAATCTTTATTTACGTTGCAAACATATTAAACATGCAGCTCAGGAGTAAACTTGGGTTTTAACAGCTGTCTAATATGTACTTTTTGCAAATAATCTCTTTGTGCCGACAGCTGGAATTTCCTGGGTTTGAGGACAATCATCCTCCCTCTCATGGGGAATGACTAATTAAAACCATCTCTTCAATCATTCCTCATCATCCAAAGATTCTCTAGTGCTGAGGGACATCTGCACAGGGCCAGGTATATTACTTTTAGCACAGTCATAGAAAACTAAAGAAAAAAATATGAACCAAAATCCAACTTACTATCTAAAAGTGTCTCTGAGGTGCGATCATTGCCATGATTTTGAATCTTCCACACTTAAAGATATCAGCATCCAGCACTTTGTTATCATTACTTAAGAAGGTGCAAAAGAGTGCTCAAATTCAAATTTGGATTCACATTTTGATCAGCTAGTCCTGAAGATTTGAAGGGATGGCTGAAACATCCGTTTTATGTTTTGTGGTTATTGTGCAGATCAGCTGATTTACTGAAATAGCATCAGCTGGTGAAATATAATGGCTTCACCCTTGGTTCCAATATTCTTTTGCCTTTGCTTCTGATTTTAATACTATCTTTTTAGACTATTCCTCATTTTCGTGGTAGTAGTGAAATATTGAAATACATAAAACCCCTGCAGAATATTTTTTAGATTGAGTTTATAACTCTTGATTTAGCATTGCAAACTTTCTAGAAGAAGAAAGCACAAGTGGAGGGAATAGAGGGTTCATAGTGACAGAAATCAAAGCATTGAACAATAAAGCAAGAACTCCATGGCTGAAGAGAGAGCTGAGTTATGGGGAAATTAGGAGACAGCTGACACAGAAGCAAAGCCGAACACTGCAGAGGACATTTACACAGCTTAATAATGCATAGTATTTCAAAGCTAAGATATCCAGTCTGAAGTGAAATTCAGCTGATCTTACCCTAGGAGCAACACAAATTTTCTTCTGCTCTTATTCAGATGTTCTAACAGAATTTCACAGCAATAGAAGGTTGTCTTATATCTGAATTGCAAAATTTCCAAAGTGAAGGATGCTTGGATGTTAGTCACAGCTGAGAGCATGATAGCTAGAAAGCCTATCATGGCATGTGATGGCCTACATCAGTAAATGCAATCCAATATGCCCAGGGAAACAAAAGGATTTGAGAAACACAGGGACAGACTGAGGAATCTGCTTTATTCAGCTGTGAGAGGAGAATGACGAGAAGGAGACTTTTGACTTCAGATACTTAGCAGAGAACTATAGAGATGCCACAGCAAGGCTCTTCTCAAAAGTGCACAGTAAAAGGCAGGAGGTTGTGAAAACAAGCCGCAAAAAGGAAAATTCTGATCAAATATAAGGAGAAAGGGAAAAAAAATCACAGTGAGAGTCACTGAGCACAGGAACAGGAGCACAGAGAAGTTGTATCTTCAGCCTTGCTGGTGTTTGAAACTCAACTGGATAAGGTTTCAAGCAAAGTGTTTTAACATATAAGCTGGTACTTTTTTGGGCAGGAAGTTGGACTGGACAATCTCCAGAGGTCCCTTCCAATCTGTTGTTTTATGTGAACATGAGGGGGTCTGTATTAACAACATAATCCTGTACATGTTTGTTAGCCGATGCCAAGTTTGAACCCCAACACTATTTAGTTTCCTCTTCCAGATGTTACAGAAGTAACCTATAATTCTGCCAGCCTATGAAAATCTCTAGTAATGTACATAATTTAAGATGTCGTATAGTTTTTTAAAAGTCATTCTTACATATTCTTATTAAAAAGCAATTATGTGCATGGTGTAATGAACATTTTTAGCCTACTTCTTTAATATAAGTCATCTATCCGGTCCACAACACCCGTATAGAAGGAGTAAGTGATTTTAATTTGATAGCACTCTTCACCCACATTGTAGGAATATTTTTGATTGTCACAAATTCAGCTGTGATTTAAAGTTTCCAGGACAGGTTAAAATGGTAGATTCATTGGCCAAATGTCGAGTGTACTTTTTACTCAGATTTAAACAACAGTGCCTGGGATCATTAAGTTGCTTTGGTTTTTTATAATCAGTTTCTATTCTGTAGTATACTTCTTACTAAGCTATCTTGTTCACAGATTAATAAAGGCTGATGTTTTTGAGCATTTGCCCCTAGTCTACAAGCATAATCAGAAAACAGAAATCCTTTCAATCAGAAGAGAAATAATTTTGATTCCCTGAAAGCTTCTAAATCATCTATAACTGAGTTTTCTGCTTTCAGGATCACTGCTTTTCCCCATTACATGCACTGAAATTAATGTTTGCTGAAAGCAAATAAGAATAAAATTAAATATTTTCTGATACAAATGATAATTGGGCACTTGTCTGATAAGACGGTTTTATTTAAACAAAATGTACTCGTGCAACACTGCATTTCCGATTCTACAATCCTGTAATCTTCAGGCTGCTTCTTTTTTCCAAGTCATCATAATTAAAGGCAGGTGTTCAATTTAGCCACCAGAATGGATGAGTTAATGGCATAATTATTAGTTATAAAAGATTTTTAATTAGAATTATAAAGTATTTAGTTGTGTAAAATGCAGGTAGATGCTCATCAGGTTTTCTTTTAAGTACATAGGCACCTGTCTCAAAATAAGAAGGACTTCAGCCCTAAGTATTTTCAAAATGTCATTAGGAGCTTATTTATTTCTCAGGGCACTAATTAAAAGTGTTCCTTTATGCAAAATTCAGACATAAATTGTTATCCAAGCTTTCTGGTAACAAATATTTATTACTAATAGAAGTTTAACATCTTCCTTGGTTGCTAATGGAGTGGAAAGCATTACATAGTGTTGTAGCATTTTATCCTGATTTTCTTTTTCCAAACAAGAGTACAAAATATTTATCAAACAATTCTGACATCTACCTTTTTATTAAAAATTTAATGCATTTAGTAGAAAGCAGTTGTGTTTTTTTCCTTAACATATATTGAACACATTCTTCTAAACCACAGAATTTATTTTTTGCATTTCGCTTACACTACCAGGTTCTACACCTCATGAATAATTGCCGACTGCTTCATTCTTCAGGTTTTATGAATTGGTCCCAAATGTGCACGAAGCGTATTGTACTGTTTTGTAGAATTCAAATTTTCATGGCTTTTGGACTGTTTTTTGTTGAAAAGAGCAAATTTATCAACACATAAGAGAATATGCATCCTATAAGAATATGTATATAATGAGGAAATGATCACTTCCTAAGCTTCATTTCCTGTTCATGATTGGAAACTATTGAACTAGATGGACTTTTGATTTGGCCTATTGTCATGTAGCTCTCAGGTACTTAGGTGCTGTAAAAATTGTAAGAAAATTACAGTTTGTGCTTTTTTTTTTAAACTTATTTTTCCAAGTTTCACTTAAAGTTTTCTTCATTTTTTGGGAAATAGACTTATATTCCAAACTTCAAGGGACATTTTTTGCACAGTTTTATTAGAATCATACCTGTATGTACTTGCAAGTTTCATGTAACAGCATTTGTTAAATGGTGAACATGACTATATAATACAACAGACTCGTGATTAAATCATGGAGACCAAAAAAGGACAACATTTAACACATATTGTATTGAGGCAATAACAGCTCTACTTACCAAGATAAAAGAACTATATGAGATTTTAATGAGTGTTTGTATTTTTTTACTGATAAGTAATATACTTAAATGGCTGAACACTTTTATCTACTGTAGGAGCACAGATGCTTTTTTCCTCTTGTTACTGTACTCCACATTGTGTCTACTCTCCTCATAACTTCTAAAACAGCTTCGTAACAAGTACATACTCATTGCTTTATAGTAACTTTATTCCTTCTAAAATCTAAAATAGAATGCTCAGTTTTCTTTCTGTTCTTTTTTTAATATTCTGACACATCTCATCACATGCTGTGCCTGTGACGTATGCAGACAATAGACTTCTGTTAAATGGAGATTTTTGCAAAGTAACGCAGTTGTCATGGATTCATACCTTTTAAGAGACCAATATGAATCTCAATGCTGACCTAGCATAAACCCAAGCCATGAATTCAAGAATTCAGCTAGATGATTCATATTTTATGAATACATACTAATCATGATGTCCACCACCAGTGTACCCTTTGTCATATTCATAGTAATCAGAAGCTTTTCATATGCTCTAACTTCTCATCCTTTCTGTTAATTGCGAATGGAAATGACAGTCATTCAGAGACCACATCAAGACAGATCTTCCATGGTAATGGGTGAAAACACCTAATGTGATATACTATGTCTGTGATGTCTATACTTCCCACTTTCAGTCAACATCATTGTCTATGTTACAATGCCAGTATGTACCTTGCACCATCACAGGATCAAAACAAATTAATTGCCATTTGGAGGTCACAGTTTCTCCAACATTCCCCCATCATCTAAGCTTCATCAGCCTTTTATAAAAGGAAGAGTTTGCTGTCCTGTAGTTCAGCTAAATCAGGTAGTAAGCAGGACTCTGTGTTCTTCTGGATCTCTGCCGTTTTGTTTTTTTTTTCCTTTTTTTCTATAGACAGAGGCAATTTTACTAATACGGTAGGAAAACTTTGAGAACCCTACTTATTTCTTCTTGGGTATGACTATGGGCAGGTCATAATAATTTAAACATGGATTAGCAGATAAGTACGTTGGGATCCACTAGTACCTCTTGGTGTTTGAGTAGTTTTTGTTAAAGAACACAGCAATTCATAAATCTAGCTGATTTAATTCAGCCTTTTTCAGGCCAGCAGGCAACAATGATCTAACAAAGTAGCTTCAAAGTAATAGAAGCAGAACAGAAACAGGAGGACCATGTTTAAATACAGTGAAACAGGTGTTCCCACTCATAATCATTTGCTGTAAATAATGACAAAGTGATAAATAATAAAGAGGGACTGATTTGGGATGGGAAAAGCAAGCCAAAAAGCTACTGCTACTTGAATTGCTATGTCTATTTAATCTCTTAGACCCGAACCTTGTTTCAAAAAGTTGTCATTATTCAGTTTAGTGGGTTTTTTTCTGTTTTGCTTTCAAGTTCTGACCCAAATCAAACAATTACGTCATCTTATTTCATGGATTTATTGTCCCAAGACAAGCAAGAAAAATGGGACTCCCTCGATTTTTTTTCTTCTAACCTTTCTGATTTTTACAAATTAAAATTTTTGTACATTGTTCACTGGAATAATGGTTAGAAAAGGTAAAGGCTTTTGAACCCTATATCAAATTTTATACTTTGCAGTTCACTGATCCAGGAAATATCTTAATATTGTGAAATATTTTCTTCTTAATAGTGGCTTCATGAAAGAAATGAAAAATTGATAAAGGAAGTGGATATTGAACAAGTGTACTGGTTGTGATAGTGTTATAGTGATACTTTTTATGGTGCTCAAGCCATTTAAATACACAAGAAAATGCAAACTCCCCACTGTTTCTCTTGCATTGTTTTAAAATATAATAGTATTGGTTTTATTTGAAACCTTTACTTATTTTGGTGAGCTGCTGTTTCCATGAATAGCCTCACTCACTCTCTAAAACAGCTGTATGGGTGAGTGCTTCAGCATCAGTAAAAGAAAGAAAAAAAAATCCACAGTTCATATGTAAAGGTATATATTTAAACAAGATCATATACACATTGATTTGTGTAGCTATGGGGGTGGAAAAGAGCTTAATTCATTTCAATTTCCTATTAGTGAAATGGCAGAATTTGTCAAAGCTGATTGCTAGATGAATATTACCTACTTTGGACATAAGGATATATGCAAGGAACTAATAAAAACAAGTTCACAGTAACTTTATAGATTAAACTGATATTTTTCTCTTAACAAAAATAGATTAAGTGTCGACAACCAAAACCTGTAAAACTGTAACTTGCTTAGGGTTTTTTTCAGGACTCAAATTTTGTTTCCATTATTGGTGCTGACTACCAAAAATAAACGTGTTTGATTAAACAGGAAAGCAAGCAAGTTGGATTTTCTATGCTCTCTACTTTTTCACTAAACCTCTTGGATCAGAAAAATAAAAATAGAAATTATCAATGAAGTTATACTAAAGCCTGATAAATGCTTTCTTTGGCTTAAATACCATAACTCATGTTCTGACCAGGGCAGACAGTCCAAGGTGCTCCAGAAAGCTGTCATAGTACCAGAATACAGTACAGACTGTCTTCTTATATTACATGTTTCACATTAACTCTTTCAGGGATGCCAAAGGATGCATGTTTCTGTGCTCTGTTTCATAGATGCAAGAGGTACTGAGCACAAACATAACACTTCATAGAATCGTAGAATCATAAAATCACAGAAAGTTAGGGGTTGGAAGGGACCTCTGAAAATCATCTAGTCCAATCCCCCTGCCAGAGCGGAGTGACCTACAGCAGGTTGCACAGGGTGGTGTCCAGGCGGGTCTGGAATGCATCCAGTGTCAGAGACTCCACCACCTCTCTGGGCAGCCTGTGGCAGTGCTCTGCCACCCTGAAAGTCAAGAAGTTCCTCCTCATGTTTAGATGGAACTTCCGATGGTCAAGTTTGTGCCCGTTACCTCTTGTCCTATCACTGGGCACCACTGAAAATAGACTGTCCCCCTCCCCCTGGCACCCTCCCTTTAATGATTTGTAGACATTTATGAGATCCCTCCTCAGTCTTCTCTTCTCCAGACTAAAAAAACCCAACTCCCTCAGCCTTTCTTCATGGGAAAGATGCTCCAGACCCCTAATCATCTAATTCACAAAGTCATTCTAATTCACAAAGTCCTCAAGGAGTTCTCCAAGACACAGGCTATAAGGAATGGTTGTTGTTGTACTCTGGCTGTCTACTAACGGCTTTTTTGGAGGTGGATTTATGGTCTTGATGATAATTTGGCATGACTGGATATGATTTTTTTTTCCTATGCTTGTGTACTTTCTTGTAAGAATATAAACTAAACATTTTCCAAAGCAAGGAGTGACAGTCTATCCAGTTAAATCAGCCTCTGTTTAAACTGAATTGTCATGATTCATCACACCTCACTGCAGAAATCTCCAGTGTGAATGTCTATGCAATCCACAGCTAGTAATCCACGTTTTATTCTCAATGGAGACAAATAGGCACTTTCAGGCTGTGATTCAGTGAATCTTAAGGCAGATATCTAAAATGCACATTTTGTCATAAAACAGTGTTAACTGCCAATGCTGTGTAATAAATCCACAGAAATGCCCTAGCAGGATACTTACTGTAACAAGTTTTTCATATGACCTTTTGACCCCTTACGAGAAACGACTGGGATCCAATCAGAAATCTAAATATAATCATTCATTTCTCTCACACATTCCTTTAGGACTCTTTAAAGGAAAGGCAAGAGGCAAAATTGCTGTCAAGGAACTTTATTTTCCTCAGTTTTCAGGTCATTAATAAGTATACCTCATTTTTATTTCTGAAATAATTTCAAATTCACAATTCAAGAGAACATTAGAAATGTCCTGCTGAGAGGGACTGTCTAGCCCTGTATTTGGTCTCCAGGAGAAGTTGCCTATGGAAAACATCAAATCCTGACCACTGTCTGCAGTCCACTTTACTTGCATTTCCACAGCATACAGAACTGTTGTTTTTTGAGGCATTAGAGGTTACATCCCTGCCTTTTCACTTTCTTTTGATCGATCTGCTGTCTATGATTTTTCTGACTCTTTTTATACCTGTTTCTTTTGACATCAAGCTTCGGAGGTTCAGTTTTCATTGTCTAAAGAGGAGTTTCAGTTATCTATTTTAATCTTGTCTCCTGCAAGCTTCAGCCAGTGCCCCATCTTTCTTGTATTGTGAGTTTTGAGTGACAAAATAAAAATCCAAACAGTCAGTTCTGCATTCCCCTTATCTTCACCCTTTTGACTTTGTAAACCATGATCATATTCCTCCTCAGCCTTCTCCAGTTTGGAGCCCCACCCTCCTCCCAGGGCAGCCACTCCAACCGCTTGGTCATGGTGATGAAGCTACTCTGAACCTTCATCTAACTCCACAATATCCCCTTGAGATGAGGACAACAGAGCAACACATAGCACTTCCAGGTGTGATTTACATAAGGATTTTATACTACGACAAATGATGTTTTCTGTTCTGCTTGCAACACCTTTCCTGATGACACTCAACATTAGTTGAATACGAGGGCTCACCCAAAACAATGCTTCAAGTAGGCGCTCCAAATCAGGACCCAGGGAAGCATATCTTGCCACTAGCCATGCAGAGTATCATCTAACTTTAAGTAGCCTCCTGCAGTAGAAGCCTAGAGGTAGATGGCGTGAAAATTTCCTAAAATCTAAGAAAGGAAAACTCTGTGCCTTTTGTTGAATTTCCTGGACCCTGTACCTAACGTTGTTTAGAATTTGGAAAGACAGAGCCTAGTATTATATCTCCCATGGATCTAAGTGAAAATCTCAATAAGGAAATGATATTTTTTATTTGTATCTCATATTCCTTAATGGTAAGATTTATTCTGGTGGGGTTAAAAGGGTCTTAAGAGATAAACGGGCCTTTGGAGAGGCTTAAATCCCATGCAAACAAAATAGACAATGAATCAGAGACTACAGGAGTTTGATGTGTGGGGTTTTTAGTTGGAAATGTAAACTTCCCAAGAGTGCAAGGAACATGGAGATTAATTGCGCTTATGATGGCCTCAGTTTCCTTCAAGGGTTTTTAACTGGTTATATATTACTTGGACCTTTGTTCAAAAAAAGAAATTAGAAATCAAATCATGGTACTTGAAGAAACTGATAGTAATTACAGTTGTAGCAGTAATGACTTACTAATGCTTTCAGTCTAGCATGACACCTCCTCATTAGATTTTTTTTTTCACTGCATGATTTTTTTTCCAGTTCTTCTCTTTATCTTCAGGATAAATATAATATGTGGTAGTTTATACACACAATGACTCACGCATACACACACGCTCACACAAATTGCAGTGTTTGACATGGTACAGCCAGGTAAGGCCAAATGTTTGTAACCATATATCAGTTTTACCCCTGCAAAAGCTTGCAGCCAGGGGCAAATCCTGCCAGAGCAAGCCAAGATTATAAGGTAACATGTTGGCCATGAAGTGCATTAACCACAGGATGAAATCCTGATGAATATTTTTTTTAACTTTTTTTTTTCTACTGAAGTAATAGTCCTGTGCGTGAAAAACTCCTTTCTAACCAGCTTCAAGAGACTTTCTAAACTCCCTTCTTTATTCATCTCTCAAGGCTCCCATTACTAGCTTGTATGGGATACTTTCACAAAACAACCTACTAATTCAGCTTACAAGGCAGTCCAAATACCTCCTGGAAACAACTGTAATAGTAACTACCAGATATCTGTCTGTCTTCTGCACTGTAAAACAACAGCTGTAGGTTCTCTCTTTAGTGAACATAAAGGGTGCAACGATGTAAGGCAATGCAAGATGGAAATATCTTGTAATGCATTAAATTCTGAGAAACTTTGTGTAACATTAAGAAACAAAAAACAAACAAACAAACAAATCCCAAAACAAAATCTACCTTAAATCCACTAGATTTCTATGAATTTAAACCCAGAAAAGATTTGAGAGGGCTGGCAATGCCAATTGCAATTCTGCTTCCTCCAGTTTCTCACAAAAGCATTTCCCTGAGCTAACGCGCTGTTTTAAATGTTAAATCTGAGGATTATTTGTTACACATTTCTCGTAAAATCAATGCGGAGAAAAATGTATCTAAACCCCCACATTTTATTACAGCTCAGAAACTCTACAGTGCACTAAGCCAGCCTGTATGGTGTGATTCGCGCTGTGCTACAGCAGTCACTTGTTTGCTTTTTCTTTAATAAGGTAACTTAGAAGTTCATAATGTTCCTTATGTGCATGATCCATTTTGCCTCCTGAAGGAGCTCCTTCAGCAAATCTTTTGTCATGTTTAAGCTTTGATTTTTTTTTTCTTCCTAATACCTCCCTGTTTATTGAAATACTTTAGCTGAGGAATGGTGAAGCCATCCATGAAACACTATCAGTGTCTCATTATTAATGTCTCATTAGTGGATATTTGTAGGCAGAATTGCATGGTCCGTAAACATAACTAAATGGTGAAGAGAAATGATCTAGGAGTTGATATTGGGAATAGAAAAGGATATTTCAGCTCATGGACAGTCACTGTTTTTTCTGCTCTTTATTGCTGTGTAATATCTAGAAAACCAAGAAAAAGTGTATATTTTCAAAGAATCATAGAATGGTTTGGGTGGGAAGAGACCTTTAAAGGCCATCTAGTCCAACCCCCTGACACGAGCAGGGACATCTTCAACTAGACCAGGTTGCTCAGAGCCCCGTCTAATCTGACCTAGAATGTTTCCATGGATGGGGCATCCACCACCTCTCTGGGCAACCCGGGCCAGTGTTTCAGCACTTCATGAAAATTTTAATGTTAATCCAGGGTCAAGATCTACAGCCTGAGTCATGTAGGTCTTTCACATGTCTGAAGGAACACAATGACTAAAATAGGCAAAATCACCACCATTATGAACTAGAATATTTTTTTAGGAAAAAATAAGAAAATGAAAAAGAGAATGAAATGCAGTAAAACTGTGGGGGGGTGGGGAAGGCAAGTAATAGAATGAGCACCAAAACTTATGAAGGGAACCTGATTTCCCATTGCTTGATGACTCATTTTTAAATTATTTTTTCATTAAGAAGTGAACCCCGAAGCATCTGAAGCTGGCATATTTGTAAGACCTTATGCTGCTGTGGATGGTCTGGAATCTAATAATCTCAGGCTGCTGCCTTGGGCTCAGCTTGGCCACTTTCAGGTCTCTGTTCTCCCATAGCTCCTACTTATCTTTGGCTTGTCATCCATTCAGTCAGCTTTTCTGAAGGTGATAGATAGGCTTCAAATGTATCAAAGCTAAATGAACATTTTAATAGGTGGAATCCCTGGTTATATGTACTCTTCTTCCATAGGATGCTTGGCTGCAAATGGTTACATTAGCTGCAATTGCTTTTATATGCTTCTTTGTAGAAAGCTATTAACAGAAATTGGACCGCTGAGTGTGGTTGTAAATTCTAAGTGTAAGTAATTTATTTCTAAAATTATTTGGGGGTCCTACTTCAGTATTCCACAAATAGCTCAATGTCCATATGAAATATTTTTGGCCCAGGGTTGTTAGAAACATTAATAGTTTATACATGGACACTAGCGAACAATCCCAAATGCTATTAAATCAATGCTAGTACCTCAGTTACTGATAAGAATATAAGAAAATATGAGAATATGAATGAGAACTGATAAGAACGACAGTCTTTTTCTAGTCATTCTAGCTTCCATTTATATACAGAAGCTATTGCTACTGCAAAATACAGCAATGTTGCATTATCCCAGTAAAATAAGTAAACTTAGTTTATTCGTAGTGCCCAGTGAATTTTCTCCCACACATTTGACTGGTATTTTTGAGGTTTTCTACACTTGCTGGAAGGCTGTTTTCTCTGGCTTTCTCTCTTGAAATGTGGGATCCCTGCTGTAAGTCCTAATAATCTGCTAGACACTGGCTGCCTCTGCCACAGAAGGATACTCATGTCTCAGAGTGGGACACCATGTATGTGCTTTGCTGCACTTGGGCTAATGGCTATAATACTTTCTGTACCAGCGCTAGTTTGTCATCAATACTTCCCTTTGTGGTATGCTGAGCGTGGTCCTTGCCCTTAAAGTTAATGCTTTTCTAGCACAGAAAAGAAAAAAAAAATTCACTTTTTCTTTTTTCTATTCTATTAATTAGTATTCCACACTAGAGATGTACCTTCAATGTAGCGCAGTTGACTTCCGACTAATCTGGCCTTGTGCTTTATGACTTGCCATTTGCAGCGTGTTTTCAAGTTGCAACAAAAACATTCTATTCAATATTTTGTATGAAACACAACAACTAATGTGTATATAACAGCTTTCCAAATGTAGTAAATGAAGATAAATTAATTAGATATCAGGGAGAAAAATAAGATAAAAGAGCAAGCTGTAAGTTAGAACATGCACCTTCCACTTATGCACCTGGGAATAATAAGAATCTTTCTGGAGGTGTTCGCATTAGAGCCTATTTGTCTGCCTCTGTACAAATCCAATGCAGTGACTCTTCAAGACTGAAGCTGAGTTTGAACCTTCACCAGATTTTGGAAATGAAAATGACTATAATAAATATGACAGATGGTGTTTGAGTTAATTGGTAAGATTTGGTTAACTAGTGGGAATATGCACGCCTGACATTCATCTTTTTTTATGTAGTTATAGCCAATATATTAACATTCAAGTCACCATTCCCTCTTCTCTCAGTCTCTTTATTTTGCCCAGTTGAAGCAATGTTACAATATTGAGTTAATTAATTGTGAATCTATTTTGGTATAGTGAGCTCTTACCCTGTTCCGAGAGAATGAGATGAACAGTCTTAGACCACAATGATTTCATTGAATCTTTGTCATGTGGCAGCAGGCTCAAAATTGTTCTTCTTTCAACATGCTCTAACATACACATATTTTGATTTTCAATAGAAATGTAACTAGGGAATCCCTGCATAAGACAGAATTCCTACTGCTTTGTTTGAGTTGGACTAAATCAGTTTGAAAGAGTTTTTATATTTTAAAGAGATTTAGTAGTCATTTTTGCCAAGCAGTTTGAGTAAACTGGGATGGCAAAAGTAACACAGAAAATTATATGGAGGTGATAATCCCTTTCTAAACAGCATTGGTTAGAGAATATGTAAAAAGCAGCAACAGACTTATTACTATGATGGCAATGACTTAAGAGACAAAAATGATCGAACTAAACATCTGTAGTTTACCTTCACCAGATGCACCCTCTAATTGTCTGCAAATATGTGAAAAGGATAAACAACAAGGAACAACTCGTACACACCATGTGTGTGGGTGAGAGCAGGTACAATACAGCCCCTGAAGCCTGGTTGAACCTCAGGAAGGGCTATGATTCACTCACTCTTATATTTTCTCTGTTCTTTCTTATTCCTTACAGTTTTATATTCTGTCCAATGTAGCTAAAGATATTAATTTCTCAGAGTACTGGAGTCTCTCTTTCTGAGTCATTTGGTAGCTTGTTACAGTGAGGTCCTTGGTTTCTGTTTGAGCTGTGTTGTACAAAATTTGTATTTCCTTTCAGATAATAGATTTTTTTTTTCCCTTTATATTTCCCTTTGGTATTATATAAAGGAGTAAATAGAAACAGTCAGTTGACTTGCATGACATCTCTGATTTAATAAGCCCCTGTGACATCGACTCTTACTTAACTCCGAAATTAAATAGCCCTGATCCTTTTCATCTCTCCTCATATGGCAGTCTTTTCATGTCTCTAATAATTGTTGTTGCCCTACTGCAGACCTTTTCTACTTTTTTTATCTCTTTCTTTGAGGTGGTATGACCAGCACTGAGCACAAGATTCAAGGGAGGACATGCCATCAGTTTATATAATGGCATAATAATAGTTTATACATTTAGGATAATGTTGGACTTACTGGATATACTTATTGCACTGTTCTGAAGAGTTCACTAAATTCAGGGGATGATTATTATCCTATTAAGCTTTCAGAGGAGCAAAACTGAAAGGCTAAAGGTTCACTTTTCTTCCNTCCCTTTTTTTTTTTTTTTTTTTTTTTTTTTTTTTTTGAGGTACTGTACTGGGTTTGACTGGGGTAGTTAGTATTCTACCTATAGCTTGTATGATGCTATGTTTTGGATTTGTGTTGTAAACAGTGTTGATAACACAGATGTTCTAGCTACTGCTGAGCAGAGCTTGCACAGCATCAAGACCTTTTCTGCTACTCATGTTGCCCGACCAGCAAGTAGGCTGTGGGTGCACAAGAAGTTGGGAGGGGACATAGCTGGGACAGCTGACCCCAACTGACCAAAGGGATCAGATCATATATATATATATGCATATATAACCCAACCATATGACACTGTGCTTAACAACAAAAGGAAGGAGGAAGAGGGACATATTCAGAGCTACGGTGTTTGTTTCCCCGAGTAACCATCATGTGTGATGGAGCCCTGGTTTCCTGGAGATGATTGAACACCTGCCAGAAGATGGGAAGCAGTGAATGACTTCCTTTTTTTGCATTGCTTGCATGCACAACTCTTGCTTTACCTTTTAAACTGTCCTTATCTTAACTGATGAGATTTCCCACTTTTACCCTTCTGATTCTCTCCCCTATCCCACCAGGGAGCAAGTGGCTGTGTAGGGGTTAGCTTCCTACTGGGCTTAAACCATGACAGGTGCAGTACAGGGGATGCACCTCAGGAAGACAGAAATAGTGCTTGCATTAAGCTCTCTTGTCTTACCCAGAAGACCTGTGTGTTGATAAGCTCCATAAATTAGAACAGATCCTGAATGTTAAAGGATGCTGCTGTGTCTTCTTCCCTTCACAGAATCACAGAATTGCAGAATCACTTAGGTTGCAAGAGACTTTCAAGATCATCAAGTCCAACCATCATCCTAACACTGCCCAAACCGCCACTAAACCATGGCCCTCAGCACCACATCTGCCTGTCTTTTAAATATCTCCAGGGATGGGGACTCAACCACTGCTCTGGGCAGCCTGTTCTAATGCTTGATAACCCTTTCGGTGAAGAATGTTTTCCTAATATCCAATATAAACCTCCCCTGGTGCAACTTGAGGCCTTTTCCTCTTGTCCTATTGGTTGTTACTTGGGAGAAGAGACTATGGCTAATTAAGAAAGAGCAGTTCTCAGAGCATTTAATACCTTTGTTGCTGTGAATGACAGCCTGTTTAAGCCTCTTTAGACACCTAACATTAGGTGTAGTGTACTCATACACACACACACCATGTACCTTGATTATTTTTTAGGATAACAATTTTCTAGGTTCCAAGAGAAGCAAGATAAAGATGATTTTATCTTCTTTCTGTACCTGCATACCTTGACTTCTAGATGTTGCTGAATTGATACATTGACCCTTCAGTGGTAGAAGACAAACTCTTTCCCAAAGAGTGGAAAACATAAGACAGCATGGGTCCAGCAACTACCACGTCACAGTTTCTAGGAAGACAGATAGCTTGGGTGCTTCTGTGGCTCCTTGGTAGAATGCTGAATTCTGACTGACCAAGATCACTGAGAATTTTACCAAACTAGTTGTGTTCTTGTGGCAAATATTTGGGTCCTAGTTCTACTTATTCCTACACTGAAAAGGGGAATAAAGATTTGTCTTGCATCCCAGTTTAGGCAGCTATTAATGAAGATATGATGATAGAAAGAAACAACATAAGAACTTAAAAATAATTTGTGCATAATTGAGAACCTACGTACTCACTAAATTACAGGGGAAGTATCATTGCTAGGCAACAATTGTTCATGAAAGATCAACTTCTATTTAAGTCAGTTAGAAAGATAATAAACATAAAGCAGCTTCAGGTATATCCTTCAATGAAGAGTAACAGAAAGCAGAGGATTTCTATGGCTTTCTATTACTGTAAGGACAAGATTTGGTCCTTTTACCCCTTAAGTGAAAATCAAGGCTGTCCATTACATAGCATTATACCTTCCTCTTTCACTTGCTGGAGTGGTGATATTGAAGCTTTCATTGTTGTACAGAAAGCTCCATGTTGTCAAAATGCTTGACTGGTGTCTTCTGGATTAATCGTGTATTTAGAATGTCCTCATTCGTTCAAAAAAGATCTTTTCACATTTAAAAAAATCTCCTGTAAGGATGTTCCTAGGAGCTGGTGTCAGCCCGGTGACGGGAACCACTCAAGGTGGTTCAACTCAAATAAACCACTCAGGTGGTCCAGACTGAAGGTCACGACTTAAGTATGTTATTTTACATCCATTTATTACAATTTGATAGAGACTGTTGAGACTCAGGTGTAATGCACATGCCAAAAAACCATTCATTAACACATTTCACTAGAAGATGCCTATTGTTATCAGTAGCTCATATAGCTTTGTGGTAAAGCATTCTGCTTACTCCTGGGTTTCCGCAATTTGATATGAGGTGTTGTGAACTTCAGAGCTACAACATTGCTTTTTTTAAAAAAAAATAATTCCCACCTTCACAAATGAACCAACATTCAAAAATCTCTCAACAACTGGAAAATCTTGAAGCAAAAAGAAAATAATAGCAGTACAAATATTAATAAAATTTACTGTTCTTAGAGACAGGTGTACAAAGGGAAAAGAAAACTACACCTACAGAAATCTGAACTTTCCAAGAGATTGTCTGTCTGCAATATATCCAGCTAAAACACAATCAGAACATGTACACAGCTTTCGCAACAGTGCAACAACCTGGTCTTTAGTCAAGATATTGCCTTGGATCATCGAATCAGATCTAGTCTCAAGCTAGAGCTACACAAAGCAGAGGTACTACCTTTATCCCTAAGGTTTCCACTGTTTGTTGTTTGGGTTTTTTTTTTTCTTCATGTGTTTCTTCCTAAACTCAATATTTGATCAAGATACCTGTTTTTAAGAACTTTTTTCTCCTCAAATGGTTGCCGAAGCCCAGTTTTAGAAACCTTAATGTCTTGAGGCACAATCATGTCCTGACCATGCAGCAAAAAGGAAAAGAAAAAAACAGAAAAAGAAGTCCTTACCTTGACTGAACAAACTAAGTACAAAATGCACGTGAAATATCTCTGACAGTCAGATCTGAGATAAACTTCAGTTCAGTATGTGACTTATACACATTAAGAAACCCCCACAATTTCATACAAATATATACACGGTCTATTAAATTTATCACAAACGTGTCAAGGAGACTAATACATGTAGTTCGTTAATCTTTAACAGATACTAGAGGTCGTTAACTAGCAAATTCTGATACCTAGTAAGATGGAGATATAGAAAGACTGGGGCATACTGAGGGAGGAAAGATCCTCCATCCTGACCTTTGGCAAATCAAAACTTTGATCCCTGGAACACGTTTTGTGGTGGCACTACCTAGGAACTGCAGTCAGGGATCAGACATCCTACGTTCTCAGCTTTGTATAAAACCTATCATGAAGAGCCAATAGAAAAAGGCAACAAGAAGCCACAGAGACAGAGAGAAAAGGATGACTAGGGAAAAAGAAAACAATGGGATGATTCTCATGAACATACCTGCATTTTATAGTCATCCTAAAAAAGGTCACAGATCAATACCTCAGTATAAAAATCTAGAAACATCCTCCAAAAATTAGCCTTTCTGTTTCAATTTGTGACCTGAGCACAATCATTGCTGTTACCTCATTAAAAGCAAAAACATTTGTCTACAAGCCATCAAATAAACACCAAGTTATGATTTCTGTGATGGCATTTTTTCATAGGACAGCACTTAACTAGAGTTCTAGATAACATACTCCTTTCATACTAATCAGCAATGAGATAATAAGATTTAGTTGCTACTGGTATGAACAAGTTTATATGATTTTGCATTTCCACAAATTGTAGGCAAAAGAACATAATCATAATCTAAATAAACCTATGGGGTGGGAAAGCATCTTCTAGACTTATCGTTATGATATATCTTAGAGAATGAGGATCTGACTGAATTTGAAAATGCCGTTGTCACCATTCCTGCAGGATGCCTCCCGCCTGTGCAAAACACTCGCTAAACACAATTAAATCTCAAGTATGTGGCAAAGTGTATGGTTTATAGAAGCAAATGCAGAAAAGTAAATCTTGGTTTAACCTATAGAACCTGAATTCCTTGATACCTTCACCAAATGTGTTAATATAAATGAGATGACAGCATAATTGCAAGAGCTTCAATTATGATAATTAGACAGCACTCATGCTTCACTGATGCCACAATTACACTGCTGTAACTATCCCAGCATCGTAGCTTGGATACCACATCATCAATAAGATGAATCTAAGGTTGAGCAGAATTCACTATTATTAGTTTTATGTAAATATTTTAATAGAATGATGTTCCTAATATATATTCTAGAAGTCTTTATTTATTGCTACTTTTCCAAACTTAAAAAAGCTTTGCAAGTAAATACAGAAAATATTGAAGCTCCAGGTGAAACTCTGGCCTCTCAAACTCAAATTAATCTCTTGGCATTGATCCAATGGGATCTTCAGCCTAAAGGTAGAGTGTACAGCAGAAAAATTGATGGGAATAATCTCCTTGGAATCTTATAAACGCTTTGAGTCTAATTCTATTTATTACTGCAGATTCAATGTAAATGAGCTCTACCAACACCTTGACATCACCAGGAATTTCTCTGTCATACATGGGATTTGGCTTAAGGAGATCTAGGCTTGGAACTAAAAGCATTTGTGATTGTGTTGGAGTAGTTGCACCTGAACTCATTATCTCTGCTGGGAGGTAGAGGTTATTATATTAATTAGTTCTGTACCACACTGTGCTGTTATCTTATTTTTGGGGTATGAGCTAGAACTACAGACTCTTAGAAACATTTTAGTACGCTCAGAGTTATCTCAAAGATCTTTACCAAAGCTCTATGTTGCCCTATGCAGGTATACCTAACAATGGCTGAATATATTATGGCCAGTAGAGTGGATTCATTCTGATATCACTTATGCTGCAATAAGTTGCAGTTTCAATATAAACATCTGTTTATTTGTGTTGCAATCAGAACAGGGTAGTAATGGCAATTTATCCTTTACTTGCATTGTTCAAAGTAGGACGAAGCTCAACAACTCAATGGAGGAAAGCTGATACACGTGAGAAGAGAAGCAGAGCCCGAGAAATTATTACTGTTATTAGGTGAAAATAAAGCTATTTAGAAATTCCTAAAGGTGTTGACACACGAAGTCATGCATTTAAATGGAAGGCTGTCAAGCAAAAGAACAACCACAAGCTTGGTCTCTATGTAAACAGCAATTACTTGAATAAAGGATTTTTGTAAAGCAATAACCTTCTGTGTTTTTCATGGTTCTTTTCTCCAGAAATAAAATATAAATACCTTTTTGGAGAAATATTTTTCTTATCAAGATTTAAAGCAAGGAACGGCATCTTTTAATGTGATGCTACACACGCAATGAACAAAGAGATTTTTCACCTGACAAGAACCTTCCAAATTGTCTTTTCTTTCTCACTACTAAAATGTGTTTCTTGGCAGCTGCTTCAGACCACTGAGAGACTCCTTCATGTATCTACATATTATTACAAGTATTTGAAAATGGAGACAGGTGGAAGACAATGCTTCCAATTCTAGGATCATTTGCAATACTGAAATTCCATCTAAGGCTTGTACTTGAGGTACAAAGAGGCAACCTTGGAAATTTAGCTGAAATCCTTAGATTTCAATGAACTTTTAAAGTTCCTTGTAGTTTTGTGTCATTTCCCATAGAATTTTCCTGTAGAATAAGAGCAACATCTGTTCTCTTATTTGAGATAGACAGAAAGTAAACATTAATGCTAGTCATAAGGCAATCCAAGAATGTGTGGAATCTGCAGAATTCCTCTGAAAAAAACCCCAAATTAGATATAATTATTTAAACTTATATATATTATTATATATATGCATATGTCTATGCATATAGATACAGACAAGTATATCTGTAGAATTTAGAGTACATATGTGTTCATATATACATTCATATACATGCACAAAGTTTATATTTTTTATCTCAAAATCTAAAAAACTGGTTTGCTCGTCGAGCTGAAAATTAAAATGCAAATTGAACTACACTTTGCTTTCTGTAGGGCTTCGTTTTGTGCAGTTCTGGGCGGTTACCGGTCAGACAAGTGCAGCAGACCATTGTCAGAGAATTTAGCGTTTACTGATTCCTAATCTGTATGTTGTATGACACAGCCAACAGTATTTGTGGGTAGGTTTTTTTTTTTGTTGTCCTTGGCCAACTAATTTAAAGTGAGGAAAATATTTGGGGTTTATTATCAAGTTTCCTCTGATGCCGAGGTAAGAATCTTCTCTCTGAGATAATCTCTGAGATTATCTCATAGATAATCTATGCCCATTATCTGGATGAGGTAATTTCCGACTCCCAGCGCAAGCGCTGTAAAGAGCTTGGTATTTATACTATGTAGAAGTAGCTAACAGGCTAGCAATATGTCTATGACCTGGATCTTCCCTGCAGCTCTAAACCCTCCACCCTGAAATACGTATGTGCCTAAAAGACAAGGAAGGCTATTTCTTAGTCCTCCAGAGCGATGTTTTTACAAACTGGTGCTTGGGCATGTGTTACAAGCCTTGGTGGGTGTCCTGACTTGACACGGATGGACATGGGCCACTGGACAAGTGCTGAGGAATCCATTGAGCACACAAGGCAAACCTGGCTTAGCTACCTCTAGGGTGCAATACTTACAGAAAACTCTCTGTAGAACCATATCCAGGCTTCTTCTTAGGCAGAATTAGTTACTTTGCTCAAAGAAATTATTCTGGGAACACAGTGTTAAAATGCAGTGTACAATCAGGGAGCAAACTAGGGATCTGTTTTGTTTGCCATCATGGTTGTACCTGTAGTTGTATGCTACTGCAAGATGGGACATGTCTCAAGCATCCTTGTCCAGCTCTTTTGAACACAGAGAAAACCTATACAATAGTTTTAAAGAAAGTTTATTTTGCAATGGCTAAAGTTCAGTGAGCTGAATCCCACCTGGTGTATTCACATGCATAGCAGCTGTTATGAAAATCTCTCTCCAGTTAAATCTACCTGTTTGTGTATCTCAGCTGCAATCAGTTCAGCTAGCAGCTGAAGAAGCAGTTCAGACTTCAGATCATTAACCTCCCAGTAGTACAGGAGCGGAGATGCTGCAGAAAGCGCTTACTGCAAAGCTTGCCTTTCTGCTCCATGTAGCCCCACGACTACTTCTCACATCTGTAACTCACACAAACCAAGTGTGTCTCACTTCAATAGTGATTACTGAAATAAAGACGTGATTTTTTTTTTTCCTTATCCCCTAGGGTCTGTGAGTTTTGCTCATTTTTCTGAGGCTCCCACTCATGGAATCAGAGGTTTGGGTACTGGTCCATTTTGTCACACAACACAACATGTCCCATTAGGGGAGCAACAGGCTGGAGCAAGGAAGCTATTGGAGCATCTCACTATTTCCCATTTGACATGCTGTTTGCTGTTTGCTTTGCCCATTGTTAACCTTGCTCTCTCAAAGAAGTGAAACCCATGGTGATAAAGTAAATCCTCAGACTCTTAGCATCAATGGCAAAAGGAAAAAGAACTCAAACATTTCTGGTCATCTTTTGGGGGGTTTGTTTATTTATTTATTTGTTTATTACTTCATGACAAAACGTCTGTGGTAGTTTAAAATTTTAGACTGAGGCAGTAATCACATTTTAATTGAATTATTTAAAGTGTGTAATTTGTCACATCTAGGAGCAATTTTAATTACTTAATAAATTACTTTGGTGTCATGTTTGAATCTCATTTTGAGTACTATATTTCTTAAAAATGACTGAATTGATTAATATTAAAATGTAAGTATTCAAATCAAGAAATTATTTATGCAGTTAATTACTTAATGTGAACTTAGAAATAAAAGAAATGAATGTCAGCTAAACAGCATTAGAGTTTGACCCAGAATTCTTCACAGAGTCAATATTTTAGCTGCATTTAGTGAAATCATTTCTAGAAATTAATACAAGTTTGAGTGCTCAAGGGATTAAAGTTGTCTACTCTAACTGCTTACTTATTTCTATGTTCTCCCACAAATTGTTCGAGAGAACATACAAATAGGAAGAAATATTTGGGGTTAATGGAGGAATTTCAGCTTTCCAGGTAAGATTGTTGAAAAAGGCATGAGATATCTGAATTTGTTTTGCACGTATCATTCTTCAAATGGAAGGAATTATATTTGCAGGCATTTGGCAATAGTTTCTGAGTTGTTGCAACGGAAGATATTCCAAGTATTCGTAGCTTGTAAAGATAAAAATTACCATCACTTAGTCTGATTTTCTGCATAGCGAAAGCCAGATGATACAATCCATATACTTTTGTTTTATGACCAATAACAGATATTTCATATTGTAAAGAAGAAACAAACACATGCAGACATGAAACACCAACATGCTTTTCCGAAAGAGTTAAATTCAGGGTAAATAAGGAAAGATTCAGAAACATAATTTCCTAATCTAACATCCTCAACATCTAACTCATGTTAACATGCTAAAGTTCTCTCAGCCCAGAAGCTGAGCAAATTGGATGTACAGTGAAAGTGGCCCTAAGCAACTACCTAGGGGAAGAAATTGATTGCCTAATTTTAACTAAAAGTCAAACAAATTAGTGTTGAAATCCTTAGGGACACTTAATGATCACACAGGTGTTGGGGTTACTTATTGGTAGAAAAGAAGATTTAGTGCATTTTCAAGCTTTCACAGGTTTTTCATTTTATGCATAACATTTGTTTTATCTCTATTAAGCTTCAGATTTCATGGCATTAATCAGCCTCTGCTTAACTAGTAATTAAGAGACAGGGCAGTATAACACAATCTAAAAAGTCAGAGGGCTCTCCAGTTCTCACCCCGCTTCATTTTTTATAGCTGAAAACATCACTGGCTTGCTCCAAGGCAAGATGAACACAGCACAGGTGTGAACCAGGCTGTGCAGTTGGCAAGAACTGACAGCTCCCCTCCGTCAGGTTTTTCACCTGTGGTCACCAATGCTGAGTTTATCACTATTCAAAAGGAAATGCTCTTAGGAAAAAAAAAAAAAACAAAACAACAAAAAACCACAAACCCAAAAGGCTGTTGAGATAAACTGGAGGTTCTTGGTGTGACATTTAGACCAACTCAGTTGATTAAGGCAACTTTCTTTCATGCTGTTCTTTGTCAGGGATGTTCTCCTATGTCAATTCAATTGCCAGCAAGTCTGAAGATGATACCGATCTGGGAGGGAAGGGAGCAGACAGAATGAAGCTGCGGAGTGACCTGGTGGCAACTGGGGCTGCAGGCATTGTCTGTAGATTCAATACCAATAAACATCTGTGTAAATACTCATGAGGAATTTGATGATATATGAATATCTGTGGTACTATGGGAGAGTTGGTAAAATGCACAAAATAAGGGGACTAATTGGTTGCTATTGCTGCCTTAAAGGAATTTAGAGTTAATGGCATCACTGCTTCCAACTTCTTAGCTGCTACACTTCACCTTGGGTGAAAAAAACATCACCAACAGTAAAAAAACCTGATGCCTTGAAACTGCCTTTCCAGGTTTGACGATTCTGTTATCTTGTGAAACGCGTTGCCAGTCTAATCTTCTGTTTGTCAGACCTTTTCATTCCGGCTTAGCTCTTCCCACCTTCTGATAATATGCTGTTGTTTTTTTGACTTTCATATAACCCTGTCTTTCTGTGTAAAAAGAGTTTCTAGACAAATTCACGTCTACCTGTATCCAAAATTCTCTGCCAGAATCTGATATTTACAGTCACCCGACAGGGAATTGGCTCATTCTCTGTGAGGCATGCAGTGAATGTGGAGCTCCTTGCTCTCATGTGACAAAGAAAGCAAGGTTTTTCACTTCTGCCTTGAACCAGGACACAGAAAATAACCTTATTTTGTTCCTGCTTCCAGAATATTTTTATGAGTTTTGGTAAATCTTGTAAACATATTAAGTTTTGGCTTTCTTTGTAGAAAGAGTATACACACAGATATTTATATATGTATATATTTAGTTTGAGTATATATAATTAGATAAATGTATATCCTATTGTCTTTCTTATTAAAAGTTGCCTCAAAGAAAAGCTGTAATACTACATGAGTTAATGTTTGTGAGGTGATCAGATAGCGTTTATAACCTGTGTGAATGCTCAAAATGCCCCTATCCTTGCACGATGAGGCTGTGGAAAAGGAATATGACTGTAGATGGGGTCATGAGCTTACAGAAAGGAAATCTGGAACATGTGAAAACCCAGACTCTCCTTAACTAACACCTGGTCCAAGACAGCAAGTTTGCCACTCCATCTACCTCACTAAGGAGAAAAAGCTAAACAGTGGGCTTGATGCACTCCACTAGAGCTAAGTGATATCTCCGTTTTTTCCTTTTCTTAATTGCAAAACTTTGGGGATGAAGAGAGAAATAGCATTAAGAACACTTATATGGGCCTTATGTGGCTCCATTTTGTGCAATTCACAACTTTGATGTACCCTCTTGAATGACCTCAGGGAGATGAGTCATAAAACTCCCAGTTTTAGGGACATTTTCAGCATTTATCTGGGACTCCAAATCCCCTGAGCTTGGGAAAGTTTGTGTTTAGAGGTATGCAAGTAATTAATTCGTTTGGTTTATTACCTTTCTCTTTCTGAGTACAATTAGTTGGAGCCATATAAATATTTAAGATTACCTATATGAGAGATAAATACTCTATGTAGATTACTTATCTAGAGTGATCCTACCACCTAAAAGGAGGCTGGAGTGGAATTCAGACCCATGAATCAAAAGAATATGTCAGCAAATCTCCTCTGAATTTCTGTTCAAGCAGAAGGAGGCCACATTATGAAACGATTAAGCCACTCAGCTGCGAGCAGGGGTCCAGTGTTCTGATCCATTTGCTTAGGATAATGTATGGGTTTTGCTTGGAAGTAATTTCACAGAAGTAATCGTTAGATCAGAGATGGGAAATGCTTACTGCCTGTTGCAGAGTAGACGAACATCCTCCAGGCTAGCCAACAAGGCTAGCTCCATCCAGCACATGCCCTCAGAAGAGCATTTGGTTCTCTGGACTAAAAGCAGATAGAGATAGTCCATGCACAGGCCTCAGTAAGATCCCTGTGCTTCAGGCAGTACTTCCTACTAACAGGCTGTGGAGCCCTGCATAATACCAATACACATAAGTCTAAATACTCATGACTAATGTGGCTGTACATAAACATCTGAGCATCTGTGGTACTGAAGGAAAAGTCTGTAAAATGTACAGAAGGTGACTCGCGACTTTGCTATTGCTGTGGCTTTAAGTTATGGAAGCATAGGGTTATTGACATCACTACTTCCAACATCCTAGCTGTTGTACTTCACCTGGGATTAAAAAAAAAAGGAAATAATAACAGCAAAACCAAAAAATGATGCTTTGAAATTGCCTTTGCAGATTTGATGTGTCCATCACATGTATACGAAGCCTAGCTACCTGGGTGGTAACTAGAATAATCACTCTGTGAGGGTCACGCATACTCTTTTGGTACAAAAATGTCTACACTGACCATGAAAAGTGGGAATCCTGACTTCACCCCATTGTTTCTCTCTACTTTACAAATCATAAGAAGTAGAGAAGACAGAACTGTGTTTTCTTGAACAGCTGAATTGGATCTACTATATTCCAAAAAAATTCCTTTTCAGTGTTTTTTTGTGTGTTTTGTTTTGTTACTTTTGCTGTCTTGTTTTTTTTTTTTTTTTTTTTTTTTTTTTTTTTTTTTTTAAAAGTAAAATTACTACTAATACCACACTGGTAGCAAAAATGACATGCAATCAAGCACAAGATGTTTTAAAAAATAGATTTATGCTAAAATCACATCTTTTAAAATACGCAATTCATTGCTCTAATCAGTTTTTCTTTCAGCTTTTCCACCCCTTACCATTAAAATAAGCAGGATTATTAAAGTGCATAAGCTTAGTCATTAGCAGATTGCTGAGATCCTGCGGTGATTGACATCTGTCTTTTTCTATATTAGCAGCTTAATCTGCTGGTATGGCCAATCAAAACAAAAAGTAGGTTGATTATTTGGTGAGTGTTTAGCTCTAACAGATAATTTAACTCGCTGCATAATCAGAATACTGATATTCTTCTAGAGTTCACCTGATACAGGCAAACAAATCTGAAGGCTTTCAGATTACTGTGCCATCAGATTTGGAGCAAGGATATGAGGCGAAACCCTTGGTAAAAAGCCTTGTCGCTGTGTTTTTCCTAACTAATAGTTGTAATTCATTGTGTATGTATCTACATAAAACACCTGGAAAGTGGATGTGAAGTTTAGTTTTGTTCAGCAAGTTTTCGAGTTGCTCTCATCATAGGGGGGGAAAAGAAAAAAAAANCCCAAAAAAGGGGGGGAAAAAAAAAAAAAAAAAAAAAAAGGAAAAAAAAGAATTTAGTTGAAGTTTAGTTTGCCTTCAGTGTGATTCCTTGGAGCTACCTTATTGTGCCTGTATTTTCAATTCCAGCCAAAGTGACCTTACATTTTGTAAACAAGGCCTTTGAAGAAGGAAAGCAGCATTTTCATGCTATTTCACTGCCAGCTGCATTGCCTTTCATCTTTTTTCTATAATATAAAGCTTTTTCAAAGGAAACAACAGTGGGATTTTTGTAATTAACAGTACACCTTGACCTGCATTTCATGGTTAAAATATTTAAATTAGCAGTGTTTCAGATGGAAGTGAACAATGCTGCACTAAATCAGAAGCAACAAACCTTTTCAAAAAGACTGCAAACCTTTTCACAAAAAATTGCATGATAAAAATGCTTGAACACTGAGTGCTCCTTAAATCAGAATATACATAACACTTTTAAAACGCCTTTAAAAAAGCAAATGAAACTTAATTTAGTAGTAGCAGTAAAAGCTCTTTCCATTAATGTTCCATGTTTCATCTAACATCTGCAAATGTCTAGGAAGCTTTGGTTGATTAAACTTCAGAAAGCTGTGAGTATACTGCTGCACTGATATAAACTGAGGAGATGAGCATAGGACTACATCCAGGCTGAACATGGAAGTGTGCACAGTTACCATTTTTTAATAAAGTCATGGAAACTGACTTATATGCCGACTTATAATCTAAGCCCCCACAAAACATAATGGCTTAAACCTCAAAAAAAGAAAAATTAAAAAAATAAGATAGTTGATTTCTGAAGAACTAAAGTCATCAAAGTTCCACAAATGCCACTGTTCCATCCACATCTGGTACTACAAGCAGACCACTAAGAAAATCAAGGGATTGCCATAAATCTTTGTGTATAAAGTGAACTGAGAAATAATAGTCACATATAAGGCCATAATTTGAGACTTTTTTTTTTCATTTAATTGTCTTTTTTCATTTCAAGTTAGTAACAAAGTGGTAAATACGATCAATAACCCCTATACTCAGGTCAAGCATCAGAGTAGGTCCATTTGGATAAAAAACCAAAAGGAAATGAAGTGAAGATCACAGATATTTGTATTTTTATTATATGACAGTAAAACTGATAGTAACCTAAAATTAATTAATGCTTGGACCATACATGCTTGGACTGCAGGATGCTTGGAATCAGGGTTTTTTAAATAGTTTTACTGAATAAAATGTCACAGTGGGAATATAAACTGGTGTCTTTCCCAACTAAATTCACAGAAGTAACTAAGCATTTCATAGCTAAAGATGTAATTTGTCATATTAATGAAATATTCCTTTTAAGAAATCTATATACAGCCCTTTCTTCTGGTGAATAATTTATACAGACTCTGAAAAAGAGTTCTTATTACCATTGCAAAGGAAAGGTAGTATATGATCTTTCTGACCACATATCCTATTGTGATGCTAAGAGCACTCTGCAGTATGATTGAAAGACTTTTCCCCCCTAACTACAGTTATATGACAGTAATAAAGTATTGCATGCTTAAGGAAAAGAATTACATTCTTCTTTTTCCTACAAGTTTAGGTTTCTGGGCTCTATGTTCCACTCACAGTCTCAGGTTCAACCCGCCTGTCCTTAGATTCTTAAAGAAGGGCCAAAGAAAGGAAATTAGAATCACAACTTGAACTGGAAGGGACCTCTGGAAGTCATCTGATCAACCCCCTTCCAAAACCAATCAGGCCAGATCCTCTGTCAAAGTTGGATCTCGGTTTAGAATTAGATTGTGTTGATCAGAGCCTTGCCCAATGAAGTCCTGAGTATCTCCAAGAAAGGAGACTGTGGAAGCTCCTCAGTGAATGGTAAAAGAGAGAAACTTCCAGGGGTAAGTCATCATCATGAAAGTCTGAATCCATCTTTGGAAGTGTCCTTCCAGCCATTAAAAAAAAAAAAAAAGAATGAAAAAGGACAAGAAAAGCCTGTAGTCCTTGTCAATGAAGTGTCTAATTTGAGGAAAGAGCGATCAAATCCTAATATTACCTTTCTACCTATGCTGTAGCAGAAAATCATATCAGACCTGTGGTCAACAATATTATGTTCTGTTTTATAATTGGATCCTTTATGATTAATCAGACTTCATGAAAAAAAAAAAAGCAGCTGAAGGATTTGTCTGTGGACATTAAAATAAGCTGTCTTTTGATTGTTTAGTAGGTTGTGTCATCCAATTTTACTTTTATATTTCTCTTGTGCTCCACAGTTGTTGATCCCCAGGACTACTGAAAAAGGTACAACTGATTTAGTACCTCATTCTGGTGGCATCTTACATTTGAGGTTTACCTTAGAACAGGATAGTGCTGAACAATAAACCTTAGAGACTGGTGTACATCCTTTAAAGAAAAGCAAATGTATCTCAGTTTATTGAGGTCAGTGTTATGAAGGCTATTATCAAGCAGTGACAATATAGATTTTTTTGTAGCACAGGGCCTTATGAAGCTGTAGCACAGGTCTTGACAAAAAAAAAATAAATGCTATTGCTGGGCTAGTGAAATCCCCTGACGTGGCATTTTCCTGATCTGGGAAGGGAAAGTTTGTATAACTGTAGTCTTTTTTCCAAAGCCTTTATATTTAGTCCAGCATTAGTCTGCGTTATTTTTTAAGCCAAACTATCTGGATTAGATCTCAAATGTAAATAAGAAAAGGGCTGTGCAGTAGAGAAAGGAAATATGTGAGCAAGACAAAGCTACCTTCTTTGGCCAGCCATTGCAGCTGAGAGGATACCTTCATGGTCACTCATGTTCAAAGTGTAATTTTCTTTCAAATCACCAGTGTCATCAACTGAGATAATATTAACTATGCCTCAGCTGTCATTCAAACCATCTATTTATTGCTCATCACAGATAATATAAGATGCGGCTTCTAAAATAAATAAAAAAAGAAAATGCACAATATCTTGTTCATTTCCAACATAAGGTTTAGATTTAAATGAATTGGTTTGAGTTTTCTTGATCTTCAGCTTTATTATTACATTTCAATTGCTAACATTACAATTTCATTTGATTATGTGTGTCAGACCATCACTGGATGTAAATCACAGTGCTTCTGATGTTCTGGTGCTGTACAATGACCTGCACAGTAGGGGACCTACAATATGGAGTTCTTGTTATTTTCCATTGATAAATAGTTTTGGGTTATGATGTCACTGTTTTGAATCTACATTCCTGAAGACGCCACAGTTTCAAAGCAGTTGGAGACACTTTTAGTTTTAGAACTGCCTTTAGATTTAACAATTCATATGTGTTTAATATATTAATATGCCTTCCTGACTACAACAGCTGTTTCATCCATTGTTTCCAAACACCAGGTTTCCAGAAAACATATCAACCTATCAGATTTTATCAACCAAGCACATTTAGAGCTTGTCAGTACTTTAAAAGAAAGCCTGATGATGATGTAGCAATGGTGATTTCCTTATAGGTTTCTAGGTTTATGGTAATGTCACTGGAGCTTTTCTTCACTGGAAGCATAAACCATTTATTCAATTTGCTCTTTATCAGCTTAACTTTCTGTGATTTGAAGAAAACAAAGTGTCATTTGACACTTTATATCCTACTAGTAAATAACATTCTCACAATAATGAATAAAATATTACAAGAGAATATTTTTCGTGCTGTTTTAGAATGTGGTATCGTGGTAGCTTCCATCTAAGAGATTGCAAATGAGACTTAATATCTGACTTAATGACTGTTAATAGCTGACTTGTACTACACCAAAATATTAGTATAATTCAACAAGTCAGGAAACAAACCCATTTTTTTCAGAAACAATTCCTCCACTGTGTTTCTTGAGTTCTCTAGAATTTCTGATTATTTTCTACTTGGAATCAAGACACACTAATATTACCATACAGAATTGGTCTTTCCCAAGGATGGAAGGAACTTCGTGAAAGTTGCAGAAACATAGGCTCTGCTCAGTCAGGAAGAGCAGGGACTCTGTTAAGCTTAAGATACTGTTATTTTTGGGGCAACTGTACTAACACTCAGATGTTATGAATTTATTTGGAGTCACATTTTATGTGAGAATAGGTAATTATTTATGGTCTCTTGATTCAGGAACCATTCTTCCAGATGGTCATAGATTGACTGCTTCCTTCTGTATTTTGACCAGCCCATGTAGATATGACAATCTGCTAACCACCTTCCTCCCAGAGATACCACAGAAGGTCTTTCTAGCTCCAAGATCTAGAAAGGCAAGAGAAAATCATAGGGAATACGATGCAGAAATGTTCAGCAATTCCTCTCTTCTCATGGGCTGCACAGACCTAACGTCACAATTTTATGACTGAGCAGTCCTGTAAGTGTTCTCATGACTACCACATGTCAGGCAATGTGCTCCTCTGACACTGAACTAGAAGATGGACTAGAAGTTCACACAAAAGGCAAGGACTCAGTGTGGGAATCTACCTTCCGCACTAATCAAGGTTTCAACAACAGCAGGGGTCAGTGCACAGGAAACTCCTAACTCTCAGCTGAGTACTCTGTTTACTGCTCTACGATCATTCTGTAATTTTGGATGAGAAACAGATTCTTTTTCATCTGTTTTGTGAAGGAAAAAAAATTCAAATGTATTTTAATACTGTCTGCTTGGAATGTTGAATTCAAGGAAAAGTTATAATCTCGGTAAAATAACCTCTGTTAGTGTTCAAATTGTATTAAGAAAAGATTGCAATATATACCTTTTATAATATGCAGAATATCTCCAGTGATGTCTCAAATCAAAATTCACCTGTAATCTGAAATAAAACATATTAGACTCATCTTGAATTAATAAACATGTATTTCCCTCCTCTTCTGTGAAAGACTCAGGGGAAATCTCAAGGAATTTTCTTTTTCTTGATCTTGAGATTTTTCTCATGATAAAATGCCATTGTTGTATGTTACTATAACTGGGTCTTGACAAAGAGTTGAGAGGTTTTCCTTCAGTTCAGCAGAGGGCTCCAGAATACACACAGGCTGGGGACTTCCTGTCTTTATCACCTCCAAAGTGCAATGGAACGGTTAAATTCCCTGCTGCAAGCTAATTACACTTCTCTATTACACAGAAGCTTTGTCCTCCCATAATTAATTATGAGGAAGAAAAGAAAATGTCCTTTTGTTGTTTTTAATGAATTAATCCTTCATGAAAATCATTTCTGTGACATAATAACAAAAGGACATTTGTTCACTGTCCTCATCATCACACATACCATAGTACATAAATGGCCTCATGTGAGGAGTCTCTTTGTCTCTTCTGTCCAAGAACATGCTTTATTGCAGACATGTCACAGGAGTATTAATACCCTCAATTGCTGTACAGGTAGATAAGACTGTCTAGATCGTTATAACAAAAAAATACAGAGGAAAGAGTCCAGTGTTTTGATAGTAATTCTCACTCTAAAATCAAAGGAACAATTCTATTAAATGGATTTTTCTTCAGACATAAAAAACCCACATTGCCCTACTTAATCTAGTCATTTGAAACATAGCTTAGACAAATCTATTTGACTAAATGGAGAAAGTCAATCTCCGTTTGATTGCTCATCCAAGGTGTAGGAAAGGAATCCATTATGTCACAAGATTGAGTAACTCAAGACTGTGCTTTGTAAGATTAATGGGTACCATGTCTAAAGTATATTTAAATGGGTTACACTGAAGAGCCCAAATACAGCTAGAATATTTGACATTTTGCTAAACCTGGCATAAGATGAAATTCTCTAACATTACGCATAGTAGGTGCATTTCGTTAATTCTTCATGGAAGTTGAATGGATGTTTAAAGCTTAGTAGACAAAAAATTACATTACCAATGAGCTTCCACCAGTTTTGGTATGCTTTCAAGCACCTAAATTGTACAATCATAGCATGGTTTGGGTTGGAAGGGACCTTAAAGACCGCCTAGTTCCAAAGCCCCTGCTATGGGCAAGGACACCTCCCACTAGACCAGGTTGCTCAAAACCCCATCCAGACAGGTCCTGCACACCTCCGGGGATGGGGCGTACACAATTTTCCCGCAAAATCTGTGCCAGTGCTTCACCACCCTCAGAGTGAAAAATTTCTTCCTGAGATCTAATCTGAATCTACCGTCTTCCAGTTTGAAGCCATCACCCCTTGTCCTATCACTATGTGCCCTTGCAAAAAGCTTTCCTGAAAGTCCCCCTCAGATACTGGACGGCTCCAATAAGGTCTCCCTGAAGCCTCCTCTTCTCCAGGCTGAATAAACGCAACTCTCTCAGCGTGTCTTCATAGCAGAGGTTCTCCAGCCCTCTGATCATCTTCATGGCCCTCTTCTGGACCGGCTACAGCATGTCCATGTCCTTCTTGTGCAGAGGGCTCCAAAGCTGGACACAGAACTCCAGGTGGTGTCTCATGAGAGTGGAATAGAAGGGCAGAATCACCTCCCTCACCCTGCTGGCCATGCTGCTGGGGATGCAGGCCATGATGCTGGGGGCTTTCTGGGCTGCCAGTGCACATTGCTGGCTCATGTTGATCTTCTCATTCACTAACACCCCCAAGTCCTTCTCCTCAGGTTAGTTCTCAAACCAATTTCCACTCAGCCTGTATTTGTGCTTGGGATTGCTGCAACCCACATGCAGGACCTTGCACTTGGCCTTGTTGAACTTCATGGCTTTTGCACGGGCCCACCTCTCAAGCCTATCCAGGTCCCTCTGGATAGTATGCCTTCCCTCCACGTGTTAACTGCTCCACACACCTTGGTGTTGTCAGTAAGTTTGCTCAGCATACATTCAGTCCCACTATCTTTGCGATGATCACTTAAATATTTTTCATATACACTGAGGCAATTATATTTCCTTTTCACTAGTCCTAAATGAAATATATCGAAGTTTTAGCATCAGTAAACACTTCTGTGACCAGAGCCTTCCCATATACTCTCAGACATTTACTGGAAGGCAGCTGCCTGGGCTCACTCATTACTCAATGGGAAGAAATAACACAACCTATTCCATCAGTCAAATACTTACTGTAAAATTAGATGGATCAGCTTCTCCAAGCATTTCTGTACACACTCTACAGGAAGCCAATATTATAACTTACTTTATGTTACCTCAACAAATACTACAAAAAGCAATACTGTCCATTCCATAAATGACAATTGAAAATGTTACCCTGTTTCTGCAGAAACCTTGCAAACACACAGCAGGACACACAGGCTTCCTGTGCAGAGTTAGGTGCTTGTACTTTGGTTTACACAGAATTATATAATCACAGAACGTTCGGGGTTGGCAGGGAACTCTGGAGATCATCTGGTCCAAATCTCCCTGCCAGAGGAGGTCCATCTACAGCAGGTTGCACAGGATGGCGTCCAGGCGGGTTTGAAATGTCTCCAGGGTCAGAGACTCCACCACCACTCTGGGCAGCCTCTGCCAGTGCTCTGCCACACTCAAAGGAAAGAAGTTCCTCCTCATGTTTAGATGGAACTTCCGATGGTCAAGTTTGTGCCCACTACCTCTTGTCCTATCACTGGGTACCACTGAAAAAAGCCTGGCCCCCTCCTCCTGGCACCCTCCCTTTAAGGATTTGTAAGCACTAATGAGATCCCTCCTCAGTCTTCTCTTCTCTAAAGTAAAAAGACCCAACTCCCTCAGTCTTTTCTTGTAAGAAAGATGCTCCAGGCCCCTAATCATCTTTGTGGCCCTTCACTGTACCTTCTTCAGCAATTCTCTGTCCTTCTTAAATTGGGGAGCCCAGAACTGGACACAGGACTCGAGTTGTGGCGTCACCAGGGCAGAGTAGAGGGCAGAGTAGAGGGGGAGGATGTCCCCCCTCCACCTGCTGGCTACACTCTTCTTGATGTACCCCAGGATGCCATTGGCCTTCTTAGCCACAAGGGCACATTGCTGGATCATGGTCATCCTGTTGTCCACCAGGACTCCCAGGTCCCTCTCTGCAGAGCTGCTTCCCAGCAGGTCACCCCCAACCTCTATTGGTGCACGGGGTTATTCCTCCCCAGGTGCAGGATCCTACACTTGTGCTTTTTGAATTTCATACAGTTTTTCTCTGCCCAACTCTCCAGCCTGTCCAGGTCACACTGAATGGCAGCTCGGCCTTCCAGTGTGTCAGCCGCCACTCCCAGTTTCATGTCATCACCAAACTTGCTGATGGTACACTCTATGACTTCATCGAAGTCATTGATGAATACATTGAACAGGACTGACCAGCACTGACCCCTGAGGAACACCACTAGTCACAGGCCTCCAACTAAACTCTGCCCCACTGATCACAACTCTCTGAGCTCTACCTGCCAGCCAGTTTTCAATCCATCCCACTGTCCTTTAATCCAACCCACACTTCCTAAGCTTACCTAAGAGGACGCTATGAGAGAGTGTCAGAAGCCTTGCTGAAGTCAAGGTAGACAACATCCACTGCTCTCCCCTCATCTATCCATCCAGTCATGCCATCATAGAAGGCTATCAGATTAGCCATACATGACTTCCCCTTGGTTAATTCATGTTGACTACTGATAACCTTCTGTTCCTCCAGATGCTTGGAGATGACACCCAGAACACGCTGTTCCCTCATCTTTCCATGGACAGAGATGAGGCTGATTGGCCTGTAGTTTCCTGGATCCTCCTTGCCCTTTTGAAGACTGGAGTGACATTGGTGTTCCTCCAGTCCTCAGGCACCTCACCTGTTCTCCAGGGCCTTTCAAAGATAATGGAGAGCGGCCCATCAGTGACTTCTGCAAGCTCCCTCAGTACTCACGAGTGCATCCCATCAGGACCCATGGACTTGTGGATATCCAGTTTTCTTAATTTGTCTCTAACTTGATCCTCCCCAACCAAGGGAGAGTCTTCCTTCCTCCAGACTTTCTCTGTTACCTGTAGAGTCTGGGGGTCCTCAAGGGTGGCCTAAGCAGTGAAGACCGAAGCAACGAAGGTATTCGATAACTCCACCTTCTCTGCATCCTCTGTGACCATGGCACCCGTCTCACTCAAGAGTGGGCGCACATTCTCTCTAGTTTTTCTTTTGCCTCCAATGTACTTGAAGAACCCCTTCCTGTTAAACTTGACATCCCTTGCCAGATCTAATTCCAAGGAGGCCTTGATTTTCCTCATTTCATCCCTGCATACTCTGACAGCATTCTTATAATCTTCCCAAGTGGCCAGTCTCTTCCTCCACATATTGTAAACTTCCTTCTTCCACTTGAGCTTTTTCAGGAGCTCCCTGCTCAACTGTGCTGGTCTCCTGCTTCCTCTGCCTGATTTCTTGCTCTTAGGGACGCACTGATCCTGAGCTTGGAGGAAGTAATACTTGAAAATCAACCAGCTCTCTTGAGCCCCCCTACCCTCTGGAACCCTAACCCATGGGATTTGTCAAAGCAGTTTCTCCAAGCAGAGATCAAATTTAGCCCTCCTAAAGTCCAAGGTTGCAACCCTACTTGCCTTTTTATGGCCATTACACCTAATCGTGAACTCTATCTTCTCA
>VZSF01005510.1:0-18531 GCA_013398295.1 Chionis minor | reverse complement strand
TTTTTTTTTTTTTTTTTTTTAACACTATCCATTGTAATGCTCAAAAACTTACCACCAGGCTTATTGAAGCCACCTCGCTCTCCAGCGCTGCTGGGGGGATAAACGAAGAAATGAAGGCCTTTCCCTTTACAAAGCCAGTACCGCTCTGAGCCTCTGCGGCTCACTGGGAAGAAGGGCACTGGCTAAACATCTCCAAACAATGCATCTCTCTCTCTCTCTCTCATCTCGGCACTATGCCTTTCTTCAGGGCAGCTCGCTCAAATTTCCTTTCCATTAATACGCAACCTCGCTTGTCTGGTTTTAAGACACCACTCTTTGCTGTCGGTACCCTTGTGTTAAACTCTTTATGGGTATTATCAGCGCAATACTTGGCCAAAAAAAAAAAAATTAAAAAATAAAAAATAAAAAAAAAATATACGTTTTTGAGCGTTCAAAATTGGGCTTTCGCCTCGGGGAAATGGCGAGGACGTTCGCTGGGCAACTCCCTCCCCTCTTGTGTGTACATAAAGGTGCACCCTCAGCCTCTCGCAGCAGGAGAGCGAAATGAGCCCGCGGGTCCCTGACATTAACAGTTAAAAAAAAAAAAAGAAAGAAAATAAAATAAAATTAAAAAGGGAGGAGACAACCATACGCGATACCTACAACACAGTTCAGACGACATTTCCGCTAAAAACCTCGGTATAAAAGCCATACATTCAGGTCGCTACTGAATTTAACAAGTCTCTGCGGAGGGAGAACTTACAGAATACAGCGGGGGCTCGAAGGCCTGGGGTGCAGCTTTGTGGACACAGCGCGGAACGGCAGGTTTGCGGCACGCGCCGATGCCAACCGACGGCCGCGGCTTTTCCTCGAAAGCTTTGCCTGAAGCGTTCAAGCTAAGACCGCTTCCCAAGCGCCGGTCAATTAGGGAAAAACGTCACCTGAAAAGGATTACTTTGACGTTCTGCGCTCTTTTTTGCAGAGCCAAAAAAGCTGGTTGGAAGGAGAGGAGCAGAGGAGGGAGAGCACCGCTTATTTTCTAGCAAGTATTGCACCTCTAATACCGGGAAGAATAATAATAATAATTAAAAAAAAAAAAGTCGTCAATACACAGTTTCAAGCTGTTGCATGCAGCTTTGCCTCCTTTTTGTTAAAGTACACACCATTTACGTAATGTCTCTCTTTTTAAACACATACGTTTACACTTTTTAACGTTACACAATTCTAAAGTAGTATACCTCCTCTGGTTTTATTACCAAACAACAAGTATGCAGTTACCAAAGTTACAGAAGGATTCCATTTATACAATGAATACATTTGGTTAAAAATATTCTATGTATATTTTTCCTCTCCATATGGACACCGTGTCTAGTCCCACTTTTCATTATGCTGCCGGCTGAGTACTGAGTACGGGTACTTTTTAAGTATTGAAGTGTATACAAGGCTCTCACTTTGTAACCTGTAGCATATAAATGCGACAAAGCATGTTAAAAAGTTTCCATGTTTAACAGCCAATGAAAATATAAAATAATTGAGTCAATGAAAAAGGGCACGTTAATAACATCAAGCTCCTTACCTGCCGGAGACACTGAAATCCATCACCACAGCATGATAAGAAGGGCCGAGTTCCCCTACCCACCCCTTGGCGTTCCCAGGAAAGCCACCTTTTCTATGGACAGCAGAAAGTCTATGTCCATAAAGCAGGGGACCCTTCGGAACGCTCTAGTCAGGCGGAAATGGCTACGTAACACAATTTGAGCTCGGATTAGGGGGCGAAATCAAGAGGGAGATGACAAATCTTTGGCACGAGAAGCTCCGAAGGGGCTAGAAATTTTAGGATGTGATGATGGACATTTCAAGTGTCTACATCTACTTTAAACCATTTGAGATAAATACATCAATGGGTGAAATCTTTATGCAGAACCGTGGAACTCTGTTCCACTCCAGCCAATTCAAGCCGGTTGTGTTCCAGCACAAGCCGGTCTTTTTTCTTCCGCTTCCATAAACCAGTAGTTGTTATTTCTCCGCTAAAGATTTCATGCCACTTCAATTCATTTCAACAGAGCTATGCAGAATGGGACTATCGATTGCCAAACTCTGGTTGCCCCCAGGTCGTAAAAGACCTCGAGAAGTCGCCTCTCAAGGAGAAGCCGCAATTCCGGCTGCCCTGCTGAGCACCAGGGCTCGGCACCGCGCATCCCACGCCACATCTGCAGCGCGCACCTAGGGACACTCTGCATAGCTCTGAACGACGGTGCGAAGGGATGGAACACACACAAAGCTACACCTTCCTTCTCTGAGGAGCCTTTGGGATTAGTCCTCCTTCCTCGCCGCTATAGCGAAACGGACACGGCAGACAGGGAGAAGCGCCGCCGGCCTGAAGGCGCAGGTTTACCAAACCAGATTTTGCCATCAGTTAAAATGGCCAAACTGATTTAGAGCACCTGAAAGCTCCAAGGGGGAGCAGTCCCGGGAGCCAAGCCACGTCTCTTGGACTTGCTCGGGGTCTTTCTTCGCGCTCCAACCAAGCTCTAAGTGTTCCGGCCACTCAAGAGTCATGGCTTTGCCAAGCAGCAATCTGCCCCCGGCACACGCTTACAGACGTAGCTAAGGCGAAGAGGCCGTTGGCGTAACACGGGGCTGACACGAGGCTTCTGCCTTGTACATACCTGAACTCTCAAGATTCCCACTGCCCAGGCACAGGGAGTGACTCCTGGACCTGGCGGAAGGTTTGTGTGTGTTCGATCCGGACTTAAGGTTAAACCCCGCAGAGGATTTCACCTCCGCGCAACCACGAAGGGAGCTGAAAGTTCCAGGTTTAGCAATACCCCGAATTCCCCCCTTCCCTGGGGCCCAACCAGCCGCAGGACAAAAAAATAAAAAAAATTAGATCCTGCTCCTGTTTCCCCTAGGTTAACATTTCCATGGATCAGAAGCAATGCCGCTACGGAGATGTTCTCCATGGAAGTACCGTTGGGAATGTCAACCTTTCAGTCCCTTCTTTTTTATTGCAAATCCTACGGGTAAAACAGAATTAGATAAAAGGAGAAAAGATTTGCTCTTACCCCATTCCACCGCGTCCTCCTCCCCGCCCACCTCTGCTCATGCCTCCGCGATCATATCCCCCTCTTCCCCTGCCCCGGTTATCAGGGCCGCTCATATTCCGGTTCTCTCCCGGGCCTGAAAAGCCTCCGGATTCCTGTCCGTATACGTTCATGCTACTAGGATGGTCCTGACGGAACGAGCCTGAGGAAGTTTGTAACAAAAACATTAGGGAGCTGCAGACAAGAGCGAGTCGAAGCCGCCTGTCCCTTTCTTAAGCCCTTCTACCGGCCTTCGGCACCAGAACATAATAATGACAAGCGACAGGACAAGAGGAAACGGCCTCAAGTTGTGCCAGGGGAGGTTTAGATGGGATGTTAGGGAAAATTCCTTCAGAGAAAAGGTTATCAAGCCTTGGAACAGGCTGCCCAGGGCAGTGGTGGAGTCGTCACCCCTGGAGGTGTTTCCCAGCCGGGCAGACGTGGTGCCGAGGGATGTGGATTAGGGGTGGGTTTGTCAGCGTTGGGTTGAGGGTGGGACCCACGGCCCCTTCCAACCTGGGTGATTCTGCGATTCCATGACAATCGTTTGCTGCAGCGCTTACAGCAACGGCGTTAATTTAAGGAGAGAAGCGCTTTCCGCTCGCAGAATCAAGTTTGACATCAGGCCCTGCCAGAACCAGCCCCTGGCCAAACGGAATTGTTTCCACCCCCGGGTCTTGGGGTGGAATTATTTTGCGCTTCTGTGTTTTTCAACCAGAAGGGCTGAAAACTTTTCAACTTTTACCTTGGCTGTGCCGAGCGGAAGATTGTGACTTGAGAGCCGGTTTTTTTCCCCCCCCCGCCCCGTGAGAAAAGCCAAACCCCAGCGCTATTATGCTCTCCCTCCCACGCAGCCGCAAGCTTCAGACCCAAAATAACACCGAGCCTCCTTCGGAGACAGCCCACCCCCCAAAGGCGAGGGAGACCCACCCTCTCCTCCACCATCGGGCAGCTCTGCCGAGCCCACTCACTCTGCTGGCCGTAACTGGTGCTCTGCTGGCTGTACTGGCTCGGGGCCTGGCTGTAGGATCCGCTGGGAGGCGGGTAACTGGTCGGGGGCGGCTGCTGGCCATAGCTGCTTTGCTGGCCATAGCTGGTCTGTTGTCCGTAGGTGCTCTGTTGCCCGTAGGTGCTCTGCTGGGAGTAAGTGCTCTGATCGTAACTGCTTGGCTGCGTGGAGGAATAGCTGGAAAACAAAAGCGTCGAGAAGGCGGAAAGATGAGCCAATTCCCTGGCAACGCGCCATCAGGCTGCCAAAGCGGCTCCCGCTAAAAGGTAATGCAATTATGAGCCCTGTGTAGTGTTGTAAACCATTTAAAAAAGGTGAAGTCATCCTGCGTGGCAGGAGCCAAAAGAAAGTTGGTTGGATCCTCAAAGCGATATCCATGTGGCTGTTCGGATTTTATTCAAACCTCCGGGAAGAGGTGGAAGCGCCAGGGTAAAAATCAGCGCAACGCAGGTAACGGTCTACCTTTCTGCCTTGGCACCAAAATATATTCAGCCGATGGATAATAATACAGTCCCCCTTCACCCATCTCAGGCTTTGAGAATTTCAAAATATAAGACTTTAGTCAGTACCAGCGTATTGAAAAGAGCTGAGGGGAAGAGGGCAGCTTGTCTTCCAAGCTGTGTGTAAGGAGGCAGCAAAAAAGTCACTGTAACACACTCCGTATCTAGGAAATATCTTAAAAATCTGTCTCTGTGTACGCAGAGACACTTACGCACTCAATCACCGCCCCATCTCCCCTATGACAGTAAGCGCCTCGCCAAGCACCATACCTCCCCTCCTCCCAAACTTCCTGTTACATCAGTTTGGTTTAAAATCCCTTCAGGTAAACCCCTTTTGCCCACACTGAGCTGGAGGCTCCCACGCCGGCTGCGTGAGGCTCAGACCGCGGGGAGAGTTACCTGGTAGGAGGGTAGGAGGGAGGCGCGGTGACCGGCTGCATGGGGTAGGTGGCAGGCACCTGAGGGTAGCTGTAGTTGCTCTGTCCATAGCCCAGGCTGGGCTGGCTGTAGCCTGTCGTACTCGACTGGGGCTGGCTGCTCTCTGCTGGTTTGCTGCCGTCCTGGGGTCTACGGGGCAAAAGAGAACAAGAAGGAAACGTCGGTGCGACCCCCTAGTTCTGGCAGTGGTGAAGATCATAGAATCATGGAATGGTTTAGGTTGGAAGGGACCTTGCAGATCACGGAGTTCCAACCCCCCTGCCATAGGCAGGGACACCTCCCACTAGACCAGGTTGCCCAAGGCCACATCCAGCCTGGCCTTGAACACCTCCAGGGATGGGGCCTCAACAACCTCTCTGGGCAACCTGTTCCAGTGCCTCACCACCCTCACAGTCAAAAATGTCTTCCTCATGTTTAATCTAAACCTGCCCTCTTCCAGTTTAAAGCCATTCCCCCTCGTCCTATCACTACGTGCCCTAGTAAAAAGTCCTTCCCCTGCTCTCCCTCCTGTAGCCCCTTTAGGTACTGGAAGGTGGCAATAAGATCTCCCCGGAGCCTTCTCTTCTCCAGGCTGAACAGCCCCAACTCTTCCAGCCTCTCCTCATAGCAGAGGTGCTCCAGCCCTCAGACCATCCTCGTGGCTCTCCTCTGGACGCGCTCCAGCAGGTCCATGTCCTTCTTAGGTTGGGGACTCCAGAGCTGGACGCAGCGCTCCAGGTGGGGTCTCACCAGAGTGGAGCAGAGGGGCAGAATCACCTCTCTGGACCTGCTGGCCACACTCCTCTTGATGCAGACCAGGATGTGGTTGGCCTTCTGGGCTGGTGGCCCGTACAGGGATGCTCAGATTCACCCCTAAAACGGCACTACCTATTTCTTTGGGTCGAGTTACAAACTGGCACGGCGTTGGTTGTCCGTCGCTCTGGCAGCAGCTAATACACGCTCGTTAAACACCAAATGTTTTAGCGCTGCTGACTGGGTATTTGGCACAACCCCCTGCCGGCAGAAAAGGGCTGGGCAGCGTCCTGCGCAGAGAGCACAGAGCACTACAGCTTCTGTTCGCCACGAAACCAAAGGCGGGGAGGATTTCAATTCTGGCTCCGGAATTGAGCTCAGGCTGTGAAACGGCCAGGAAAGCGGGCAGCAGCACTGCCCCTCCGCTCAAGCTGCCTTTTTGCACAATGCTTGGAAATGACTAGCTCAAACCCAGTCAGAAACGTCAGTTAAATGCACCATTGTTTGGTTTAGAATCCAGCACAAGCAGATATTGCCCCACATGCATTACCCGATGAAAGGGAAAGGATGCTGGGGGTTGGACTAGGTGACCTTTAAAGGTCCCTTTCCACCCAAACTATTCTATGATTCTATGTCTAGTATTAACTCTCCAGGCCTGAAAATAAAGAGAACCCTTTGCATGTGATTTGCGCATCCCCTTCTTTTATATTTGTCCCACACAGTTTATAACCTCAAAGTGTTTATCAGAGCGCAGTAAGAAGAGTTAAGCTATTGTTGTACAAGCTGGGAAAAAAATATTCCAAATGATGTCAGGCTTCATACTTAAAATGTAGTCTGACATCCAGAGCTGTGCCGGGCTCCACCTTTCCTTACTGAAGTGGTTGCTACAAACATTAGGTAAATGAATAAAGCGGTTTTTACTCGCTGCTAAACAAGTTTCCATTATGTATTCTAAAACTTTCATATCCTGAGCAAACAATTAAACTGAATATACTACTGCCAGTGGCCAGACACGAGAGATTTAAAAAGGAAACTGTCTTCAGCATGTGCATCCACTCCAGAAGCGGCAGGACGTAACGGTATCCTGCCTGACCCTGTGACTCAAGATCACATCAGACTGGTCCGTTTTCTCTTCTACATCCTGACTCAAGAGCCCGTTTTTGCTGCTCGGTTGCTCTCCGCTGTCTCCCAGGAACGGCGCTGACTCACCCTGCTGGAGCAGAACCCACCCACGCCACTTCCCCCGGCCCTGAAACGCGCGGGCACCAGATGCAGCATGAGCAAAGCTCAAGCGCCAACGGGCAGAGAAAAGGCGCGAGGGAAACCAGCGTGTCCCAGTTCAGCAGCAGAGCAAACCCAGCCTTGGGAGGGAGAGAGGAACCAGGCGTTACCTGGCGGGAGTGGACGCTGCTGGCTGCTGCCCGTAGGCTGGGTAGGCGGGCTGGGTGCCGTAAGCGGACGGTGGCGCGTAGGAAGCCTGGGTGGTGGTAACCGTGGCGGTGTTGGTATCGTAGGCGGCCGTGCCGTAGCCCTGGATGGGCTGACTGTACGCCGGGGGGGCAGTCGGGGTGGTGTAACCTAGAACAGACGACAGCCTCATCACAGATCAGTTTGGCGACCTTCACTCGGAACGTTTTTCAGGCTATTGCGCTCCTGTCGACATGTGATCAGACCTCAGGTAGGTACAGCAGCGATTTTACCGCTGCAAAAATAGTGCACATCACCCAAAAATGATGAACTAACTCACACTGTGCCTTCCCATTCCTTAGAGAAACCCCCCCGCACCCTGGGTAGCCTCAGCCTACAGGCCTGGCTCAACCCTCACCATCCAAAAACCACACTCCGAGGAGCTTTCTGGAAGCCAGGCTTCAATCCGCATCCAAAGGCTGTTTTGTTTATAGCTACCGAAGCTGACGGTGAACGCAATAAAGCACGCACAGGGCATGCCGAGGCACGCAGCTTCTGCTGAGCACGGGAAGGCTAAATCAAAGCTCCTGATAGCCCTACAGTAAAAGAAATCCAATCGATTTAAGAAGCACGGTCCCATACTTGCAGCTTGATTGAAAAATAAAAGCGCAAAATGGCACCAGGCTGACTTGACAAGGCTTTTTGAGCCATTTTATGAAGTCTTATTTTAAATCAGTAATTCTGGAAACAAAAGAAAAGCACTTTACATTTGCTTTAACTTAAGAGAAAGGTCAGAAGAGACATGTAAGGCAGCTCCTGATGTTTTGTGTACGTTCGCTTTTCTTAGAATTTCAGTTTGGTCTAGCTAAAAAGCTTAGAGCTCATACGTTTATTTCTGAACAATTTTACAAGAACATCCAAGATCCAAAAACCATTTAAATTAGTCTTTCAAGAGCTGCTGCCGTGTAATTCAGCTGACCATTTGGCTTGTCACAAAGGTGAACTGTAAACCTGGCTTTTTATAGTGAAGAACCTTGCGCGCAGCTTTTCAAATTATGAAACGGAGACCTATAGGAAAAAGTATCAATTAAAAATGTTGTTAGCAAAAGCTGGCTTACTAAAAATATAAAACATTGATTGCCAAAGAGCAGCCAACTGGTCTCAGTCTTATTGATGTGATCTTAATCGCATCGATTAAGGTAGCAGCTTCTCCGTTGCTTCTTATTTTCAATAAACATCCGACACTTGCAGCGCACTCTTCTAATTATACAGCTTTTGGGGCAAATTGCGCTCTAGTTTTTTTTTTTATTTCAACTCCCTAATTTGCAAAACCAGCGTGCTTCCAGCAGAATATAGTGTGCCCTCCCGAAGCACCGCAGGACTTCCGCATCTCACCGTCCCTGCTATCAAATCAGGACCCTTCCCAACGGCTGCGTGAATCAGTGAGTAAAGAGGAAGAGAAGTGAGAAGAGGAAGTCTGCAAGGCACGTTAGCTAAAATAAAAAAACCCCAAATTTCGTCTTTCTGCCCCGAGCAACGCTCTCGAGTCTTCTGGTTAGCTTCAGGGTCCTGATGAAGGGGACAAGAGCCTGTCCACTCCTGTCACCTGCAACAACCAGCCTAAAAGCCCCTGCCTGCTCCCGCAAGCCTGATTCCGCCTGCGACTGGCCCCCGCGCTTGCCACGCCACCGGCCTCCTGCTGAACGCCACGGGCCAGCGCCCACGTTGCGGGGCTGCCAACCCGGAAACGTGAAATCCCAAGAGTAAGCTGGTCTCCCCACCAGGAAATCACTTGCATGCGTCACTAGCAAATCCACGGATCGTTATTCCTTTTCGCTGAGAGGTTCTCCTGCAAAGCAAAGTCCTGTTGCGAGTGTTGCTGAGGAAGGTGGAGGGGATGATGGCAAACAGGATAAAATGAGCACGGTTTTTAGAGCCTCGGACAAATTTAAACAGTCCAAACACTTAAATGCGAGCCACCGCAGCACCTCCATAGAGAGGACCGGCACCAGAAGTTAAAGGAATCCTTATGTGAACTGGCCAAACCCTGACCACGCCTAAAAAAGCCGGCTGTTTGCACAAGCACAGCTCAAAGTATGCGCTGCTGAAGCTACAGCCTTGCCCTGGGCTGTTTTTGTCACTCCCTCAGAGCCACCACGGGGTGGTCCTCCCCAATCTGGGTCCCCTCTGTCGGTACTGCTACTGGCAGCACCAACCGCTCCAATCAAGCCTGCCAGAGAGCAGGTCTGCGAACATCCGGCCCTGCAAAGTCAATAGGATAAAAGGGAGGGAAAATACAACCCCGAATTTTAATGCTTCAGCTCAAGCTGGAGCATTCCCCTGGTGCGAGGGTGCTCAGCGGGGAGGGTTTGTACCAAAGAAAAATAAAAGGCAGCCATTTAACGTCCTGCTGGTCTGAATTTTCGTTTCAACAACTTAGTTTAGCTACTCGGAAAATCCCCACATTTTTGCATTACATCACTTCTCTCTCCTCTCCGCACCAGTCAGTAACATAAACGGGGAGTCTGCAGAGCAGGTACTGTAAGAAAAAGGCAACAGAACTTTGATAACCTGCTTAAGATGTCCGGTTATGTGGCTTGTTTTCATCTCAAAGTATCCCAGCCTGCAAGCAAAACCCTTATTGAAGTCTAGGAATTCTTCAGGTGGAGGGGAAGCTTGCAGGGTTTGGTTCTTGGAGGACATCAACTGAAAATAGTGGATTCAAAGAGATTTATGCTGAAATAAGCAGGCTTCACGTCAGCTGGTGGTTTTCGGAGGCCTCTCTCTGAGGCAAGCAGCATTAAAAGCGACCCAGGGTTTCCGCGTGCCCGAAGAGAGCCGGCTCCTCCCTGGCACGCGCATCTTCTCCCAGTGAGGGGCTGGAGAAGGGGAGGCAGAGGCTCCCCTCTCTCTGCTCTGGTTCAGCAAAACAGGTTATTGTGGGTGCCAGCAGAGCGATGGGTGCGTCCATTTCCCACCCTGAACATACATCAGAATCAAATATACGTAACGCTACTTAAAGAAGATTCATACTCGGACATTTAAAATGATGTTTCTGCCCCCAAACAACATTGTTAGAGAGCAAATAACCGTAGCAGATGCAGCTCTTTATTTATACCCTTGTAATTCATGCTTATGCACCGCAGTGATTAAAGAGGAAACCGTGAGCACAGATCTGACGGTGCCGATTAATCCCCTAATCCAGTTGGCGTCCAGAAAGCTGCAGAGGAGCCTGCAGGCTCCCGGACCTCTCTTCTCCGCAATAAACCAATGGGGCTACTCCAGGACACCTTGTTCTATAGCCTTGGGGAGGGAAGAAGCGTGACCTGGGCAGTAACTCTCAGCTCGGGGAGCCCAGGAGCCAGTGCAAGGCTGGACAGTGGAATAATTGGGACGGAAATGTCCCTGGGCAGGCTAAAACAGCCCTCACTGAGGCTTGAAGCGATGCAGAGCCATTCCTGCAGAGTCCCCAGAGGGTGTATCTGCACAGGATTTGAATTTCCCCGACCACAACGGCATCTCACCCCACAAATAGGCCGTTAAGACAAGAAAAGCCACTTTGCTTGTAAGTAATTGCAGACGTTCTCCCGCTGCGAAGAGGCGATGCCTAGGAAAAATGAATTGAGATTCAACCGTAAAAATTGCAGGTCTCTTAGGGCATGAAGATGTACGCCCCGGGCAACACCCCAGGCTTTATTTAGTATGAAAGGCAGAGCCCGAGAGAGGGAGACAGGCTTTAAGCACTATCAGTCTCATTTGCACAGCTCCGGCTCCTCAAGGAAAGGCAGGTGTAGGAAGAATAAATACAACCTGGCACTCTGCCTGGAGAATAACATCAACAGTTCTGCCCCAGCCCAGCGCTAGGGGGATTGAGGCAAATCGTACTTGAAGGTCTGATACGATCTTTTACTTGACCACTTCCTGAGTTTTCTTTTTTTTTTTTTTTTAAATGAAAAGAAAATGAAGATTTTTGCCTAAAAAAAAAAAAAAGAAGTAACTGTGCAGAGAAGATGTCTAATATTATTATTTCTTCAGCAAATATACTCTTAAGGGACAAGCAAAAATGTAAACCTGTGACGCCTGCAGGACTGAGTCTGTAGTTAGGATTAAAGAACTCAAACATTTCAAAGAAAGGAATTTTGGAAGTCCATAAATCCTTTCTGCTGCAAATTTATGTCCATATCCTTTTAACTGAAAAGAAACAAAACAACCTGTAGATAACCCACAGCAATGCTGGCTAAAGGGTGTAGGAGCTCAACTCCGCAGGACACGCTCTAACTGCCGGGCAGAAATTTTCCTCGTCTGTGTAAAGACGTTGAATATTTTAAACGCCGTATAACTGGACAGGCTGTACGGTAACATTTTCTTTCCACCTTTTCTTGTGAAGCATTCCCCGATGGCTTCTGTGGCCAGATACCCCACTGCCTGTCCGTTCTGGTATTCCCTTGCTTTGGGAAGTATTTAAGAAAGCTCCCGCTCCAATAGGCATTTACGACGTTTCTCATAGCAAAGGGTGAATCTGCAGAAAACAGCACCCAAGGCATGACTTGGAGGAAAATCCATTTTCTTTTTCAAAGTCTCCAAAATATTCAGTCCAAATATAGGAGAATTGAATGATTATAGAGTCATAGAATGGTTTGGGTTGGAGGGACCTTAAAGACCATTCAGTGCCACCCCCTGCCCTGGGCAGGGACACCTCCCACCAGACCAGGTTGCTCCAAGCCCTGTCCAACCTGGCCTTGAACCTCCAGGGATGGGGCAGCCACAGCTTCTCTGGGCAACCCCGGCCAGGGGCTCACCACCCTCACAGCCAGGAATTTCTTCCCATTATCTCATCCAAATCCCAATATCCATCCAAACCTCTTCCAGTTTGAAGCCATCACCCCTTGTCCTATCGAGGAATGATGTCTCAATAGTTTCTTTCAGACATTAAGACAACTGTACGTACAGAACTCCAGCTCAAAGAGCGCACGTTGGAATAGTTTACAGTGCATTAACAAAGATGTAATGTATGGATCTGCACTGGAAATCCAACAACATCATGGAACACGCAAAGGTGGTGCTCAGGATGTCTGGACGTGTCTAACCATGCTGTTTACCCTTTAGGAAACCAGAAGACAATGGGGTCAGAGTCACCTGAAACGTCTCGGCACAGTTGTCGCTAGCGCTCGGGAGGTTTTATCCATAAAGTACGCCACTTGGAGACCTTTACAGAGCTGTGGAGATGGCAAACCAGCACGGCAGCCTAGCAAATTCCTACCGACATCGTGCGTGCGCGCCCCGAGGTTGGACGTTTGGAGCGCTAAAACCAAGTGACACCTAAAGGGTTAACGCCGCAAGTTTAGACAGGATGAGACACAATTTTCCATGCAAGACTGAGCAGGATAGTCAAACCTGTACCGGTCCCTTCTACTGTGGGAAGCACAAGACAAAAAGTAGAGGGTACACTATCAGGACAGGCACACATCACTTCCACTGGTTTGATTTTGAGGCGACGGATGCGCAGGGGACAGCAGTTCTCAGGAGCAAGGCAGAGCCCGTGCTCCCAGGGAGCGGAGCCGTGCAGCTCGCGTTTGCTTTGCACCCTCTGCAGCTCCACTTAGTTCCACAGCATAAACCAGCACCCAAAAGATTCCCTGAAAAATTAAATGGGCGTGTTTATTTCCTCTTCCTCAGCCCACCCGCAGTTTCGCATGGTTTTAAACGGCCCTTCCCTCAAGGAAGGCTCTCGAGGAAGGAAGCCCTTTCCACATTGGAGCTGCCCGGAGGAATTCAGTTTGGGCACCGGAGCTTCCCAAAGTTCACTGGAGCTCAACTCTTTCCCCAGGACAAGTCAAGCCTCGCAGGCGCGGGGGCTCTTACCGGTAGGGGGCTGCCCGTAGGACGTTGCGTACGCAGTCTGCCCGTACGTCGCAGTCGTCTGGGGCTGTGTGTAGCTGACGTCAGTGGGTTGTCCGTAGGTTCCGTAACTCTGCCCATATGTCTGCTCCAAAGACGACACAAATTTAATTCATGAACAGAAGCGACTCACAGACGTCGCAGAGATACACACAGACTGTTTGAGCGACGTACACAGACGGAGGGATCTGCGTTAGCTGATGTACTGAAAGCAATCGGAGTCAAGCCAAGGCTACTGTGAAAGTTTGGGCGCTACCGCGAATTTCAGATCTGTAACGCAGCTACAAACGTGGTTTTTCCATGCCAGGACCGGAGGGGCAGCCTCTTACATTTTCACAACACACCTCTGCTTTAAAAAAAGCAGTAAGTAAAGCAAAATGTGAAAGCATCCGGTGCTTCTGTAACTGCCTGGGCACCCATCAACACTCACAGCTACCCGCTGTGTGCTAAGGTGAACCATGGCGAGTGGGGACTACTCGGAGCGCAAAACTGCACGGTCAGTTACTTCAACATGAAACAGCTTCGGCATTCACTAGAAAAAAAACCTATTTAAGCTTTCAGTGAAGTTATTCTGAATATTCTTCATGCCCACCAGCCAATAGTTTGAAAAACAGGAGCTGACGTAGGCACCCGAGAATGGGATCGGTGGGAACATCTAAGAGCTTGCCATCACCAAACGATCCCGGTTACGGCCACTGTTGGCCCGGTGCCTTTGCGTTCAGCCAGAGATCAGCTCTCAACGCGCACCTGACCCAGAGCACGTTTTCAAGTCTAGACTATCACTAAAGGACCTCTGCCGCCCGCTCTGTTCCGAAGACAGCACCGCGCACCGCAAAGCCGCTCCTCGGCCCCCGTGATACGATGGGCAGCGCAGAGCTGCTGGTGCTGCAAGTTTTACCGGCTAAAGGGCTACCTCAGCCCCATGCCACCGGCCAGACGGCTCAGACTTCAGGCACCAACAGCTCTGCGCAGCCAGCTTTAGGATAAAACTCCAGTTACAGCTCAAGAAACAACGTGAAGACAGCCCTAATGTCCGGATTCTCAAAGGGATTTACTGACTCCAGCGGGAACCTGGAATTTAAACGCTTTTTGGGATCTGAGCCTGTGTTACTCGTAAGTTGGCCACCCTGAACTTAAGCCACAGATCTTAACCGAGAGTAGAAAATCTCTGACCAGATTGCGTACGTCACCGCCCGTGGAAGCTCACTACATCGAGAGGCAGGAAACGCTGCAAACCTCCCGTGGCTATGTGCCTACAGCTGAGTTTTGTTGGTTGCTTGTTTAAATCTCATGTGAGAAGACGCTGTTGATGCCTTCTGCTCTCACACTTGCCAGTCTGCTTACACTTGCCCCTTCCGCCGTAACCTGTGCGTTTGGTAGCGGTCCTTACCATTGTTCCGTCTCAAAAAGCTTATTCAAAAGGAAAATTCCCCAACGCCCTCGTTTAAGCCCACTCCAACGCCAAGGCCGAACCTGTGCTCCTCCTGTCACGCTGATTTTTTTTCCACAAAGGGCTTCCTTACGCCACCACAGGAACGAGCAAGCACAGTATTCCCGCAGTGGCACAGGGAGGCAGCTCCTGCTCAGCCCCGCAGCACCAAAAACAAGCTGTTGCCACAACCAGAATTAACCGATTTGAAGCCGCTCTTTCAACGTTCCAGCACTCCAACGTGGTGGTTTTCATCTCCGTAATACAGACATACTCTTGGGCAGCAGGATTTTCCTTCAAAAACCTCTCCGGAGAGCAGGGGGGAAATTACCCTACACCACTTTTTAAGGACAAAAGTTTATCTTTCAAAACATACTTGGAGTGTGTATACAAATGTGTTTTTAGTAACTCGTATTCTGAGGATTAAAAATAAACATTGCTTAATTCACCTCTTAAAGATCCAGACAACTGAGAGTATTAGTAGTTGTGGCAACAACATCTCCTTGAAAAAAAATCTATTCCCTCCTCCTCCGTTGCCCAACTGCTGCAATCTCCCAAATGGCAATTTCCCCAACTTTTACTTTTTAGGTTTTTCCTCTCCTACACTACTGTATAAAAGTTTTAGAGAATTAGGCTTCTCTAAACCTCTCGACAACAACCACCTGGGGCTCAAGACATATTAACAAAGAAGGGGACTGTTGAGGTTCCTCGATATTTAGGTTGTTTTCACTTTAAGAAAGCATTTCAGGCTGTGTGAGAAGCTACGAGACAACTTTTAATGACAGATTTTGACGTTGCCGCCCAGCATTTTTCGGGGCTGGCAGAGCCCCGTGTAGTTTACTGGAAGACATGTGATTCGGCAGCAATTATAAATCCCTCCCGCATTTTACCTGGGTGGTCTGTGCATATCCTTGAGCTGGCTGAGGTGCATACGCGCTGTAGCTGTAAAATGAATTTAAAGACATTTATAATGCATCCCCGTATTTCCGACTCGTGCAACACGTGTATCACAAGGCATTCTGCACATATCCAAATGATTTTTGCTGACGTACCGTGGCAATACCAAATCTAAAAGCCGAAGGAATACCATCGGATTTGCAAACGCACCTGAGTTAAGACTAAACCGCAATTATTACATACTTATATTATGCCTTTTTAAAACAGAGAGGATAAGACCACAATGCTACTTACCCCTGCTGAGCTGCAGCTTGGCTATAGGTACTATAATCTGCAAGGAAAAAGAAAAAAGGGGAAAAGAAGGTTAACAAAGGCTTAACGAAATTAACAGTGTAAGAGCACAGCAGCTGGAATTTCCTCCTGCAGCTTGAAAGAACCCCTATAAACCACTGGCAACCCAGTTTCAAAAGAGTGGAAGGTAAATGCACTTTTTCAGTCTTTTTGAAGGGAACAAAACCTCTCTTCCCTTCATTGTTACTGCTGTTTGCAGCAGCAACTTTGATCTCAAATGACCCCACTTTAATTTAACAGCCACCTTGGATGACACCCAAGGGGGCTGGCAGGGGGGTGTTTTGTTTCGGGAACAAAAGAAACGCTGGGGCTGACACTTACAGACCCCCCCCCAAGCCGGGTTTCAAAGGGCCAGGTTGCAAGTTTTTGGGTCTGCAGAAACCACCACACTTCGCTCTCTCCCTCTTTATTTAACTTCCAAGGACACAAACAAGCAGCTGGAAAGTTCGAACGCTTGTCCCCTAGCAGGGTTGGAGCGGGGCAGCTGGCAGTCCTTCCTTCCCCAGAGCCCCTGATTTAGCGGAGAACCGAAATCCTGAAAATCCAACCAGAAAAATCTACGCTGAACTGGTTTCCTGGCGGGAATGGAAAATGTGTGCACATGGCAATTACAAGGCTATATTTGACATGATTACAGCTGCTAAACGTACGCTTTCCCTCCAAGTCACCAAGCAACTCCAGCTCCCATCCAAACTTCTAGAGCAAACGATGAATTCATCACTTAGGGCAGACCTTGCCAGCCAGATTCCAGCTCTCCCGGGAACACAGAAATCCCAAGCACAGAGATCAGGAACGAGGCTAGACCTTGCTTGCATCTGCCACTGGGGCCACAGCATCTGACTGAGCCAGAGGCAGGAGTTGGATGTTAGCGGAGCTTTTTTCAGGCAGAGCCAGACAGTCCCATGCGGGAAGAGGTTTCGGTGTTTCTACCACGGTCACACCTCGGGGTACGCTGGTCTCAGTCAGAAAACGGCAAATTACAAATTTGAGGAACCCAGCTGATGACTTCCTATGGCCTTCGCTTCTCCCTAGGCTGTAAGGACGGCTTTAATGCCGCTCTCACACTGTTCGCAACTGCAGGTGATGGAGGATCACGAATAATTTTGAAAATACTGTTTTCATACACCAGAATCTTCTGTTTCCTGTGGCCGCAGATTCACCGCTAATGAAGTTTTCCTCTCCTCCACCTAACCTCTCTATGTGAACTTACGGCTTTTCCTGCTTTGCACTTCCCTCCGCTGATGCCAGAGCTCAGCCCCCGGAGCGCGTGTTGATGGATAAGGAGAGGAAGTGCTGTGACTCTGGTAGCAATTTTTGTCAGATATTAATTACTTCGACCTTGCATCAGAGCACAGGAATCGCTACAAGTACACCAGGAAGACGATCGAAATACCCCGTGTGCAATAAAAAGACACTGAACTGCTATCCAAAGGCTTCCACGCTCCTGAGACGCAGCGCACAAGTTGTTAAACTACTCTGGCACCGCTCCTGCTTTCCTTACAAGTTGTCATGTTTAATATTGAAAAATCTAGCTTGTTACATTCAGGGTCGCTGCTTTTTTCTTTTTTTTTTTTTTTCCTCAGTCTACAGATGACTCTAAGCTCTGCTAAATCCTGAGTGTTAAAAAACATTCAAACCCATTCCCCCCCGTCCATCTTACCTCTCCCACCACCTCCTCATACCAGCACCCCTCCGTCCCCCCCTACATGTTGCCGTGCACCCTCCTCCACCCCGACCTCCTCTTTTCCACCCCTGTTCACCCTCCAGCCACCAAAACCTTCACACTCCTCATTTAATTCTCATTTTCCGCACCCCACTGGGTCACCACAGCCCCCTAGTCTGTTCCAAAACAGCCAGGTTGCTGAGCAAGCATCTCCCCAACCTTCACCCCTCACCAGTAGATCCCCAGTAACCCACCAGCCTCCCAAAAAGCCGCAGGGCCCTCGAGCTATGCACAAGGTCTCTAATTAAACACCCATCACACACCCCTTCTTACAGCCTTCCCCTACACCTACCAACACACAACATTTCCCCCTTTACAGGAACGTAAATCCAGGTGTTGAATTTGCAATTTGTCACTTGTAATCTCTCTCTTTTAATTTGCTTGGATTTAGATTAAGGCTAAAGCGTTAAAAAAACCCCTAATAATTACGGTTCGCTTAGTTAAAACCATCTCTGGGCCTCTATTTCCAGTGGGAAATTAATCTTCATCCTTCTATTTCACGAGGCTCAAGAGCACAATAGTGCAGCCGAAAATAGCAGCTCCCACGGAAGAACATTTCCATGTATTAAGTGGAAAGACAGCTGTATTTTTAAACCCCGTTTTGACAGTCCCATCGCCACATGTTTCTTCAGTAACCTTTTTTTGTTTTGGGTTTTTTTTTTTTCCCCTCCAAAACCTCTCCAAGGTGGTATTAGTCACTTTCCCTCACCCTCCACGGCTTGTGACATTTTCTTTTACGGAGAGATCTGCCTTTCGGCTGCCGGGCTTTTAAGATTACTTTAAACGCGAGGTTTCAAGGTTGGGGAGCCTCAATTTTGACCGATTCGCATCCAGCCGGAGCCCTCGGGGGAAAAGCACGTCTCCTTCCACGACGCTTCACCGCTTTTATTTCAAAGAAATTACATTTGCACCCGAAATCGCCCTAAGCAGCCGCCGGAGAGGCCGGAGGGAGCTTTCAGGAAGGAGGTGACCAACTCAAAGAGCGTAACTCAAAGAACCTCCCGGGGCTGGAGCACCGAGGGCCCGTTATTGTAAACGGCGCCGTAACAAATAACCAGGGGAGTGAATTTGGGCGCTGACGCCCC
>VZSF01005499.1:54906-269690 GCA_013398295.1 Chionis minor | reverse complement strand
ATGGAGCACCTCTCCTATGAGGATAGGCTGAGAGAGCTGGGGCTGTTCAGCCTGGAGAAGAGAAGGCTCCAGGGAGACCTGATAGCAGCCTTTCAGTATCTGAAGGGAGCCTACAGGAGAGCTGGAAAGGGACTCTTTGTCAGGAAATCTAGTGATAGGACAAGGGGTAATGGTTTTAAATTGGAAGAGGGGAGATTTAGATTAGATATTAGGAAGAAGTTCTTTACTGTGAGGGTGGTGAGGCACTGGAACAGGTTGCCCAGGGCAGTTGTGGAGGCCCCATCCCTGGAAGTGTTTAAGGCCAGATTGGATGGGGCTTTGAACAACCTGCTGTAGTCAGAGGTGTCCCTGCCCATGGCAGGGGGGTTGGAACTTGATGATCTTTAAGGTCCCTTCCAACTCTAACCATTCTATGATTCTATGATGATTCTATGACACCCAGTCTGTACATGCTGCTGTTACTCACTGAACCTTGTTACGCAGCTGTTTCTGTTGATAATGTGAACTTGGATAATACGCTTGATTTAGTGTCCTCCAGATGTTTTTTCCGTTAATGAACCTGTGCTATTCATGTGCTATGATTTGCCAGGGATGCTTTTTCATGATGCAGAAGTGTCTTTAGCCTTTGATACTTCCTCAGCATAGCAGTGTCACGATGAAAAATGGTGAATACGTGTAAAAGCTGCTTGTGGAAATTATTTCCCTTGGCAAATGCACTTCATTAGAGCCATCTAACTGACAGGAAAAGGAACACATATAGTTTCCTTGACTCAAAGGATCTTTTCAATCTGTCTCAAACCTGATTGTCATTGCATCTTTTGTGACTTCCTTTTAGAAAAGGAATCAGTGGGCTGCATTATCAGTACATGATTCAACCACTGGAAGCGATATATTTGGGTAGACTGAAAGGGAAAGAAACTGGATGTATTGCCTACCTAAAACAGTACTTTTCCAGATTGCGTTTCAGCAAATACTCATTATTCTCTTTATGTGCTCACATCCCAGACAGTCTGTGGTGTACCTGCAAGGCAGAACTATCTTGTCTCTGTCTTGCTCAGGACAAATCCCACAGCCTGTTGCCTTCATGTTTGTAGGATTGTGAGCAGAAGGGACTGAACATGTGGCAAAACTAATAACTGGGTAGCATTCATACTTTCATCCTTAATTAAAGACAAGTGGGTATGTGAGATATATTTCCCCAGGGCTGTGGTGAAGGAATACCCACACATGTAATTAATCTAGCTGCTGGAAGTCACAATTTCACCGCTAAAATGAAGCAGAAAGAGACACCAGCCAACAATATGGGCACACTCCAGCATTCATTGAAGTCAATGGGAAACTTGTCTCTTTACTTCAAAGGGCATTGGACTGAACCCTGCAAGACAGTATTAAAACACTTAGAAGTCATTAAGCACTTTTTCTTCTCAGACTGCAGTAAAAGAGCTAGAAAAACTATAGGTGAATTTTAATTTAACCCACTCCCTACACTCTTAATGGTTCCGCGTTTACACAGTTGGTTGCATATAGTCAGATTAGGTGATTATTTGTCTGATGATTTATTGTGTTTCCGTGTTGCTGCATGGTATGCTTTTTTTATAGTCTTGTTTCTGTGTACATGTGTGCTGTTACAATCCTTGCTTAAGTTACTACACATGATTTTCTGTGAGAGGAGAGCTAGTAGCTTCTGTGAGTTTTAGTATTGTTATTTCCTAGTTTTGGTATGGTACAACTCATACCTCGAGGGTCAGACTGTGGAAGGGGCTGAAGATGTCAGCATTTCTTCCCCTGAGGGTATTAGCAGCACCCCAGAGGGTGCGTGATCCTTTTTATGGGATGGGGAAGAGGTCACAGACCTTGCCATCACCACTGCCACTGTGTCCTCCGTGTCCATTACTGAGAAAGCACAAACTGCTCCAAGCAGTGAACGGTCTAAACTTCAGGTGCTCTGGGCTGCTGCTGGGTATGGGGCACTGTCAGACGTTGGTAACAGGGGAGGGAATTTGGGGGCTGGCTGGAGATGTCAGGGTGCAGGAGGATAAATTTCATCCGGCCTGGTTTCTGCTATTATTCACCTGTCTAGCCAATGATTTGGGAATTTGGTTAGCCATTAATCTTTGTCTGATTTCAGAGGTCTGTGGCCAGTCGACGTATTAGAGAGGGCAAATGGCTGAATTGAAACAGATCAAACGGGGTGCTCAGAGAGCCAGTTAGTGCCCAGATTTCCCATATATGGAAGATGCAGTTTAAATTGTATTGCATCTCAATTACTTGTTGTAGTTGGCAGGCTGTGTTCAGAGAAGCTTGCTAACTAATGCAGGGCGAAGTTGGGAGTTGGCCCATTTGAAGTTTTATTGTGCTTACTTACGGTATTTATTATTGCCTCAGTTTTGTCTGCGCCGAATTCATGCTATGTTTTTAAGTAGCTAAAATTTAAGAGGAATCATTGCCTATGAAAATATAGGGTCTTTTCTGCCTCTGTTTTCTGGTAAAGTGCATTTTGGAAGTCAGGACTGAACAGAGCACAATGAGGATTTTGTCCTCACACAGCAAACTGGCTTTAGGTGTTGCATGTTGGGACAAATGGTATGCATTTTGTGGCTTGGTCTTTAACAACAAGAAAATGCAATCGATAAGAAGGATTCATCCCATCAGACAAATAATGTGGCACCATTTAATTAAAATCATAGAATCATTTAGGTTAGAAAAGACCTTTAAGATCATGAAGTCCAACTGTTAACCTCACACTGCCAAGTCCACCAATAAACCACGTCCCCAGTGCCACATCTACAGGTCTTTGAAATACCTCAGGGATAGTGATTCAGCCACTTCCCTGGGCAGCCTGTTCCAATGTTGGATAACCCTTTTGGTGAAGGTATTTTTCCTAATATCCAATCTAAATCTCCCCTGGCATGACTTGAGGCCGTTTCCTCTTGTCCCATCACTTGTTACTTTTGGAGAAGAGACCACCACGCACCTTGCTACAGCCTCCTTCCAGATAGTTGTAGAGAGCAGTAAGATCTCCCCTGAACCTCCTGTTCTCTAGGCTGAACAACCTCAGATCCCTCAGCTGCTGCTGCTCATAAGATTTGTACTCTATTCCCTTCACCAGCTTTGTTGCCATTCTTTGGACGTGCTCCAGAACCCCAATGTCTGTCTTGTAGTGAGGGGCCTAAAACTGAACACACTGTTTGAAGTGTGACCTCACCAGTGCCGAGTACAGGGGGATGATCACTTCCCTAGTCCTGGCCACCACACTATTCCTGATACAAGCCAGGATGCTACTGGCCACCTTGGCCACCTAGGCACACTGCTGGCTTATGCTCAGCCTGGCTCATAATTCATCTGAGCCTAGAAACTGGAAAATTTTCTTCCTTTATGTACTGAAAGTTTTACTGTGCTGAGAGTGGGGGGAGCTGAGAGTTTTGCTTTCAGAACCATGCTGGAAGATGGCTTTTCTTGCCCTTGCATGTCTGTAGCCTTGTATTATGGCCAAATTTGTATCTTTAGCCATTCCTTCATTTTATTGATGTGGCAAGATGGAGTTTTCTTTTAATGCGTCGAGCACACTGGAAGTGACTTCAATCAAAGACCAGGGTTTAGAAACCCCAGACATGAAGATTTACTCTCTGCTTCCACATTGTGCGAGACTAGTGAAGACACATCCTAATTAATTTTATTTTTTAAGTAAATGTCTTTATTGAAAAAACAGCTGGTTTCTAGGTGTGGCAAATATGCCAACGATTCAGTAGAACCAAAAGTAAGTCCCAAAGGAATAACTAATTTTTTCTTGGCTTTTTTTTTTTTTAATCTTACAACTTATGTTGGTATAATGCGTTTATTCCTGTTTGGCACAGGAGTAGAAAAGCCTGCTTCCTGTCTGTGGTGCTGAATATGAAAAAAAATTTATTATGTATGATTTTTTTAATATAAAAATCTATTTGCATGTATGCATAGGTAAAATCTCTGTTTTATTGGTGGTTTTTTTACAGAAAAGAGTTAAAGATGTCATATCTCCAATTGTATTTGAAGCTGCATACAGCCTTGAGGAACATGTCATGGAAAGAGGAAAAGAAGACAAGGAACTACCAGCTCTCAAGCCTATTCTCCGCTGGAAGAAAGGACAGAAGATAGCACAAAGGAATCAGGTCAGGTTTGGACTATGTTATTTCTCTAAAAGGTCTGTGGTTCTTTCTGATCCTAAACTGACAGCAGAAGTGGACATAAAAAGAGATTGCCAAGCTCTCAGTTGTTTGTACGGTCCATACTGTTGCTGATGTCAGTGCTCCTCCATGATGTAGTAAAGATTTTTGCTGACAAGGTTGGGCAGCACAGGGTCAGGTCACTTGCTTGTTTCAAGTGCTTGCTTGTGCTGTGAAGAAGGAGACAGTAAGGGAAAAGATGAGAAAGCTCCTGCTCTTTCTGGATCTTCCCTTTTGGTAGGAGGTTCTTGTGAGAGCCTTGGCCTTGGGTTTCTTTCCAGGCTTTGTTAGTGCTGGAGGAACAGGGCTGGCTCCAGGAGAGGACAGAGGAGCTTGCCCCTCTCCATAAGGAGATAACAGTGGACAAAATAAAAAAAAAATTTCCTGGCCCACTGTCCTCTCTTCTTGAGGGCGCCTCACATCCAGTCATGTGGCAGGGGAAACCCACTCCTGCTGTTATTGTAGGACATGCTGAGATAAAGTAGGATGGGTTTGTTTCAGAGAAAGGAAAGTGTGGGTGCAGCCATGTATTTATTAGGATCCTATTTTTCTCCCCTGCAGTGCAGAAAACCCTTTTGTCTTTAATTTCGGTGAGAACAAGAGAATTCCCTTAATTTTGAAACATCCTTTAGAGAGTAGAGATCCTTCCCTCCCCCATCCACACGTTGTTCCCTAAGGAAATGAAATGTATGTGATTATGCCGCCTTTCTTGTTTGTCTGTCTTGACATCACTAGTATCTTTGGAAAACGTTGGCCAACTTTGTTAGTTTTTGACAGGAGTGACCAAGACAGTGCCTGTGAAAGTATTAAACGCTTTCAGGGTTTGTGAAAGCAGGCAGTCATGTCAAGGAGAGAGATCCCATTAGTGACCTTTTGAAAGACTCTAGTTTGAGCACGGTCCTTCTAGGTGCAGGAGAGTCTGTGGAGGAAGGAGCCTGCAGGACAATTCAACCTCCTACTGTGCCAGCACCAGAGCATCCAACTGTAAAGCTTGAGGCTCCACAGGGAAAAACAGACTTCTTCTGTGGCTTGCAAAACTTGTGTGTTAGAATTGCAGGATAATTTAATCTGGAAGGACCTTTGTAGATCAGCTTGTTGCTCAAAGCAGAGCCAATGTAAAAGTCAGATCAAGTTGCTCAGGGTTGCATCCAGTCAAGTTTGTTTTCCAAAGTACACTTAGAGTTATGAGCTGGCATTGCGTGTGAATAGGATACTTTAAAAAAAAAACAAAACAAAACAAAAACCTGTGAAAAGTCTGTCTGGAGTCTGAGGCTTTTAGCAGCGTATTGTTAGATCTGTTTTTTAACCCTGGGAAGTTCGTATCTATTAAGTGATGTTTGTATCATCATCTGTAACATTACTTTCTGATGCTGCTCATACGGGTATATTATTGTGCTGAAATTGCTTGTCCCTGAATGCTACTCAAAAAAACCCCCAAAATGCTCAGAGACATGCTTTGTCATATACCCAGGTGTTTTGAAATGTATTTGTCTATAATCCTTGTACTTCTTCAAGTATGTATTTCTTCAGGTATGCTTTATTTTTATAAATGTATGAATGAAAGATGCATTTAAGAATTATTTATTTTTATGGAGAGGGTGTTAAGTATCTGAATGCTGCATTGTTGCAAATATTGTGATGGGGAATTTACAGAGAACTTTGGAATTTAAGCAGTGTGCTGAAAACATGTGTGTAACATGAACAACAAAACTGCTTGGATGCTTTACTATTGGTTTTAGACTCAAAAGGTCACATCTTGTCCTGCAGGCATAGTCTTGGATCAGTAGTAAAATACCTAAATGCTGAGATTATAGAGAAGAAACAAAAATACGTTGGGAATTTCCCTGACTTGTTTTCTTCTGTAATTTGGATGAGAGGGAGCCAGTTTAACAATCCCTTTCTATTTGCTTTACAGATGTTGTTCACTTAGCTTAGTAAGAAAAGGATTTTGACATGGGTTGTGCTTGGAAGCATCCTTTCAGCTAAGGAAATGGGCAGAGCTTCAGAGTTAGCGTGGCAGTCATGGTGGCACAGCCCTGACAGTACCCTTGAGGCATGGTGGCGGGGTCCTCAAAGACCAATTTTATGGGAAAATCAGGGCGTAGTGTTCTCTTTCAGGATTCTTGTCATCTAGCACATAGAAATTGTTTATAAAGGCCAAAGGGGTAGTAGGAACCAAAGTTTATGTAATAAAGGATTTACATCTTCAAAGAACCTAGTGATTCTGGAGGGACCTTACATTTTGGAAGTCCAATTCAAGACAGATTTAGTGGGCTTTGTTTTCAGAAGATACAGCATGAGTGAGGGCAGGTGGACAAGCTTAGTGTTAGTACTGAAGTCTTTAAATACAGCTGATGTGTGGTTTTCAAAAGCCTTAGATCCTATCAATCCAGTAAAAAGTGGCAGTTTGAAATAGGAAACATTTCAACTGTTGCTCTGAGGCTCCATTAAGATAGTGTTAGAGGTTGGTATTTTGCTAAAAAGCACAGGTGTCTGGTTTTTGTCAATGAATTCAGGAGAAGAAACTGAAGTAGCGAATAGGTGAAGAAAGGGGAAGGAGCCATGACTGGGCAAGACAGAGGGAGACTTCTGTCTGTCAAGATCCTACTGCAGGTCTGCTAGACCTACTTGAAAAGCCACACATCTTGTAAACATGTGGGTTTATAGTCACCTAGATATGATTTTATTTAAACTAAAGTGATGTTAAAGCTGAAGTGATCACTTTCACTAGGATTTCAGTTTGTTTTTTATGATCCAGATGTTCCCTGAATGCATGCCTGACTTTCCAACAAGAGTGTACAGCCCTATGGCTCACAATCAAGGAAACAGGAAAGCCATCAAGTGGCCTGTTGACATGACAATTAAAGATTATATTCTGCCGACAAAGTTCTTCACAGCACTTTGCTCCATGTGTTAAGGAGTCAGCTTGGAAATTGCATTCATGGACACCCACCAGCAGGAACTGATGACATAATCACAGAAAAGGTTTTTATTGGATATTCATCCTTTAAATCAGTATTACGCTGTATGTCAGAGAACAGTGTGGTCTTGTACTAATCATTTAAACCAAAGCAGAGCTAGAATAGTAAAGGAGTGCATGGATGTAGGTTTTCATTCAAAATGCATTTATTTATTGGTCAACTTTATTTTAAAAGAATGTGAGTTTTGCTGTAAGGCTGTGAAAAATACTTGTATTTAAACAAAAAACCACAACAAAACCAAACCTTCACTGTTAAGTGAAGGAGACTGCTTGTATTCCTAAATGAACTATGCTTGAAACAATCCAATATGGTAAATAATTTGAATGTCTGATTCATTTAAAGAAAAGGATCTTAACTGAAATTTCCTAATGAAAAGGCATCGAATTGTGAGACTTAATGTACTGGCCATTTTTTGTAAACAAAGAGGCTCTGATACTTCAAAACAAAGTAATAATGTAATTAAACTGGCCTGAGGGACTATTTGACCCAGCATAGAGTAACAGTTGATTTCTCATGGACTTGATTGTTCACTTGGTTCTTGTATATGCTTACCAGAAACTATGGTTGCTATAGCTTGGTGTAATTATTTGTGGTAGCAAAAGCAAATACTTACAGGTTAGCGTACATGTCTATTGATAGATGCCTCGGCAACTTTTACAGTTGTTGGGTGGAGACTGGTTGTGTGGAGAAGATTACAGCTTTCCAAGTTTTAAGTGGCTAGCCAACTCAGTTTTGTTCAAACAGAAAATCTCTTACGGGTCAAGATTGGGTGGGGGAAAAATACTCTCTACTTTTTGACTGCATATTATGAACTTTAAAACTTCCCACCCTGAGAATGGCTTTTCATTAGGTTTTTTGTTGCCTCCCAAATCCAGTTGTTACCTCCATCTGCTGGAAAAAACTAATAAGTCATCTTACTTCAGGGAAATTAATGCGTATTTAGGGCTCTGTTTGGCCTAGTTCATTGTCAGTGGTTTGTACTATAACATTTATTTTTGTATATCCACTGTATAAATGAATAAATGTCAATGAAGAAAGAGAAAGATCTCTTGCCAAATACAGTGGGGATTTGTTCCTAATAGTATCCAGTAATGTATCTTAGAGTTCAAAACGTGGTACGCTATACTTCTGCCTATTCTAAATAGTGTATATAAATAGTGTAAATAAAATCACCTACTGTTATGTGGATGGAGACACCATTTTGTTATAGGAAAATATTCTCAGTAGGTTTAATTGCGTCAGTGTCTTCAGGACTTCTGGAATGGTATGCCATAAAACTGCTTGTAAGTTATAAGAAGAGACAGAAAATGTTCAGGACATTCTGTTCCCAGCTGTGCCACTGAGTTGCAGTGAGAATTTGGGTAAAGTTCTGTACCTTCAGGTGACTGAGACTGCACATCTCTGGGATAAACTTCACCTTTTTAAAGCAGAGGACTATTTTTTGGAAATACTTGTGTTTGAAAAGCTGTTTAAGTATTTGCACATAAATTAGCTTAGTTGTCAGGTATTAGAAAGTATAGAAGGATTTTTATGGAGCTGAATTTTGAACACCTTTATTGTTTCTTCGTTTGCTGCACAAATAATGCCATTCTCTTTTTTAAAACATGTACACACACCCCAGTCTCATACTGAGGAGAAGCAAGGACACAGCTGGACGGGCTAAAATGTAGTGTCTGTACACGCAGCATGGTCCAGGTTTGTCAGTGGGGCCTTCTCCAGAGCAGAGGTCCCTATGTGCCTGCTTAAGTCAGGTCATGTCTCTGCCAGCACACTGAGCTGTGCCCAGGGCATTTCTAGGCATTGGAGTGGCATCTCTACCCTGGTAAGCTGCTGGAATGGCTCTTGGCACAATTTTAGCCTGTGCCAACTACTGCAAAACCATTCCAAGGCATGGGTCAGGAGTTTGGATGATCCTGTCTTGGAGACTAGGGCAGTTTAATATCCTGGTGCAGCTGAAGCCTCAGTACCTTAGTCTACCTGTCAGTAGGTGGATAGGTGGAAAGCATGAAGACTGACTTATACCCAGGCACATAGGAAGTCTCTGGGAGACTGCAGGAGTCAGCCTAATTGCCATGTTCCAGATGAAACCTCTTGCTATTAAACTCTTTCCTCCTAGGGCAGGGCAAGCTCCCAAATTATCTTATGTAAAGATCCACCATGCACCACCCTTCCTGCCTAATTGCCATGGTTTTCCCTTCGGTTGGGGTGGGATTGATGAAAGTGATGATTTCTACTCCTCCCTCTGACACCCTTTGGTGGTGTCTGTCTTTTGGTCTAGACAAGTTTGATCGGTGCTGAACTGGCAGGGACTGGGAGATGTTCATGGCAGGAAATCTGGAAAGGACCCACCCTGAGCATGTACTGGATTAGGCTGAGTATTGCATTTGCTTTCTTTCTTGTTATTGAATGGCAATTAAGAGGAAAGATTTACAAGTCTGGAAGAGATTCAGAACTGAACAAGAACAGCAGGTGTCCAGATGTATTGTACCTCTGAAATGTTTATAATTAGCAAACTCGTTGAAGTAAGAATAAGTGGAAATCAATACCTCTGATGGTCTGTGTGTTTCTATATGCACGTTCTTAAGCAATGACAAGCTTGGCCAGTAATAGTCCAACTTGTTCATAACCCTATTTAACAGTAGGCGAAAAACAACATAACTGAGAATGTGTAAGACATGGTTTAATCCCCAGGTTTAGATCTCATGGGCTTCCTAAAGAACAATAGCCAATATCATGTGCTAATACACACAGGAACACACATGCACAAATATATAGACCTTCATGTCTTGGCATATGTGCTAGGGGAGGGTCTGATGTGATAGGACGTGAATTATCTGATTTAGTGTACAGGTTCTTCAAATAAATAGGTAGAGAAAGGAGAGGTGATCACATAAGCATTTGCAAGCTGAACCCTGACTTAAAACCCTATTGAGTAATTTCTGCAGTTCAAAATAGCAGCACAGATTTGATTTCCAAACTGTTCTGTGAATGGAGAGTTGTAATTGTAAGAAAGGAGGAACTCCTGCTTATGTGTGGAGCAATAAAAGAAAATTGTAATATACTTGAAAAAGCCACAGAGACAGGTGACAGCGTTCAGGAAGCCAGGCTCCATTAGCTCTGTTCATGTATTTCAGCAGTTATGTGAGGGATCAGTAGAGCATAATTGGAATACCTAACATCTTGAGAGCAGATAATATGATAGTATCCGTTCATTCAGTTCAGAGTACCTCAGTGCCACAAAATCCTTGTCAGTTCAGAATAGCATTCATAAATGCAAAACCACTAAAGTGTAGGTGGATTATAGAGGAGGACTTTCACATACCCCTGGGGTTCTAAATGAGCTAAAGGTAGACATAAATTCCTTATCTGATGATTTGAAGGCTTTTCTGTTTCCAGCTGACAAAACAGCTGCCACATCTGTTTTTCATTTGTCATTGTAATTGTTTTTATATTTTTAATTACACAATTGCGTAATGAGTAACAAAGGCTTTGACTCTTGTGTTAAAATGTTTAAGTATGAAAGCATCCTGGGTGAAAAAGATTCATCTTATACGGTTCCAGTTTTAGTAGTAGAAATAAGGATATTTAGAGTAGAAAATGTTCTCAAATAAGAACCCTCCTGAGATGATATAATTGAATTATTCTGTAGTCATCCAAAATAAATGGAAGACCATTTAAGACAAGAAATATATTGAGAAATGTGCTCCAGAAATCCATCCTATAATAGTACTGGGAGACAGGACAATTAACCCAATAGGTCTTTCCCATCTATTGTTCTATAAATTTATAAGGTCTGAAGTCTTGTAAAATGAGAACGCTATTTGGATGATTCGAACTGTTAATGATTTAAAAAAGAAAAAATTGCCTCAGTTTGAAAAAAGAGTGAGTCAGACTAGAAATCTAATAAAGCTCCGAAAGGCTAGGAGCATATTTCTATTGCCACCAATTGTAATTCTTCACCCCAGGAGAATATGAGGACAAAAGTTTGCGTTGTTAAACCCACTCACTTGCTGTGAGGAGTAACTAATATATATGCTTATTAATTTATGCTTGCCTTCAATAGCTAACAGGTTTCATGCCCGATCTTTTCTAAACAGCTTATTTCATTTGGGAGTTACTGTTCAACTTATATTTGAATGTTCTCTCTCCATTTTAGCTTGCTGGTCCAGCCCAGTTTTTAACAATTACTGAAAGCAGGATGCAGCTGAAATAGGGGAGAAATGTTTGCATTTGGCCTTAGATGGCTTTATAGGTGGCAATGTGCTAGTCATGATCTGTAGGCCCTGAGTCTTCCACTCAATGAAGTGGATGAATTCCCTTGCAGCCTTCCACAGCTGGAGAAGTTTGACTTACATGGTTGCACTCTTACTAGTGTAGTAAAAGAACTACACTAGTAGTTCTGGCCAGGCTTTGTTTTCGTATACTAGTGCACTATAAATGAGCATCTGTTTTCTTTGTGCGAAGACGTGCTCTGATGAAGTCTACTTTGAGCTGGGGGAGCTTGTTAGCTAACCTTGATCCCCTGCACCATGCAGTACTGGCACAACTCTTTGATTTCACAGCAGGACTTTTTTGAACACTTATTGCTCCTCTGGTGTTCCTGCCTTTGTTGTGTGTTTGTTCTGCCACTCATTAGGGATATTGTGGAAATCATGAATTCTCATTTTAGCCAGCACATCTGATGAAATCCTGGAAAGTTTTTCACAATGTTAATTGATTTTCTAGTGGGAATTTAAATCAGCCATTTTGCACTTCGCTCAGCAGGATATATGAATGGACTGTTTCTCTAAGTAGTATAGTGAAGCATAGGATGTTTGGGGGGAGTCAGTTGCTACTTCTTTTCCTGTGGTCAGTAGATCTGTAGGTAATAGCTTTATTTTGCAGGTAACTTGAAAATTTAAAGACAAAATTAATAAAGGTCTAAAATGAGCCTCCTGTATCTATATAGGTCTTTTCCAACGTAAATGATTCTATGATTCTCTATTTAGGCACATTAATGTCTAAGTGATAGATTTGTAAAGCTATAAAACAGGAAATAGCTCCTAGAAAAGGCAGTGAGATTTGTATATAGCTCAGTACTTCTGAAAATTGGATCACTTATCGTGGTCCCTAAATAAGGACCCAGGAATCCAACTTCACCCGATAACATGGTAGTAGCCATATAGCATCAAGATCTAAAAAGTAAAAAATTATTAGACTAACAAACCCTGAATCCCTTAAATAGAAGTGCTTTTGTGTTACTAGCATGATCTAATTGCTAAGTCAGCTCTGCGCATACCATCATGTATGGTGACAATTTACAGGAAATCAGTGTAGAGATAGGAATACTGTATTCTTAACCCAGATTATTTTGCATAACCCAAGTTATCCTGCTGAATTACATAGCACAGTTTATGAAGTAAAGGAATGGATCCTTGGTTTCTGAAGGACAGCTCTGCCACCTTCTAAGAAGTGCACTGTCAACTTTCTGTGGCCTGATGCATGAGGAAGTAGTTAAACGCCTTATCCAGAGCATAAAACAATATGATCTCAGGGAGTTCTTTTTAGAATCCTATTTCTCTCCCTTCTCTTCTCTCCTCTGAAGGTCAAATGGTCTTTCCCATATGTAGCTACTATGGTGACTGAGGATTAATTCAGTGGACTTTTGAGTCTATACCTCTGAAATGTGCCATGTTTTGAGAGGGATACCATATATCAGTTCCTGTTTCAGGGCTGTTCTTGTCCTTGGGTGTGGTAGTCTTTACTAAAGAGGAAGGGTAAGTTCAGCTTTTGCATTTAAATCCTCAACAATTTCCACTTCTGAGATTCCGAGAAAGCAAAAGGTGTGAAAGGAAAATGAAAGTGCAAAATAAATAACCCCACATGAACTGGCCACCTCCCATTTTTCTTCTTTTTGCAACTCAGTACAACTGACAACATAGTTTGATATCTGCTAGTCTAACACCAATTAACTACATAAAGGTCCATTCCTTTTTGGAGAGCTCTGACAATATAGAAAAAGGAGAGCAAACAACCTCCATAGGCAAGAGTCTTCCTGGAGAGACAAGGACTGGCGATTTCTAGGCCCTCTGGGCTTAAGATTCAAAGCCCTTCTCCAGTGCTCATATAGTTGGGCAGAGTTCTTCAAAAATGTATTAACTCTTTCTGCCCCTTCTCTGCCCCCAGAATCTCTCCAACCTTATCTGACCATTATCTGTGTCCTGCACAGATTTGCCCTATTTTTGCATTTAAGATTGAAATATATTTACTTTGGTGATAAAAGTCATGCACCTAAGCCTGTAGAAAGGAATATTAATATTAAAGGAAGAGACCAGTGGAGTGTCAGGTTTTCTAACTGAACAGTGTTGGCAACCCTCATTTTGGATATCTGATAAGCTGCAGAGCATTACAACCCTGAATGAATTAATCCTCCAGCCTGAAAAATCTAGTCATCTGTTCAGGAAGGCATTGGTCTCTGTTGTCAATAGCAGGGGAAAGTAACCATGATCTTGACACCATTTAGGTTTCTTGGAGGCCAGGAACCTCTTCTTTCACTCACTGGTGGCTGCCTTGTTTAGCTATGTCAAACTGCCATAAAGATTTGCATCGGCTCCTAGACTTTTCACATATTCCCCTTCTTTTTGCTGCTTAAATAGCATGCCCCGTGTCTAGTGGTATGTTGCCCTTTCACAGTTCCTGGTTTTACCAAACTGTTAAATTTCCCAAATGGTAGTCTTTACCAGAGTTCACAAAATACACAGTGGTTCCATTGAGGAACCATTTGAGGGTATCACTGGTACATAACAGTCTTTTGACTGTTAACAGTAATTTTTGAAAGAAGACTATTAACCGACTATTAACAGTAAATTTCTGTTGCTTGCAGGACAGCAGAAATGTTTCCTACCGTGCACAAAATCTTTAAAAAAAGTTTGATTCCTTATCTTTAGTGAATATATTTGGTGCATGATTGCCTTACTTACATTTCTTAGGACTGAAAATAGTTTCATAAATACTTTATTTTCTGTTTCGTTTTCATGCACGTGTGTTGGGAAGAGAAGTAAGAGTTCCAGAAATATTGTGTGAACAGTAATTCTTGACAGATGAGAAGTGGGAATGGATTGAGAAAAAATTCTGAGAGAGTCTGGTTTTGGTGAAACTTCTTGTTCAGTTAGAAGAGAATAAAAACGGTTCTGATAAAGATGAGATTTGTCTGCCCTTGAATTTCCTTAGCACTCACACAATATACTCCTGTGTCACAGCTTTTGTTGTTTGTTTTACCGGGTTTTTTTTCATCCAAGCATATCCCTCGTTTCAATTTTGATCTTACTTTTTTGTTGCTATAACAGTTCTATTTCTGTGTTTTTCACAGACTGTTTTTGAGAGGAACTGTCAATCGGATGACTGTGCTGCTGATTTGAAACTTCAGGGTAAATTATTGCTGTCTAGGTGAGTAGATGAACATTTTTTTCTTTTCCTTTCTTACACACTAGTATGCCATTTGTTTTATGTAAGATGGCATTGAAAAATAAAAATACAAACACAGATGTTTTATATCCAGGCTAAACAGATGATGACAATGATATTGGTTTTAGTGCAGAGAGGGTCTTGAGATATACACAGAATCTGAATTCTGTGATGGTGGTCTCTGTCAACGTACAGGGCAAGACACCTGCACCTTCCCAATCACAATAGACAAAACTGGAGGAAAAAAAATAGCATAGTGGAGAGGGGCAGGGAAAATAAAGCTGCATGCCCAAATCAAGTACCAGTGTGGACCGCGTCATTTTTTAAAGACAATAAAATACTGTTTATGACATGGCAGAACTAAAAATGCATGCAGAAAAGTAGTTTTGTTCAGAAAAACTGTCATATGGAAGGTTAAAAAAACCCCTCAGAACATGACAAATTTTCTTCAAATTATCTTTTTCTGTTTCTGAACTTGTGTAGTTTTGGTAACTCTCCTGAACTACGGCTCTCCTTTGTCAGATTCATTTTGTTAGTAACTTGGGGAAGGGTGTCTGATTTCACTTTATTCTGGGATAATAAACCTCATCACGTAGACCAGAGCTGAAGTTCATGTTCTGTCCCTTGTGACTGGTGAGCCTAGGAAAATGCCTATTGTTTTGCCAGGATGTAGTTATTCAATTTCGGGATAAATCAGGCTAAAGGTGAACTTTACACATCACTTGTATTTCCTTTTTTTCAGCATTTTTAGCACATTTTTAGAGATGGAAGTGCTGATGCAAGTTATTTAATTGTGTGCCAGAGGTTTTGCTGTTTGATGGAGGTGCTTTCTGTGAAATGCTTTGCTTTCAGGTCAGGAAAGAGAGGGGAAGAGACTCCCCTGCTTAAGGGCCGGGGCGGGGAGGAAGGAAGAATTAATCGTCAGGCAATATACACACGTTTTATATAAGTCTACAGCATGCTGTAACTGTACTTGGACATGAAATTGAACCACAGTCAAATCTGAGAAGTTACAGACTTCTCCAGACACGACTGAAGTCCACAGGAATGTTTTGGAGGATTGGCTGGGAGCAGAGTTAGGTCTCAGGTTGCAGAGTCCAAGCTTTGACTTGTATTAGTCTGCATTTTTGACCTTTTGCTCAATCTTCATAGTGAACAAAACTAGCGAGCTGGAGATGTGTCTCTTGCAGACTAGGGAAGCCAGTGAGGGATTTTATCCTGCAGTTGAGGAATAATAAATGAAAAGCAAGGACAAGTTCTAAAAACTTGTCAGTCAGGGTGTAGTAATAGCAGCAGTAAGAGCTGTATTTGCAATACTGCTTTACAGTGTTTATTTTCATGGCTGTTATTTATGTTATCTTGGCAATTTAAAAGCCACAACTTTCAAAAAAAGTAGTATATTCAAATACAGTTTCTGCATTTGTATAGCAAGATGCTGAACAAATGCTCTCAGATCTTCTTTATCCAGTGACACTCTGAAGTCCTGTTTGAAATAAACATGATTTTAAGGATGTTAGCAAATCCAGCAAGTCTGCACAGAATGAGTTTTCTTTAGCTAAAGGACTGCATAAGGTTCAGTTATTAAGAAACAACACAGTGGGTATCTCTAAAGAAAACAGAATTTTTTATTACTATTATTGCATGTAAAACTACAAAACATATTACGGATTCTGATGTTAGAGAAGTGCCTGTCTTGAAGAATATAGTCATTTTTCTAGCCCCGTGTGTTTTGTGCTAAAGAATCCCATCAGCGTTTTTCCATGTTATGTCTGTTTATGCTATGTCTGTGTCCAAAGCTCTTTTTTTTTTTTTTTTTTTTTGTAGAAAGGTAAAAAAGGTGACTCATTTATTACTATTCTGCACTAAACAATTGACTTCATTGTTAGCAAGATTATGGCAATACCTTTGTCTATATAATCACATCTGACTAAGTTAGGTGCACTTATTATTGGAAACAATGCAATTAATGACACAGATGCATTGGATTGAAATAAACAAGATGTTTATGGGAAGGCAGCAGGAAGTGCTGTCCCTCAAATCTACTGCAGCTCTTGCTGCAGTCACTCACAGAGTGGAGAAGTAAATAGTTCGTTTTACTGGTGGAGAAAACTCCACAAGTGCTCGTGCTGGGGCCAGGGGTATTCAGCATATTCATCAAGGAATTAATCTCCTAAAAATGTGATAAAGTTTGCTAAACATACTAGAATATTCAGAGCAATGACAAGAACAAACAAGGACGTATGTGTTTATGAAGCATGTGATTAATTTGTGGATTTTATTGTTGAGGATGTTATAAATGCCGAGAGTTTACATGGTAGAGAAATGGCAAATATGAATGCCGGAAGCTGCAGAAATATATTCACAAAATAACTCGGCTTGCCTTATTCTTCTACAAGCTTCTTGCTTTTAGACATGGTTGCATATAGGGCTCTCTGCTAGATGGACTGACTTGGTCTGACTATTCTTCGACACTTTTCATGAATTTGTAGTCTGTTAGAGCCAAAACCTGTGCAGAGAGCTATATATTGTAAGGTATAGTTTTGTCCATCACTATATATAATACGCTTTCAAATGCGTGCTGATTAAAGCATTTGTGTGCATAGGAAGTTATGTCAGATTACATTATCATCAAGAGAATTTTTTGCTGAGGTCACATTTGCAAGTTCAGGAGCTGCACACGCTACTCCGATTTAGAGTTCACCTGGGATGCGTTTGAATCACTAGAATTAGCCAGTCAAAAGATTGCACCAAGCTTTGAGGATACCAAACCTATATATCAAATGACTAATAGGAAAACCAGTCCATGCTGGCAAGAGCTAATCAGGTCTGCTCTAATTTTGCTTTTCTTGGGATCCTCCTCTTCTTCTGAAAACTTACTCGTGTGCCCTCAAACTGGGAGCACCTTGATAAATAACAAATAGCCCAGGATGTTAACACTCAATCTAGGAAATGACCTAATACATGGCCATTTATCCAAAGTGCTCAAACCAAGCAAATATGGATGCATAGCTTAGAAACTTCACTGCTGCATGATTGGGTTTGCCTCATTATTTCCTGCTGTTGAGGTGCTGCTGCACATGGAAATGATGCTACTGGGCAAGTTGAAACCCTCCACTGTGAAGCTGGAGAAGAGCGTATGGTAGTACGGCTTGAAAGTGGCCAATGACAAAAACTCTTAAAGCCTTCTAACTCAATCTGGAAGGTTTTGCAAAGATTTGTGGTGGTGATTTCTGGGTTCTGGGTTCTTTTTGAATACTTCTGTTATAGTGAAAGGTGTCCTTGGAGACTTGGGCTGAAGACCAGGGTAGCATGCTGTACTGGGCTGAAGAAGAGTTAGAATGCATTTGTTCTGGAAAGAAAAAGGTTTGTTTTCAGTTAACAGGTGAATCTATTTAAGGCTTGTCCACCTTCATTAGCATGTTTGCATGTAAACCCACACCAACTTTTTACAGGGACTGTGGGATGAAGGAGCCAAACTCTTCCTGCTTGTGGCACATGGCATGTGAGGCAAGAGTCATGGACTGTGGCTTGGCAGGTTCAGACCACAGATTTATAAAAACTTTCTTGTGTAGGCAGTTCATGCTGCATGGGAATGAAGTGTGCAGAGATGGTGTGCACTGCTATCTCAGGTTTTAGGACTTGGCTAAATAAGATCCTAGTTGACCTTATCTGTTAATAGTCCTGCATCAAAGAGGATGAGGATGTACAATCTCTAAAGATCCCTTCCAACTAACTTGTCTGCAGTTTTCTGACTCGTCTTAAGGTAAATCCTCTCTGTAACCTTAGCAAAATTGCCTCAAGAAAAACTAGCTCCTTGCCAATATGGAAACACCTGCGTAGGATGGTTATGGGTGTTTTCCAGTGCTGTAGCTGGAAACTTGCCTGTGGTACTCCTCGCCTCTTGCTTGTGCCACCTCTGCCAGCAAGAACATACATCACAACACGGGACAGTAATATCAAAGGCTGGACCTGGCAGAGCAAACTGTGCAGACTTTATGAGGTAGCTTGTAGAAATAGCTGCAATGGTGTGTGCTAACATGTCCTTTTAGTGGTTGACCTGGACTTATTTGTGGGAGTACGAATGTTGTTAGTCTAAAACTACAGGTGGCAATTTAAGAGTAGGGAAAAGGGAGGCATGGAGTGTGCTGGGGCTATGGTGAAGGCAGTGCTGGGAGAAGCTGAAGGAGCAGAAGAGAGGTGTTTCATCTTTCCAGTCATGACTGGTTTAAAAACCATTTTTCTTTAAGAATAAACATGTAACGTTTTGGCAGCACAGAGCAGAGAGACTGCTCATCGCCTCCCTTTCAAAGAGTCTTCAGTGTTGAATCTTGCAGCTGTCATAGGAGATACCAAGATCTGGCCCTATCCATTCAGTAGTGCCCTGTCTTGAGGAGAGGAGGGAAGGGGAAAAAGAGTTCTAAAGGAAGAGAATTTAAAAGTATCATAGTGTAAAGAAAGTACTTATGCATTGCATAAGAGTAATGACACAACCTGAAACCACAAGAGAAACAGGAATCAAGTATTTTGCAATAAACTTTATTTTTATGGCCACGGCTTTGGGACAGCAACAGGAAACCAGTTTTCCTTTCCAGCAATCCAGTACTGAACATCAAAATGCAATCACAGAGTGTTCTGTTAGCTATTATTTTCAAATATTGTTTAATATTAAAAATATATTTATTGCATATCGTGCTTGACTTCAATGCCTCACTCTGTTTTCTCAGCACAGCAAATGTCTTTTCCATCAGGTTTCCGTAGCAAATAACACACTTTTATTGAGCCTCTCTGTAGCTACTTGCTTAGAGACTGAACTGCGTTTATTTCCTCAAGATGTGCTGGGGGAAACTCTGAAGTAGGTGTTCGGTAGAAGATTAGACCTCCCTAGCCTTTAAAATCTGCTAATCCATTCCCATTCTTCTGATACTTTATATGGGAGAAAAGTGGTCTGGTCTTTCAAGAAGAACCTAAAAGTGCTGAGGGGGCAGGGTTGATAGGAGCATACATCTTGTCTGACATGCCAAGGCAGTTGCAGGTCCTGAGCTGATGCCTACCCATCTGATTGTCACTCTGCAAAGGGAACGATACTTCTCAAGCCCTGTTTAGGCTGTGATGGGAACCAAGTGAAAACCATGGAGAAGACATTTGAGTAACAGTGAGGGTGTTGGAAAAAGCAGACTTTCTTCCAGCTATAATAAACAAACCAGCTAAAAAGAGAAGAGCAGAATGGGTGGTGGCTTCCCTGTGAGATGCAGCTAGGAAGGAAATCCTGTATGGCTGTGTAAATATACTGGCAGCCTCTGTGTTGCACTGAATAGAGCAGCTTTACAAAAAATGAACAGTGCAAGAAGAAAGATGGTATTGCAGTATGTTGTGTAGCTGCCGCATTCCAGTATGAGTTGTGTGTGTGGTATGTAAATCAGGTTGTAAGCGCTTCACTATGAGCCCCTTTGGACAGAAAATGCTGTAATAAATATTGCTATTCCTGAGAAGGTTCCAGGAGGAAGTCTGTCTTCCATGTATTTATGTGACATGAGGCTACTTCTGTCATTAGAAACAGAATTACTCACCCATTGGAGGATTTCTGAGTGTATGCTTGACTGCTTGGAAATAAGCCGCTTGCTTTTATGCGTTGGTTTAGAGCTTCCTTAACGGCCACCATTCGTTAGACTCAAATTTATGTTCTTCCCCTACAGACTGGCTCGGGTTCCTGTATATACTGCTGAAAACTGTTTATTTTGGAAATGTGAAACTGGAAGCAAGAGTCATAGAAAGCCAAAGGGGTGACAGGTGCATTTTGCAAATATTTTCAAAGTTTTTTCAAATTGCAGGGTTTTTTTGAGCTGGAGTCAGTGCTTTCAGACGTTAGATACCTAGATTTGAAAAATTAATCTCAGAACTTTCATATTGACTTGTCAAATTATTACAGAACCTGAGCTGAAGGAATTCAGAAATCGTGTATAAAAACATGTGTTGTGACTGCTTTGTCCAATTTGTTTTTCACCAGCACAAGATGTAATGGCACAGAACATAGGCTAGTGCAGGAACAGTGCAGAAAGTCAGTGTCTTCTGAAGGAAGGAGCAACAACATAAAATTTTGATCAGAGAGGTCAAAACTTTTTGAGTGTATCTCATGGATATAGTACTGTTTTTAACGAATAAAAAAATATTAATAAAGGTTTTCACTTATAGGCTTTTGTGAACCCATAGAGGAAAGTTGCAAGCCTGTGGTGTAATGCGGGAAGCAAAGCTGTTTCATAAATTTGACCAGGCTCACACCTCAGCACTTATGTTGCTTTGATCACACAATGGGAATTTGTTTCCAGAGAGGCCTCATGTTTCATGGCACGCCCGCTGTGGTTTTGTGCCCCTGAAGTGCATCTTAACAAAACAGTCATGATGAAGAAAAACAATATCCTTTCATTTGGAGCTTAATTACATGCTCTGATAATATCTGTTTTTCCCTTCCTCCTCATTCATAGCAGATGAAGACTTTGTTTTCACTTATTTTATCTTTCATTGAACAAACACTTCTTTCAAAAATATTTTTGACATTCTGTTTACCCTAGACAGGCTACCCTAAATAGCCAAGCTGCTCAGATGGACCTAATTTTCTGCTTTATGAAAAACAACAAAAGAAAAATGAGAAAATGCTATGGTTTGGCATTTCTAGTGCTAGGAAAGTGGTCTTGAGTCAGGACCTTGTGTGTGTAAAGCTGTGTGTACCAACATGGGTATTTCCAACCTCTAGGACACTAATACGGAGCCATGACTGATCCTACTGCTGTCATGTGCTGCCCACTGGTTACTTGATCATACCTCAGTGCTGTCCTAACTTCAGATCTTTTGAAGTACCAAAAGGGTTGTTTCCAGGGAGAAAAGAATGACAAAACATTGGAAAAATTAATACGAGTAGCTTGCTTTCAGTTTCCTCCAAAAACCATGCCAAGTATCACACTGTGATTTAAGTGATTTCATAAATTATAGCATAGTTTATTGTTACTTCAAAGTAATTTTCTGCACTGTAAAGGGTACAGTGAAAACGCTGATACTGTTTTAGGTATATTAGTACACCAATTTGCATTTTTTTATATTTAGAAATCTATTTGGAATTAAGCCTTTTTGGTGAATCCAGGAAGCAGAGTTCTGATTTCTAACGTGCGTTTACTTTTATTTATGTTTTACCTACAGACCATGGCTAGTGTATTGAATGCTGCATTTGTGAGGTACATGGAAAACTTTGTTGTAGCTCATCCAGGATCTGATTTGCAGTTTCCTGAAAGAGCTACCCATCAGAGCCAGCAATTATTTGGGACGTAGTACAAGTTGCAGTGGGAGCATCGTCTTGGGAACGAATGAATGTTTTCCCTTGTTGAGGGTGAATGGGGGTGAAGGAATAGTTTCTTGGTTTCTGTCTGGTTTGTTGCACTCAGAGCTTCATAAATCTCCCTCTAAATAAATAAATAAGTCCAGTTTGATAGCAGGGAGAAGTACTGTTCCTTTTGACCATACAGTGACTGAACCCGTACGGATGGTAATAGAGCCATTGAGTGACATTGAGCAACTGGTAACAAAACTCAGCAGTCCACATCTCATACAGGAATACAGATTCCCAATCACTTTTTTTTAATAACAGACCACTGATGATCAGTCAGGGATACTGTACAAGCCAGTCTTATCACTTCTTAAGTACTGGTTTGTTTTGTAAGAATCACTTGACTGTACCTACTGGAGAAGGTTTTTGCTGTTTGTTTTTTAAACTAGATCCTAAAGAGATGTTCTTTCATGTAATTTGAATGCACTGCTGAACCAATGTATAACCTGGCCCTTCTTGTGAACATCCTAACATCAATATTTTATGGACCTAGGATAGTGCAAGTCACCATTTTGTTTCTTGCTCTAGCAATCAAAGTATAAAGCTAACAAAACAACAGCTTAACCTCAGCCAGTGCTGTTATACATTAGCTGCCTCCAGAGGTGGAAGTTCTCGATACTGTACAGACCATAATGAAAACCAGATGCACCATTGTTTTGGATTTGCAGAATACATCTTGGCTGATGCATACATGCATTTGTTTGTGTATATACATACATATACGTATACTCTTTTGTGATGCAGCTATATGAACTTTTTCTGTAGTATGCCCTGCAATTCCAAAAGCTGGTAAGGCTGAGGTTCTTCACAGGTCACCAGGTAAATCATCTTGCTGGTTCTGCATAAGCTATGTTGGAAATGTGCTGGTATGGGTAGATGTTGCTTATCGTGTTTGACGGTTAGACATAACTTGCTCCTGATGTATAACTTGCACAGTTACACATAACTTGTACCTGCTACTGCAAAACAAATTTCCTAAAGTAACAAACCAGTACTGTTTCTAACATTTCCTCTCTGATAAATTGTTTTTTATTGATCACTGCAAGTGATTGCTGAATAGGGCACTAGTCTTTTTCTCCCTCATCAGTGCTCAGCTGAGTATGCTTTTTAAATTACATGTTGCGCCCCAGCATCCTAGGAATGTGACAAGCAATTGAAGCTCCATAATAATAGGAGATCTATTTCTGAAGGCATAATTTCTATAGTAAATACATGATTTGTGTGATGACTTTGTTCATGTTCAGATTCCTAGAAACAGTATGTTAGAAAGTGCTACTGAATTCATCCTCAACTTTCAGGGCCAGCTCTATGGTCAACAATCATGTATTTCAACAGACCTCTTGAAATATTTTAGCAAACAGGGAATATATGTAGCGGGTTTTTTTCTTTCACATCAAGCTGGTACATGGAACTTCCGGCTATGTGCCTGATAGCATTTTTCTTTTGCATTTCTTTCTGCCACTGGTAACTAGGTTTTTCCGTGCTCTGACCTTAAGATGCTGTTTGTGATTATAAAAGGTTTTGGTTTGTATTTGTGTCTGCAAGAGTGAAAAATTGGTTTAGAGCTTCTATAGATGTTGTGCCTCATCTGCCTTGCATGTGACAGTTTCATAAACCAGGGTAACTCCATTCAAACCAAAAGCTACTTCACGGAGTAAACATTGTGTGAAAACAGAGTTGCTCTTTCCCCATAGATTCTTCAATTCTGTTTATAAAGGGTTTTGAACATCTGGGTACAATTAAAATTGCTGATAATAATGAAAGCCACCAGGTTTCAGTAGGGTGATAAGGGGTATTTTTATGTGTATGTTGTGCCCTGCTCCACCCTTTTTACTTAAAAGTTTGAAGACGTAGGTGACTGTGAGTTATATCTATTGTGTAGTTACAGAGGATTTATGTGGAGAAGCTACATTTAGGGAAGAGAGGACAATTTCTAGAGAAACTTTGAATTTATCATAACTAGCTGTAACTAGAAATCACTGTTGTTTCAATACCATAATAAAGAACAAAAAGGATTTCCTAGAGTGTTACACCCCTGTTGTTTACTACTCAGATGCATTAATTTTTAAAATTAAAGGTAGTGCTTTGTTGCCATATTCCTGAACTGCAATATGAATGGGAACTGAAGCACTAGAGACAGCAGCTCTGCTCCAGAAAGGTACCAGCATGAGCAGTTCTATTTCCTTGGCCCTGGGCTCACTCCAGTAAGCATTTTTTTCCTACAGGATGTTCAGTCCCTTCCTATGGGGAAGCACTGGCACATTGTTACTCAGTCTTCACAAGGAGCAATGTTGGTATGATATTACTCCCAAACTGCTCTGCTGACGCAGGACCTCTGTTGGCCTCTCCTTCAATTTTCTATTATGTTTTTCTCATTATATATATCTCAGCTAAGCTGTGGTCATCAACTGCATGAGGACTTTAAGCACTTTTGCTAGTGTAGGCTTCAGTGCGAGAGGGGGAAGGCAGCAGCTCAGCTAATGCAGAATAAGCCCTGGTATCCTCAGTGTTTGTCTGAGTCCTTAGGCTAGGCTGGCAGTGAACTTCGCAGAGAGAATTGACCTTGAATGCACATGCAATGGCAAGACAGTGTAACCAAGTAGTGTAAAATCCAGTAGCATTTCCCCCTGTGGAGTTGTTTAAAATTTTCACTTGGTTTGGATTTGTTTATAGGGCTGTTACCTCCCAGTTTTGCTCTGAGATGTCAAAGGAATTCCCAGAAGTTCGGTTGAGGGTTTCGGCTTTTCATTTGCCTTTGAGGTTTAAGTTTATGCAAAACTCCCCCCAAAGTTCAGCTGACTCTGGAGCCTATGATAAAACCACGACAGGAGAAAGGTTTTCAGTGTTGATGTAAGCAGTCTGTGGAGACAAAAGTAATATTCAACTATCATAGTACCTACAAAGACCAACTGCGATGCTGATTGGTGAAGGTAGAAATCTACTGGGATCTGTTGCAGGGCCAATGTTTACTCACTTACACCTTTTACTGACTTAAAAGAAAAAGGTAGGACTCCTATTTAATTTCATATGGTGGAGATGGAGGACAGATTAGACTTTAGTTGTTTGAAGCATTTTTACCCACGTACAGTCTAACTGACCCCAGCTGTAACTTCCACTGTCCATCAAGTAATAGCAGTGATTTATCTATATACGTGCTGATTTGCTGTAAGGAAAGAAAGGCTCCTAATGTAAAAGGGAAAGTCAGTGACCTGGGCTAACAGGCTAAGTGCAACCCCATCGCATTCCTTGCCCTGTGTATGAGCTGCACAGACTGAGAGGAAGTGCTAAATGCTTTTTTTTTTTTTTAAATTCTCTCTAGTGCAGGAAATAGAGAAATATGTCCCTGCATACCTTTTGGAATGCAGATTATGTCTCCCTTGACCCATGTTAATAAAAACACCAGCATCTTGGGGGGTGGGCTAATGAAAATTGTGGATCTTTTTTTCAGTTTGCCTTTCCCAGCTGGTCTTTATTCCCTCGCTGACCATAGTGCAATGATGTGGCTCAGGCATTAACAAAGAACGTTAAAGCATACAAAAAAGGTGATACTAGTTTTATCCTGGAATTTAGTTTCATTTTCTAAATCACTTAAGATGAAAACATTAAATATTTCTCTTTACTTTTGATGTGTAGTACTACAGCCAGTGAATTCAAAACCATGGCAGAAATTTGGAGCCTGATGTTCAGAATTGCTTGTTACTTACAAGTCTGGGTCATGTGAATGAAAGCTGCAGGTATTTAGTACGTCTGAATGTCAAATTTCTTTCCCTTTCTATGCAGACATTGATAGCTTGACATATTTCATGTGCCTGTACATATATGTGTGTGCAAATGTGGTTGCCTATATATAATGTATATATAGGTCTACAGTGTACCAAGGACTTTTGTCCAGTTCATTATTTGTGTGTACTACCTGATGTAATGAGATGGTGTTCTTCTGTCCAATTAAGTGATTATATCTTGACATCTTTTTCCATTCTTTTCATCCCTTTTTAATTTATTTTTTTTTATTTTTGTGTCTGTGTGGTTTTTAGCCTGTGTTCCTTGATGTGGGCAGTTATGAGGTGCTGAGGATGTTGGCCAGTTTATTGTTCGCATCCAACAAAACGTAAACTGAAAGCCATTGCTTGATTACATTTCTTAAATTGTTTGACATATACCTTGTCAAGATAAAGGGGTGGCTTTGCTTTGTTTTCTTGTTTCTGGTGGGTGACAACAGTTCTTTACTTATATATTTTCACTTCGCAGCTACGCTGCTTAATGTGCAGGCACTAGGCTAGCTAGAGGAGGATTGGCACCGGGTTGGCAGCAGAGCTGCTCCAGCACCACAGCAGGCTCTCCGCGCCCTGTGACATTACACTCTTGTGTAGAGAAGCTCTCCTGTGAACGGGGAGATTCGTAATCCTCTTCTCACTGCAAGTGAACCTGATTGATTCCAGATGTACACAGATTTAATGACTCGGAAAGCTGCTTTCTTAAAATGAGACTTATGGCACAATCTTGTATAACCTTTCAGGGGAAGACCTGAACTCCTCTGTCAGCCTAAAATCAGTGAGGTTTTTTAGAGTTTATTAGTGTGTGAATTTTGTGTAGGAGCAACTACAGTGTGCTCTTAGAAAGCTGGTTTTCTTTCTCTGCTGAGGAAAATGTTATTATAAACATCATTTTGGTGGATGAGAAGCTCAACATGAGCCAGCAGTGTGCGCTCGCAGCCCAGGAGACCAGATGAATCCTGGGCCGCATCAAAAGAAGCATGGCCAGCAGGTCAAGGGAGGGTGATTCTCCCCCTCTGCTCTTGTGAGACCCCACCTGGAATACTGTGTCCAGCTCTGGAGCCCCTAACATAAGGGCACAGACCTGTTGGAGCAGGTCCAGAGGAGGGCCACGAAGATGCTCAGAGGGCTGGAGCACCTCTGCTGTGAGGACAGGCTGTGAGAGTTGGGGTTGTTCAGCCTGGAGAAGAGAAAGCTCCAGGAAGACCTTCTAGCAGCCTTCCAGTATCTGAAGGGGGCCTACAAGAAAGCTGCAGAGGGGCTTTTTACAAGGGCATGTAGTGATAAGATGAGGAGTAATGACTTCAGTCTGGAAGAGGGTAGATTTAGATTAGATCTCAGGAAGAAATTTTTTTCGCCATGAGGGTGGTGAGGCACTGGAAGAGGTCGCCCAGGGAAGCTGTGGATGCCCCATCCCTGAAAGTGTTCAAGGCCAGGTTTGATGAGGCTTTGAGCAACCAGGTCTAGTGGGAGATGTCCTTGCCTGTGGAACTAGATGATCTTGAAGGTTCCTTCCAAACTAAACCATTCTATGATTCTATGATATGATGCACTTGTAACAGAGGAATGGTAGCTTTAGAAAGGAGTAACACAACTCAATGGTGTTTCTTTTGAACTTACTTTTTGTGGGTTTAGTTTTAAATAGGATTTCATTCTGAGTAATTTTTATTATTCAGTAGGAATGGGAGTATTCTCAGTTGTCTTGACTTTATGTTCAAAGTGCTGCTACTACTACCAATTCAGAGAGGGTTCTGTAGCATGCATTGCATTTGGTATCAACCCTGCATAAGATAAATATCTTGTAACGTTCCTTTGCTTACTGAAGCAATACTTCCAGATTTTGTTAATGGATTTGATAGATGCTAATTAAATTTTGAAGTGATTGCAAGAAGTGAGATTATAAAGTTCATGAGAAATAATTCACAATAATAAATGGCTGTTTTATTTCTTTGTTTCCATATAAGCATTTCTGATTATTAGAAAATCACAGCAGATGGTTTAGTGTCTTCAATGTTTACTGTTGAAAAGCAGACAAATTGTGAAGTTCGGCCCACAAGGTTAAATGCTTCCAAGTACTCTCATATAGTTTTTCAATTAATTTGATATGTAAGAAGCGATAGCTCAAATTATTTGGACCTTGTGAACTAGTTTTGCAGTGAATCCTGTGCTGTGTACACTTTCACGAATCTTTATTTGCACTGATAGTTGACTGTAAGAATAAACCGTAATGTTTAGAAAGCAAAGTGGCCAATTATTGGTAAAATTGTTTGGTGTCTGCAGTTGAATGTGTGTCTATGTGAAAAAGCAGGCACATTTCCTGGAGACTTGTATCTACCTCATAAGGAGCTGTCATTGAACTGTAAGCCATTATTTTGGGCTTCATAAATGAAGATCATCATAAATGAAGTAAGTACAGGAAATAAATATACTATAAATATCATGTGTTACCTGGAAAAGTTAAACTCACAATCCACAGTCATCCGCTTTAAAGCTTAAGTCTAGACCATCTTGCTCTGAACTTCTCAGTCGCCAGAGCCCCTGACTGCTTCAGTATATACCTTCAGTAACCCATGTCTAGAAACTCCTTGGCAAAAACAGGGAGATGGAGCCCAGTGAGCTCTGCCTTTGGAGGTCTGGTATGCCTGTGGTTGGCAGAAGATGATGAAGGGTTTATAAGCACTGCGTTCTCACAAACCCTACTTTTACACAGATGCTCTGGCTGCAGTACCACAAGCAAGGCTGGCAGAGGAGGGCTGGTGGCAGTAGGACAGGCTCCTTTTAAACATGGTTCTTATCCTGCACCCCTACCATTTTCAGAGAGTTGCTGATATGCAGAGGAGCAGTGTGTCCCCAGCACAGCTATTCCTTCATGGAAACTCGGTGAATGAAAGGCAATTTTGTTGGCTATGGATTTCTCCATGCTGTTGCATGCTGCTGTGTGCACGTCCATTGTGCAACAGCGTCTGATGGTGTGAGGGTACGTTCCCTCAGGGCTTCCTCCTTCTGATTGTCAGGTGGCTGGCTGCGCGCCAGAGGAAATAATTTGGAGGGTCTCTCTGCTGTGTGGCTGGAGGTCTCGGACCTCTTCTTACCAGTTACTCAGTGTTTTCCCTGTGACACCATCTGTGTTTCTCCAGGATGTATGAATGGTCTTAGATTCCAGTTATGGTAACTGTAGCCAGTTTGATATTTTTGCTTATTTTTACATTTATGCCTCATGCATTTCAGACCATCTTTTACTGTACTTTTAGTTCCTTAACCTGCAGATCTGTGCATTAATTTTGTATTTTTCTGTGGTACATCTTTAGCCTTTATTCTTCCTTGTTAGCTTATCTTCTGGACAAACTACTATGATTAAATGCATACCAAATATCAAATAATAAATGCATATGTATGAATATTTCTATTTGCATCTATTTGTGCATGTCTCTGTGTGTGTGCGTGTGTGTTCATAATCTGTGATGCTTATATTCCACTTATAGAAGATGACTCCATCGTGTTAGGTCCAGCATAAACACCCAAGGGAAGATTTGTCACATTCAGTGGATTGTGGTTATAATTTTCATACATTTTTCCACTTATGCCTGTTTCTGGATTTTATTTGACTCTTTTTTCTGTTTTTTTCTCTCCATAGCAAAACTCTTAAGATTTTCAGAAAGTTACTAGAATGTTGGAATAAGTTTGGATTATTAAGAGACAAAATTAAATAGCCTGCATATTTGAGTGGGGGCGTAATATCTTGCACTTGTGTTTCCTCTCTCCAGTCACTTTACAGTCTTCAACTATTTTATTCTCAATAAAATCATATTAACAATAAGTCACATGAAATAGTTTCACATGAAGATCATGAGATTTGCTTACAGTCACAAAAGGCAGTGTCAGAACCAGGAGTCAGGAGCTGCTCATTGCCATTACGGCTGTTCAGCACACTTCTGAATTACTCACAGCTGAGCTTTTAAGCAGTTGAGTTGTGACAGTTTCATAGCAGGAGTAAAGAAGGACCAGAGTGTAAAAGTTGCCGAGAGTTAAACCCATGTAATCGTTTCTGCCTGCAGTGTTGATGACAGAACTGCTTACCTGGCCCTGGGAGCGGTGAGGAACGTCTCACTTAACATTTCCATCTCTAACGTTGGGGATGATGCCTACGACACGAATGTTTTCTTCAATTTTTCTGCGGAGCTCTTCTTCATCAAAATGTGGCAAAAGGTAAGAAAGGCCAATCTCGCTGTCAGCAAGTCTCAACTTTAAACCAATTTAGTTGCAAGATGTAGGGACAGGGAGTGGCATGGTCCACACTGCTGAGACATTTGGAAGTTATTTCTGGTTATGGTGGGCTTGAATTTCTTGCAGGCTTTTTACTGAGTTTTTTCCTTTTGCAGGTTTGATCCATGTAAATTACACCTTTTGTGTTTTTGTAGAAGACATAGCACTGTTATTTGGGGTGCACTAATGAAAAAGAAGGTATTAAGGTATTAAGTGGCAGAGGTGGACTGGTTTGGTAACCTGTAGGGTACCAAATGGCGCGGAAATACGAAGGGTGCCCCTAGTTTGAGTGCTGCCACACTGCACACAGCAGTCCTGGACACCTCCTGACCTGGGTTACTAGGTTTTCTCCTCATTGAAATGAAGATACAAGGCTGTTCTGTGCTCACGTCCTGGTGCAAGTTTGGGTTGTGGCCAGGGCACATCACTAGATCCATGAGCTCAAAAGTATTTTGATTTCACCGGCATGGAGTCAGGTGAATGTTTTGAGCTTTAGTCTCTTCACATTTAGATTTAAATACTTGGATGTTTTCATTAGCATGAGTTCATTTAGAGATAGTTTTGTTGAAATGCAAACACTGAATTGAGCTTTTTACAAACTGATAGTCACAAAAGCTGTCTGAATGTGAGTACTGTGAAGATAATTGTGCAAAATGGGAACTGTACAATTGTAACCATCACAGAATCACAGAGCAGTAGGGGTTGGAAGGGACTTTTGGAGATGATCTAGCCCAACCCCCCTGCCAAAGCAGGTTCACCTAGAGGTTGCACAGGAACGCATACAGGCAGCTTTTGAACATTTCCAGAGAAGGAGGCTCCACCACCTCTATGGGCAGCCTATTCCAGTGCTCTGTCACCATCAAAGTAAAGAAGTTTTTCCTCATGTTGAGATGGGATTTCCTGTGTTGCAGTTTGTACCTGTTGCCCCTTGTCCAGTCGCTGGGCACCACTGCAAAGGGTCTGGCCCCATCCTCTTGACACCCACCGTTTTAGATATTTATGAGCATTGATAAGATCCCCTTATTATCAACTTGTAGCCTTAATTACAGTGTTATGTTTTCTCTAAGCTCTTTGAACAACATTCTGTCTGTTTGTTCCTGCTTTTCACAGTCATTTGTCTCTCTGCTGGAGCTTTGCTTTGCTTTGTAATCCATAAGAGCAATATTAAAAAACATAGTACATACAACTGTTGTGAAGTATGGGATTAACTCGGTCCATTGAATAATGACATTTTGCCATTATTTGTCATGTTTTATGATAGATTTTGATTATTATAAACCTCTTAAATTAACTTATTGCTTAGTAAACCAAAATATGATAATTTCTTATACATGTTAATTCTCTTAGTGTTCAGTTCTGACTATTATGTTTAATACAGTTGCAAGCCTCAGAAAGTTGTCTTTGTATTATAAACTTTGTTTTCAGACATTACATGTTGCAAATGTGCAGTTTATCAGGAGAAAAAAAACATAGAGGATAAACCAGAAATGCCTTAACACCAATACACAACTTCTTAATGTAAGTTTATGTGAAGACTTTCAGGGTCTGGCCCAGTTCCCATTGAAGTCAGTGGCGGGGTTCCCATTCCTTTGCACTGGAAAAGAAACAAAGCTTGATGTTATGTTCTTTCAAAAGGTGGTTGTGGTTTTTTGTTGTTTTGTAGGATTTTTTCCAATCTGTGATCATATGTCGAATATTTTACACAAACAGATTAACTGGAACACCAGTTTTTCTTATTGGCCAACACTGTGAGGGAACAAGCTGAAGATAATATGCTTTTCCCTTGGTATTTTACCGTGCGCCTGGGTCTGTAGTAGACTTGGAACATCTGTGCTGAATGCAGCCTAGAAGGAGCAGTTTCTGGAAGCAGATGACATTGTTATAGGGTTATCTCACTACTCAGTGCGTCTTCTGCTAATAGAAACTAGCATTTCTTTAAAAAAATAAAATACAGCACACATCAAGGAAGCATGTAGGCTTCCTTCTTCCTCAGGTCTTGCAAATCAGGGGATAGTCTGCTTTATTCCTGCTGCCCCACTGTTCTTGTAATTGACTTGACAGAGTTTGTTTGTTTGGGATTTTTTTTTCTGATAATTGGTTTAGTAAGAGTTTTGAAAAACCAAGTTGCTGCATTGTGTTGGGCTATTTTACTTCATCTCAGTCAGCTTTTGCTTTAGGACAAACTAATGTACTCTTGGCCTCACCATTTGTTCAGCTGGGAAACTGGATTACGACCTCGTAGCTTCCATTACAGTGTTATGTTTTCCCTAAGCTCTTTGAACAATGATTTTTTTTTTTTGTAAAATAGCGTGGATTCCACATCTCATAACCTACTCCCATCCCTTGACGTATATGCATAATAAGTACTGTGCATGTACTTTAAATAGGTTTTGTTCCTGGCAAAAATCCAGAACGTAAAGCCAGAGTGAAAATGACTTCTAAGATTTCCCTTAGTGGAGCAGTTTTGGAATCAAAACTGCTTCTTATTGTGGGGAACTTTCAGCAGCAACTGCCTTTTAATGAGTAATGCTGAAGTGGAAGAGAACGATCTCTTCCATGTGATTGCTTGATCCTTTTTCTGCAAGGTGACTCTGAGAAAAATGACTGTGGTGGGCTTTCGTAACCGATCTCTGGAGCCCTTTCAGGATGCTGTGAGACCCCTGTTTCTTTTCTCTGTGCCCCCCGTGGGGACATATCTAGCAGATTCAATGTGATTTTTGTTTCTTTCTATGGGTTGGTTAAAATGAGACCTCACAGTGCAAAAGTTTAATGCTGATTTTTTTCAACATGGCTATTGAGACAAAATGCCGTATCTTGTGTTTGAAAATAAGTGAACAGCTTAGCTTAGGGATCGTGATGGTATTGTTCCCTGAAGGGCTCCCTAGTGGAGCTAGCCCCATTTTCCTTTCAGGAGACTGAGATTTCATGAGATGTGGTGGACAGAGAGACTGCCTGGTAGAGCTTTGCCACTTCTATATGAGGTCAAAAAGCATTTGCTGACTGATATTTAAGGGATTCCACGTATTCCACTGTGTTATTTTCCTGCTGTGCTGCAGCCAGTCCTCCCTGGCTTCATGGATGAAGCCCAGCATTTTCTTTCCATAGCTCCTGACAAACAGTCCTTCTCTTGAAGCACAGTATGTGCACGGGCTGACTTCTCATTCCTACCTGCGCTCCCTGTAGTACTTTTAATTATTGTTACTGCTTCCCTTTGAAGGGGAGAGTTGTTTTACAGGACATGGGAGTACTGCACTGCAGTGAATTTCATAGTGTGTCCACTAAGAAAAATATTCCTTTTGAAATACCAATAGATTTAATCATGTTCTCTTTAAAACAGAATATAGAAAAGAAAAAAGAGAGAGGAAGATACCTTATGTGGTCACTTATAAATTTTTTTTCCTTTACTACATTGACTAAGAAATCTTGGTGCCCTTTTTTGTGTTGAGCAGATTTTTTTTTTTTTTTTTAATCTTAAAGTTTATTGCCCCATAATCTTAGTTCAACTTCAGGAAAGCATCCTATTTCAGACCCTGAAAAATCCACTTAACTGAGGTGATACCACTTTCCTATAGAAGAATGAAGACTGCTGCTTGTGTGCAAAGGAGTCTGGAAAAAGAATAAAAAGCTATTAATACTAATTTATACACCATTTTGCATCTATTGGAATTGCCTGCTGGCTTGTGATGTTTTGCTGAAAATGCTTATCAGCAATAGGCACTTTGCTAAGTGTTCATTAGCTGACATTCAGCACTGAGGGCTATTTTCAGTACAGTTGCAGAAAAAGCGCTATAAGCTGGCTGGCAGTGGCATTTAATGCGGTAGGGCAAGGCGATATCTGTATTAAATCAGCTTGGGTATGGCATGAGATTTTATAGCAGTTACATAAAAATAGCATATAATAACAAAAACAAGAGCATTAACCTGGAGAGCATATAGCCTTAATCTCTCACTGCTCTGCAATGGCTGGCAGGAATATATCAGCTAATCCCATTTCAGCGCTGGTTACAGAGAGAGTAGGTCAGGAAATCTCATTGCGGACCATCATTTCCAGCCATGGATTGTTCCTAAATTTCAGACAGGCTTCCAACACCCAAAGCCAGCTGTGTGTAACATTCCTGCTGCTTCTCAAAGCAGCTTTCACAAGTGACAGCTGAGTGAAGTTAGCAGGGCAGGAACAAGGCAGGGTGAACAGTGAGGTTATGGTTTCCTCAGGCACAGTATTTCCCATGATTCCTTCATAAGTGTGTACCTGAAACTTTGGTGTTGAGTATGAATATTGCCAATAACTGGAGTCATGCTGCTTATAGGCTTTGGTGTTTTTATTCTGACAAGTAATGCAGTATCATCTCTTTCTGGGTTAGCAGGGAGGTCATGCAATTTCTTCTTCACTCCCAGAGCACTTGCTGGCATCTCTTGACTAGGATTGCCTAGAAGAGATGCAGACACAGGCAGTGTTTAATTTTTTTGGAATTGGAAATTCTCTTACACCGGTTTCCCATACTGCTCATACTTTCTAAGAGTCTTAAGGCTGGTAGGGGCAAGATACTGATAAAGCATGGATCTTTTGGATCCAGTTGTACCACTGGAAGAAAATCTAGGTCCTGGGTATTCATTACATCTCTTTTTCCAGCAGTTACTGCCCCATTGGACCCACTGGCAGACAAGTTAACGTGATCAGTCTCAATTCACATAGAGCTGGTTAGCAGAAACCTTTTAAATTAGTGGTTTGATTTAATCCATCTGATTTTGCATGGAGTAAGTTGGACTTGCTCCTGTAAACCACTCTGCCAGAGGGTGAGAGGGGAGTAATACCAAATAGTATGGAAACTGTGACCCCTTGCACTGACAGAAGTGCGTCTGGAAGATTGCCCAAGCCATATATCACTCACGTGAGGGGATCTGAAGCCTTTTTGCCAGGAGGGCTTTTATAACTGGGGTTTAGGAATATGAGTAGCATGGCAGTAACCACGCAGTACAAAATGTGCTATAAATTCTTGTGAGGATTTGGGAAGGTAAAAGTTGGCTGTTTGTTTTTAAATAGCTTGCAAGTAGTAAGCTATGACCAAATATGTCAGTATTTAAACACTTGATGGTCCTGGAATAATGTACGTGACCACATACATTGAGAAGGTTTATGCTGATCAGGTGGGGCTGTGCTCTGTATTACATGATGTGGAAAGTGTTTGTCCTGGAAGTAGCTCGCCATTGACTCTTAATTTGACTGTTTATGTATATAGACATAGTGGTTTTGAGGAATGGCCTGGGATGCTTTGTGTGTCTCAGGTTTTTTAAGTAGATTTTATTAGACTGCCTAGCCCTGCTTGTCCCTTGGACCTGTGAAGGGAATAGTTTTCTCAAAGAACAGCAGCTACGTGGATGAATACAGTCATGAGAGATGGACTTTTTGTAGAGGCTAGAAGGCAGCCTGTTCTGTAGCAAAGCCTGTTTAGTGAATGCTGACCTACCTGCTGGTGTACCACCCAGGGTGGGGCTTCACCATGGCTGGGCACCAGCTGAGGTCCTGGCTTCCATCCAGGTGAGGGAGGGAAAAGGAAAACTGAAGCACTGAAATTATGAGACTTCCTTGAGAAGGTGGAGAAAGGCTTCCTGGGCTGCAGCTGCCCACCACATTTTGGTCCCTGTGTGGCCTGTAGCTCACTGGCTGAGCTGCTTCCCCCTGCACATCTTTGGGAGCTGCGCAGAGGCAGGAGCCACTGCTACAGTTGAATCAGTGCCTGTCATGGGAGAAGGGTTTGGAAAAGGGATTCAGCTGCCTCGGTTGCTGGCGTCCATCCACCATGATTTAGACAGTTATATTGATAAACTGCTTTTCTGGGAAAAAGGGGAAAAAACCCTTTGTGGAGGGTAAAGTATATCGTGAGCTCAATACACTTGATCTTGGATGTGCTTATTTACAGGCTATGCTCTCCCTACAGAAAAGATCACTAGTGACTTTCCTGTCTGTCTCTTCATTATCATCTTTTGCTCTTAAACTCAGTGGAGAGAGATTTGCCAACATTTGAGGTGAGAGATCTATGGAACAGGATTTGTCTCCTGTGCTCTTGAGGATGAGGCTTAAAATCATCTGTTGGCATCCTCTGCAAAAGACTTAAGTAAGAATTGATTTGCATGGCTTTCAGTGGCTTTCATTACAGCAATAAGCGTTTGGGTTTGGGGTTTGTTTTTGTTGTAACTTGAAGCTTAACGTTTATCGAGTTTCTGGTATGAAAGGTCAGTTCTGTTCTTGCAGGCGTTTCTTTTAGACACTTTTAAGACAGGCGGCTCAAGATGGTGCCGGAAAATAAATGATACCCACGTGGAAAATCCAATAGAATTGTAAACTTTATATATATGTTTATGCTATATAAGAACAAATATATATATTTACATTATACTTATAATACATGTGTATACATACATGAATGCGTTTACGTTGCTTAGTCCTGTGGGGTGTTGTAGTCACAGTGCTGTGTGGCTGGAAGTGGTGGCAATTGCTCTCTTTCTCCTAGTTGTTTATATTCCTTCTGTGATACTAATATGATCTATAAATAAAAATAAACCCCTCTTTAATTTTATTATGCATAAAGCATGATCCTGCAATCACACTTCAGGCATAGCTCTCTGAAGTCAACAGCCATTTTGTCTGCTGCAAAAACTCAGCTGCACAGGCAAAAAGATGAATAAGGGTGTGAAGAGTTCTGAGATGAAAATCCAGTGCTGCTTAAGAAATATGAGCTTTTCTTTCCTTGGGTTTGACACTGGGGCCCTGGGATTTTCTGACTCTTCTGTGAATGCCCTGGTTACTGCTGATGTGAAAGGGAAGTCATAGGTGGGGTTTTTTTTTTCTCCCTTTCTGTTTTCTCTCCCTCTTTCTTGCTCATTCTTTGTTCTTTCCCTTCCTTCAGAAAGATGGTGGAAAAGCTCTCAGGAGAGCCTTGATTTCTTCTAGGGAACTAGGTGAGGCAGGCTTTTTCCTCCCGGAGCAGCTGACAGTCAGCAACGTAACCAGCTGGGTTCAGCTGGCATCGGTTTGTGGTCCAAGCAGAAGCAGGCACGTTAACCACCCCACTCCCACCCCCCTCCAAAGAAGGACTTTAGGCCCCAAACCTGGGCTGTTTTTTCAGAGAGGGTTTCCTGTGGTGTTTCATCAAAACCAGAGGCGTTGAGTAAGGCGGGGAGGAAGAGTGAGAATTGTTTCAGCTGGCTCCGTTTCAGGCTTGGGGGGGTGGAGCAGGGGACCCCTACTCTGGTCTGTCTCAGTGGAGCCCCCTGCCCAGGCAGGCTGCAGGGGATGCTGAGCCAGACGCGGTCCCAGCCGGCAGCACTTTCGCAGCCTGCCTTTGGGAGGAGGCCAGAAAACCTGTGCTTGACTTCTGGCTGTAAACATCTGCAGAAGAGTAACACAGTGATTTCCACTTAGCAAGGGAAAAAGGAGGAGTACGTAGAGCAGCTTTTTAGTGGAGTGGCACCTCTTAAAGTAAAGCCTTACAAGTGAACTGCTAAGCTTTTGTTTTTTAAAAAAAGGAAATATACATACTTAAAATACCCGTTTCGAAATCCCGGTGCAGTAGGTAGTGAGTTATACCTTTGCATTTCAGCAGTGTTTCTAGGTTATGTAGTATTTAGCATGTCATCAGGTTTTTCTGTAAAGAAGACCTGATGCACCTTGTATTTGAGTTTCTGAAAGAGAAAGACCAAAACCCCCAAACCTGTGTGTGTTTGCAAAAGGCATTTCCTGGGATTTCAGATTTGGCCTTGGTTCTTGGAGATTGTAGGTTGAGCTAAGGTTTATTAATTCCAGAAAAATATCCAGTGCCAAACTCATTACCTTAATATTATTCTTTACACTTGAAAATTACCACCAGGGAAGAAGTATTTTTTAAAATTATTATTTGTGAGGTTTTCCATTTGCTTTTTCCTTGAACTATATGAAGTTGATGACATTTGAGGGTTTTTTTCATGAACTCATTATTAATGCAAGCTTTTCATTATAACACTAAGATATAATAGCTGTGTTGCAGCTGAATACACCAATATTCAGTATAATTGATGTCTGACACACACAAGGTTATCTTACAGTATCTGTGGGCATATATTATCTGTTTTTAGAATTACCACTAGGAAATGGAAGTTGGGTTATTTATTCGATTTCTGCCATTTGATTTTTTTTCTGCATTTAATTGTAAGAGAAGCATGTTTTGAAGATATGTTTTTATTATTATACAATAATAATGCATATAACCCATGGGTTATCTGTAGTAATTAAAAACCAATTCCCCTGTTAATGTTGCCATGAAGCCGTGATTTAATAGTGTGAGATACATGTGTGTGACCACATATATACATACATCTACATGTAAAGTGAGATAAAGGAAAGCTTACCACGGAGCCCTTTCTCCTCCCAATGGCTTCCCTGTCTGATTTTTCCCAGGATTTTTGGAGAGGATGGACTCATATATATGAGAATGCACTGCTGTTACTAAACTTCTCTTAATATTCCTATGCACATATCGTGAGGGGATAATAAAGATAAAAAGATAGGTGTTCATCCACGATTTTTTTGAAATAAAGGTGTAATCAAATGCGATGCACTGCTGACACATTACAACAGCATATATATTGTGTATATACGTGTAATGGTATGAAGAATATAGGAACATCGAAGTGTATGATTCTGGACACGGTTTTTTTGACTCTCAAGACTTCATTTTCCTTTCTGGATAATTGCACTTTATCTTGACAGGCACTGAAGCCAACAAAATATCTGCAGTTTTGTAGAGAAAAGTTTGGGGTGTTTTAGGAATAGCACAATCTAAAATTGCTGCTGAATTTAGCTGAATGTGTGTCAGAGATATTTTGTGTAAAAGTTTTTATGGTTGCTTTTTAACTATATCACTGTGGAGTCAGAAACCTGATTTTCACTTAGTCTTTATTTTCCTCAGGGTTTTACTTTGTTTTTGTATGTGGAACTTGAAGGACGTGGTGAGTGTGTGTAAGTTGCCTTAGGCTTAGTAGTATATTAGTGTACGTACTAGACAATGTAGTATTTTCAAAAAGTGTGTCTTCACATTTTTATGAGCAAAGATTTTATCTTGGTTGGCAAACTGATAGTGCATTACTAACTACGCGCCATTTTGTAATACTTTGTTGTGTATGGATTGTGGTTTTTTTCCCCATTCTGCACCTAAGTGTCTGTTTTTCATGAAATTTTGAATAAAATTTGAAAAGTATTGTGACAATGTCTTAACCTGGTGAACAGCTGCCAGTCTTACCTTTTGCAGGTTTGTTTTTTAAGGTGAGACTTGTAACCAATGGATACCAAAAAGAAAGAAATGTATGCTGTGTTCAATTGTTTTTAAGCATCTCTTTTTAAGGGGTGGTCTGTGTTCAATTTCCTGTCACAGTTGGCTCACAGTCCAGCAGTCATGGGCCGCTGGCTGCCTGGGAAAATCACTGGACCAGACCAGTAAACATACAAATTTTAAAATACAGTGCAAGCACATGGAGTTTGGATTAGATTTCCTCCAATTTTCAGCTTTGTATTTGGCTGCATTAATATCTTGGGGACTGTTCTGATGCTGTGTCACCTGCAGCCAGCACTGGTATCTTGCTGGAGAGGAGCATCCAAACCAGTGCTTCTAACAGAGAGGAGGTTGCTGAGTCTGATCTCCATTTGCTTTGTGGATGGTGGAACTTCAGCTGGCCGGCTTGCTTCCTAGTTATTTTTGTTCCTGTTTATTCATTGTCCTGTTGTTGGATGCAAAAGGCTGTTGGTGGCATCACGCCAGGAAATGACATTGTGCCTTTAGAAAGCAGAGCTCTGCATCTCTTGGAATAAATGAAAAACAGTATTTCAAGTGATGGCAACAAAAGATATGTTTTTCAAGGTGGTTACCTAAAACAGCAGCTGGAGAAGGATCTAATAAATCAGCTCAGTGGAGTTAAGTGGAGCAATGAAATTTTTCTGCTATCCTACTGTTTATAGTGGGAAGCAAAGAAAAGAAAGGGGTGTTTCACACTACGTTTGATCGGGCTGTGGCTCTCCTGGCTACCAGGTCAAGTTGGTGCTGAAAAAAGTGCATGAGTACTGGGGGAGATAAGCAAGTTCATTGAAGAGGAATTCACAGAGGGTTAGGGAGTACACAGAAATTAACTCTGGCTCAGGACATCTTTGGGTCAAAAACATTTGGAGGCAGGGAGAATATATTTGGGGGGAAAAAGCTCCGTATGGTTGTCCTGCTCTCATACGCTTCCCCAGGTATTCAGTTTGACCACTGTGGAGACAAATAAATGAATGAAGAGAGCTTTTCGTCTTCCTGTCTGCCTCTGTGCGTGGCTGTGAAGATAATCATATTTTGCCTATGCATGTGCTGAATAGTAACCAATCTTTGAAAAGCCAACAGTTCCTACCTGAAAGGGAATAGATGATACAAATAAATACACAGATGTGCTACAGGGATGTGCTTTTGTACTCTTACATGCTGATTTATTTAGATCCCATTGACACTGAATTTTAGATGTGTTTTGATTTGTTCTACAAAAAGTGGGCAGCAAGAGTGGCACCGGGTTCCCAAGTTTCTTTTACAGGCTCTCTGCCCGTCCAGCACTCACTTGTTGCTATGCCTGGACACCCATGCTTGCAGTGCACATCCGGTGGTCTTTCTCCTGCTCTGAGACATTTCTGTACTAGAGACAGGGCTGGTGAGCTGGGTATGTCTGTCTGTTGACTGGCTCTGTTGGACTCTCAGGGGCACTGGTGAAGGGACGGTGGCCTCCTTGGGCTGCAGCTTAGCTAAACTGACTGTGCGACCCATGACAGTGGTTCTGAAATATGGATATGAAATGATTTATGTGATTAGAATTCATGTTAGGAGTGATGGTTGCCATCCTTTACAATATTGATCTGAAAAACTCATGCAAAAGTAAATGGCATGTATAAAAAATATACTGAAAAGACCCTGCAAATATAATTGTCACCTGTGTGCTAATAACCTGTGGGGTACAAAATACGTAATGTGGCTGTGTTTGGGTCTTTTGCAGTGTGTGTGTTACTGATTTTGGCTCTAGGAAATAGTTTCTTTTTCTTGGCTGCAAGTACAGTTACTTTTTTATTTTGCCTTGTGCCTTCCTAATGAATGGGGCGATGTATGTGTGTGTGTATGGAAGACGACAGCTGAATTTGTTCAAAAAAGTGGTACAATGTGACTAGACCAAAAATATAAATACTTCTGACAACACTGAATCAACTCAGGGATCTTACATGTCCCTAATCCTTCTCCAACTAAGGCAGCACAGTCTATTTTTTAATCAAAAAAAAAAGCTTTTTGGAATTCATGGAGCAGTCAGAACTTCTGAAAGTTGAATGATTGGTGTTTCCAGTTGTGTCAGCTTTTTGATCCAAGAGGAAAAAAAAAACCTTTTAGCTTTATTATTACCTGCTTTGATTATTTTCCTTTTTTAGTTATTTGTGGGTTTGTTTTTTGGGTTTTTTTCAATGCAGCAGCCATAAATTTATCCATATATATTTACAGGGCAAGAAGTATAGCAATAGGAGCAACATACACTTTGGGAATATCTGTGAGGTCAGATATCTGTGAAAGTACCTGACATAATGTGATAACCAACAGCTCTGATACAATCATGATGTGCCTTTCTCCCATTTCTCATCTGAACTGCCTATGCAGGAGAAAATAAAAATGATTATGTTATGGTTATGAATGGAGCCAATGGGTTAATCCCAGTTTGAAATCAGTATACTTCTGTCTGTCTGCCTCAGCTGGAAAACAGTATGAGCAGTAGACCTCAAATGAAGTTTGATGTTAGCTTTTTTTCTTTCTTTTTTCCCCAGTGACTGTACATACTTCTGAAATGCTGCATGCAAAGAAGACCCAAGAGCAGAGAGGCCTGTTTATTGTTTTAGCCAGAGTGTTCCAAGCAAGGAATTCTTTCTCTTCTATTCCAAGCAATAATTACATTTTTCACTATCAAAAGTATCTGTTATGTGAAAGGCACTTGTTTATTAATAGAAGTTGTGAGCCTGACTCTTTAAGTGAGGATTACAAAGGACAGGTGAAAACTGAGTCACTAGAATGGGTTTTGATTGCTTTTATTAGTCTTGAACTCATACATGTTTAGAAAGATAGTAATTTCTTGGTACTTATAGACATGAATTACATTAAACTATTCAGTAGGTAAGTTGAGTTTTTGAAACTCTCCTGTATTCCAAACTTGATGCTTCACTTCTTTGCATTTTTAGTAGTTCTTTTAATTGTGGAGTGACATTAACTGCACTAGCCTACAAGCAGGCAGCCCTATTGTCCTCGCTTTTCTTGATTCTCGATGGAGAGGAAGTGACATGGCAAACAAAGAAAGTCCACTTCTGAGAGACAGCTGATCATAATACAGTCTTAAATGAAGTTGTCGTGTTAGAAGTACCTTGACATTGCTTGGCATGCTTTAAAGGAAGGAAGAATGAAAGAGAAGATCAATATGCAAGAGGGAGAAAACAGAAGGGGTCCAAGTGCAAGCAGGGCTCCTTGCCATGACCCACTAAAGATGTTTTTTTGCCTAAGTACCATGAAAGGCCAGAGGATTTAATCTGAATCCTTACCACAAAAAGAACGCTTTTCCTTTTTTGGTAGAGAATGAGTGAACTAACTTTGGGGCTGGTACTGATCTTTCTCCAATATTTCCCAGATCGTTCTTGCATGGCAGCAGACAAATCTCATCCCAAAGCTGTCCCCAGCCTGAGCTGAGCATTAAAAGCAAGGAGGAGCATTGGCAGAAAGTGGTTGAGGGAAGGTCTCAAGCCCTTGTGTGCTCATCCAAAGCCTCAGATAGCAAAATGCCCAGAAAATGGCATGACAAGAGGTTTCCTTGGGAAATTTCCAGTGCCTGCAAAGTAGCTGCTACCCCCCTTCTTGCAGCCTTTCAACTCAGGTGATTCCTTCTCGCTGTGATCTAAGAAGCATTAGAGGCTCGTGGGGAGGGGAGGGGAGGGAAAAGGCAACTTGAGCTTTCTGGCCCTGGGAGAAGGTTTGGTTTGGGTCATGTTCAGAAGTTAGAGATGCCTTCGGGAGCCTGAGGTTGTCCTGACTGGAGTAGCAGTCCCCTGCACTGAGAAAAGAGGCATGAGTGCCAAGCCTGAGCTAATGTGACTTTCCTGGGGCGTGGAGGTAGCTGCAGGGGCCAGAGCCCCAGTGTGAGTTCCTGGACTGATGGTGTCAGCAATGATGTCACTTTTCAGATGCTAATTGCTGCTACAGGGAGGAGGGATGACCTCAGAAGTGCAAACTTGTCATTACGAGCCAGATTCCAAAAAATACATATTTGCTCTGCTGAGAACTGTTTTCCTCTGTTGACTGCTTCTGTACCACTGTCAATGGAAGGGATATAAAAGCAAGAATAAGGCTCTCATCTCTATTCCAACCTTTTATGAGACAGTAAAGACATCATAGGGAAAGTCTGGTGTCTCCAGCCATTGCTTACCTGGACAACTCCAGTGGGGACACTGGTCATCCACCACTGTAAAACAGACTGCCATTCTGTACTTGGGGGACACTCAATCCGTTTATCCTAAATAACAAGGTCTGTGTGACTTAGTCATACGGCCCACTGTGCCCAAATTTAAAGGGCATTCCTTATGTTATTAATAACTCCCAGATCATGCCTGAGGGTGCTTCAGTGGATGAGCATTGCTGTGTGGGCAGGTGGAAGACTGACCTTTAAGCTGCTTTTGCTCTGCTGGTAGAGTACTTGTAGCTGTATATTGACACATATGGAAAAGGGTCATACAGTCAGACCTGAACAAACAGCATAGCTGAAACATGGACAGCCTTGCAGTGAACGAGGGACAGCTTACCTAACAGCTCTATGGGGATGGTGGGTCATGGTGACGTTCCTTGGATTATTTCCTACATCTGGAAAAAATTAAGTTCAGCAGTTCTTAGCAATCAGGGAAAAGAAAGATTTAGCTTGCATAGTACAGTGAAAACCGATGTAGGTCTAATTGGTCTATTAAAAATGAGAGTTAGTGTGGCATCAAAGGAGGTGAAACTTTTCAATTTGGCACCAAATCCCCCTTTCTCCTCATAGCTTCACCACCTGCCCTGCAAGTCCCTTAAAAGATGGGAGAAGCAAAAACACGATCAGTTTTGTTGACCCTTTCTGAAACTTGTTTTGGGGCTTAATCACTTACATGAGCTGAGCAAACAATTTTTGCTGCTTCTTCAGCTTCTGAGATGGTGTGCTTTAAAAATCTGCTATGATAACTTCACAAGTTAAGGCAAATATTTATGAGAGAGAAAAAATAACAATTTTCAGAATATCCAGTGAATAGAAAAGTTTTTGTCTCTCTCTCCCTTTTTACTCACAGATTTGCTATGTTGGCTGGGATCAGTGAGCTCATGATCTATAAATAGGTTCCATCCAGGATGGAGAGGGAGGAGGCAAGAGGCTCTAATTAATTATATAGAAATAGCTGTTTTCACAAACTAACCAGCAAATTCAAGATGTTTGAAGCCAGACTCGCTGGGCTTGGGGGTGTGCCTACAGCTTTTGCTAGTGAGATCATGGAATAGGACAAGAAATCTCTCCCTAATGCCAAAGAAAACTCCCCCCCCCCGCCCTGAGTTCTCAGATCCAGATGCCCTGCTTCCTCAGATCTTTATATGCATATTTGATTGCGTGCATGTCAGCATACTCAGGTTTGTGGTTTTGCTCATGTAAGCGCTGGGATGACAAGGGTCTTTGCTGGTGAAACAGCAGTTTGTGGAGCTGCAGAGTTTATGGTGTGTGGTATTCACATTTGCTGATTTGGTTTGGTAGGGGAATATCTATGTGTTGAAAAGTAAAGGAAGACTTTCAGTCCCTGTGACACCTTTAAAACAGACCTTTGCAATCCACAAAAAATCTTCATATTCTGTTGTATAATTTGATTGGATATTCAAATTCTTAAATCATTGCATTCAGGATGTTAAGTAGATGCTAGTTTCATGACAATGTCTAACTGAACAAGTCCATATTGAGTCTATATCTCCCTTTCTGAATATTTTTCCTAGCAGGTAGTGATAAACAGTAAATTTTCACTATAGCTGCTATTGCTGCTGATTTATCGTTGACTTGTCCTTCATGTTTTTCACTTGTTACTTGCATTCCACCTGTGCTTGGAAATTATTTACAACAGGAGAAACCTGTAAAGCTCAGGCAACAGAGCTGTTATGTTAAAAGAGTAAAACCCATCTTAATTTCTTTCCATCATGAACATCTTTTTCCTCCTTATGTGTGACTCTTTGTCATACTCTTTGCTTTGGCAAGTGGAGAAGTGCACACAGAAGAGTTTCTGAAGACAAGATGTTTGTTTGAAGTTGCCAAGTAAACTGCATGTCAAAAAATGGAATAAAACTTATGAGATTTTTGCTCTGAAAGCAGAAACTCCCTGAAATGCACATGAAGTTTTTTTCCTGGACCTTTTAAAGCCATGGCTGCCTGTGCCAGACTGCTGCAGTCCATCCTCAAACCTGCTATCAGTAATAGGATTTTTTTTTTTTCACCAGTTTGTGTTGCATACTCCCAGCTCATGAGAGGCCCTCTGGCCTTCCCAGATGGCCCAGTGCCACCATCATGTGCCACCGTCACTGCCTGAGAAGCTGACCTCAGGAAAGCAGTGCATCCTGCCACTGCATGCATCTTTCCCTGGACCTTCCTCTGTCTGACCCCTAGTTTGTACAGTGTTGGGAGCTGGGCATTGATGGCAGTAGGTGTTTGAATGCTTTGTGTATTTCTAACTCCTGAAACTGATGAGCAAAAAATAAACAAAAGGGAAAACAAAACCCCCAAACTGCTGGCTCAGTTTGTGAGGTACTGAGATTTCCAAACATCAGCAAGTTGCTGATGCCTTCGGCATTCATTATGAGCCGAAGGAGTTGGGGAAGGCCTGGCAGGGTCCAGCCCGGAAACATAGAGGAAATATTAACTGTCTGCTCAACAAACAGAGCACTGCTGACAAAGACGCAAAGCAGACATCAGACTGATGTTTGTGTAAATAAAAAAACCCCAAAACCAGAGGGCTTTCAGGGATGATAATCCCTGAATCTTTTAAGAGGTATCTGTGGTAGATCAGACCCGTCACTTCAGATTATTTTTGTTTGAATTGTTGAACAACACCAGAAGGAGTTCCCCGTCAGTAATACCACCGAACCTCTTAGTGTTTTTGCAGTTTTAAAATACTCAGCATTACCCCATTTTGAAAGAAAGCATGGTATCTGTAGAATTTTGTGTTAGAAAAAATGAGCTGTTATATACACAAGAAGGGGCCTCAAAGATTAAATTACTCTGAGCTGCACTTGCTCACAGTCATAGGGAAACTCAGCCTAGGCCAGTCTTTTTATTTGGAAAAAAACAAAACCCCAAGCTTTCAGGAGCTCAGGCATCCCTAATTGCTCTGTACATGTGGGTAACTTTGACCCACATCTTTGGGTGACCTGAGTTGCTTTAGAAAGAAAGTACATCAGTATGCTCAGGGGGGTGGCTATTAAATGAATTGACAAATCTTCATATCCTTGAAGCCTCAGTGAAAGCATTAAGGAGATTGTGAGGCAGGGAGAGATGAGCATAGAAGCAAAATAAAAATTATACACTCAAAACCCTAGGGAAATCCACAGTTGGCAAAGTTGTTGATAGTGCAACTGAAGGGCTTAGACCAAGATTATGAAGAGTGATTTGAAGGAGCCACCTCAAACATCATCAAAGAGGTGAGCCTTTATTTTAGATTCCTGACATGGGAGGTGTTTGTGCTACCCAGCTTTGCTAGCTAAGTGCGTAGGAAGCAGATTACCAGCTGTGAACAGACATATGTTCAGTGATATCTCCCAAAAGTAAGAAGCTCTTAAAATGCAGTTCAGGTCTATATAATTGTCCTGTTGGGTGGAACAAAACATCCAAATGTTCATCTAGGCTCTCATTTGGGAAAGTGTCCCTGTTCACCAAAAGTACAAATTGGAATTACTGATGTGTAAGTATGTGCTTTAAGTCAGGGTCTATGATGAGAACAAACTCTACAAATTTAGCAAAACTGTGTTTTTTCCCTGTGCCTGATGTAAGCCTCTACCTTTGGTGCAGGTCAGAGAACCCACATTTCTAAATAACTAGTGGGGAGAGTTAGTTGTAAAGTCTGTACACTGGAAAGCGTATAGCAGGTAGATGAATAGTATCTAACTTTTGACTTAGCATAGTGTGAAGTGGACAGTGCAAATAGTCCTCCTTTGTGATATTTTTGTAGTGTATTTGATTTAGGACTTTTTTGGATGAGGATACTGTTCATAGTCCCCTGTGGTGTCACGAGTAATGGTTCACAGACAGGAGTAACAGAACAAGAAAACCAATAGCAAGAAGAAAAGCAATAACAAGAATGTGTGCTCTGCAACAAGTGCAGAGTTTCACTCTTGTCATTCTTCCTTTGTACCCTTTGGAAAACATGCAGCAACATCAAAAATCTAACAAGGTAAACAGAGCCAGGATTTGCAGGGGAGACTTTTTTCCATCTAAACAACAAAAAAGCTTTGAGTATAGCTAAGGTCATGGGTGCGATGAGGTGTGGGAGCAAGCTGAGGAAGCGTGCTGATGACCTCATCAATTCAGAGGAAATGCTCTACTTTTGGGAAAGAAGTGAATGACCCTAAGGGGAGGGGGGATAAAAACAGAAAATGGTTGTATGAACTGCCAGATCAGGTTGGAGGGTTTTAGTTGGACATAAGTGAGGCAGAGGAGGGTCAGGGTGTATTGGCTGATCACATATGAGCTATGCAAGACTGCTTTGGGGAAAAAAAAATCGTGATCTGATTTGAAAATGTTAGTCAAGGTGAAGCTGAGGAATTTTCAATATCTGTCTTTGTGCTGTGCCATTTCATATATGATGGCCGTTTTTGGTCATCTGCATTCAGGAAGAGGGAGCTTAATTAGGAGCAACATGTTGCATTGGTATGTTGACACGAAGACTCTTCCCAGAGGCAGAGTCTGTGACCTGACTGTTTTATCCAGAGACAGGCAACCTTTCTTCCACCAGCAGCTCTCTCTCTGTTTACTTAAGGCGTTCTCTTTTCCTTCTTCTGCAGTCTTACATTTGGCAGTTAACCAAGTTGGAAAGGACCCTTCAAGGTCAAAGTAAGCAACATTTAAGAAATCTTCTAAAAATGCTTGTTTCAGGAAGAGGGGGGACAAATGGCAGCTGTCTTTGAGCATAGTTTGATTAAAGGGCTTTTTCCAGGATCATACCTGAAGTAATCTGGTCTTGTGCTCCAGCTGGCACTGGTCCCACCTTCATACCATGAGAACATTGGGCCCATCAAATACTATCAAGGGAAGACAGACTTTTTAAATGCCAAAATACATGCGGTGAAAGACCGCATATTTGGTATGACCTGTTCTAGTGCTGAGAAGCTATTTTCGTAGTGAAAACCTACCTTATGTGTCCTGAAAAACGTGTGGTTCACTTGCAGTTCAGTTACGATCTTTGTAATAGGAAAAGAGCAAAATCTGAGGCAGTTCCATGTGTTATATCCCCAGATAATCAGCTAGGTGAAGTCAGCAAAAGGATATTGCTCTTGAGTTATGATAATGATCCTGTAACTCAGCATCCCATCTGTGTGGTTAACGTGCTTGACAGTTGTTGAAATGTTTTCTAGACCAAGCTGAATGCGTTGTTTTAAGCATTCAGGTTGACTTAGCTTCTCTGCTTGTCTGAAGCAAATTACTCTGTGCGCCCCTTATTTTCGTGCGCCTGAGTTGTTTTGCGCGGTAAGGATTTCACTGCACATAGTGTATGGGTTAGGGACAAGGATATGAGGAGACATCCCACATTGTCAGCCTGTAGTCAGATATACTCAGAGCTCGCATGTTCACCACCTGCCCACTTCTGCTGAGACAGGTGCTGGCCAAACACGCTCGTGGAGGAGATAGCTGATGTCTGCCAGTGAAAATAGCATCATGCACCAGGTGAATATATCTGAAACAGCACAGAGATGGGGAAGAACATGATCATTGCTGAAATTTCTCAAGTCTTAAATTTAGCAAATAGCAACGTTCCCAGGTTGCTGTTTCTATGTACTAGAATACTATCGTTACCAGCTTCCTGCAGTAGTCAGTTGAAAACACATAATATTTACACTTCAAAACACTTATGTCCAAAACTAAGGCCATTTTGTTACATCTCTGCTCATACAGCTGTTTACATCCCCCATGGATTATGCTACAGAATTTAGGTTATTGTTTCCCTATGTGCTCCTTATAGTGGAGTTAGAACTTGACTGTTTCATTGCTTATGTTATAATTCTCAGGGACTTTTCTTTCTGCAATAAAGGACTTAGAGAAACAGACTGTGAGCCAGCCTGAACTCTGCATTTGTTATGCAGTAATAGTACAGCTATTTGTCTAATGAGCTCACTATTTATCTGATTGATTGTCCTAAGAATAATAAATAATAATAAAATGTTTCAGAAAGAAAACAAAGCTTTCCAGATAAAGCTTCACACTGTCTCACTGGAAGGGAAACTTCCAACCCTTTTGGCTATGTTTTCTAAGCAAACTAGAAACTGCTATGAAAAGTCATGCAATAAGCTGAGTTTCCAGCTAGGTTATAGCGTCATAGAGCAGCATTGCACGTGAAAAGCATTACCTAACATCAGTGAGAAGTGGCATCTGAAATTTCTGGAGGACCTGAGTTGCGCTGTTTCCATTCCCTATATGCTAGATAAGACAGAACCAATCCTTCAGTTTGCTGGAATAGAGTGAAAATTGAATTTATTTAGTGCTTACGGAGTGCCCACGTGTTACAGAGCTGAACTCCATAGGAAGCCACACGGAGAAGCAATTTTTTCTCTCTCTGAAACAGTCCTCTGCAAATAAAGTCTGAAACTAGACGGTGGGCAGTGAAGGAAAAACAAAATGTTTACTCATTAGCTGAACTTTTCCATCCTAATCACCGAGCAAATCCGGGGGTCCATGGGGAAAGTTTTCTGGGTAGCCTGTGTAATTTAGAAATGTGCAGAAGGCAGAATGTGCTGCTCTTCCATTATCAAGATGAGAGTTCTTTCTGTTATTGTGTTTTTTTGACATCTCTGAAGTGATATGGCCTTGAGGAGAGGAGGCAGCCTCTTGGGTCTGTCTGGTCACTGTCACCACCAGACAGCTATGTAAGTAGAAGCCCCGCTTCAATGAACAGCAGCTAGGAGTTGATGAAAGAGAGTTCATAGGTGGCCACAGTTAGAAAGTAAAGGACATTTGAACAACACAGAACCGAGAATGTTCCCAGAGGAAACAGCTGTGAAATTGTTCATTTGGTTACACGGCTGCTCAGAGTTTGCGTTCACTCACAAAAAGCTGTACAACCTTCTAGATTGCTGAGAGGAAAAGGCAAGTGAAGGGGATGCTTCACCATGAAGCACTTGCTCTGCTGTTTTGTGTTAAATGGAGGAGAAAATTTAACACAGCATATGAGGACAGCAGCTTTGTACGACTGAAGCTAGCTATTTGATTTGCTGGGCAGTGCTGTCTTTTGTATTTCTGGAAGTAGAAGCCTACTAAAGATTGCAAGGAAACAAATCCATAAAGCAGATGAATTTGGAGGCTGCTGTTTTGGCATTTGAGTAGTACTGGAGTAATATCACGCCACCAGGCATCTCCAACCATGCATGGATTTTCTCTTTATTTTCTTTTAATATGAAACCAGTGAAACACCATCTGGGTCAGATAAGAAAGGTAACATTAGAGCTATATTTTTTTATAAATGTGTGCCCTGATTTGAACCATGATTTTGAAGATAAAGGGGACCTTGTCTTTCAGATGTCACCGGAAGCAGTTAAAAGATCTGAATGTTGGACTCAGGATAATAGTAATGTCTTCAGGGTTCTAATGCTGTGCTCAGATCAGAATGTGATAGGCAGAGAGGCATTTCCGGAAGATGCTTATAGCCTGAGTCGGTGGTTCAGAAAGCTACTTCCACACGTGCTTATTCCAGCAGAGAATGGCACTTGTGTAAATGCTTACTTTGAGTGCATATTTAAAGCAGAACTCGTATTTGAAGTGATTTGGGAAATGTGCTTAAGGAGACAGGGCCTGGGCTTCACAAACTGCTGTAGATAACAAAAACAGATCAAATAAATCATACGTCCTGTAGCCATGAGATTCTCAGCTATGTGTCTAGAATAAACTTGATATCTAGATTTAGATATCTAAATCTAGGCATTCATATTGTAGCTGCTTAACATCAACGCTCCAGTGATGATCTAGTCAACACTAGGGTCTAGGGAGGTATTCAGCCCAGTCTAAACTAAACATCTGCATTTGATCTGCTGAACCATTTTCTACATCCATTGACTACGATGGGAGCACTGACACCTAGATCACATAGGTACCTACACAGCAGGTGATTGCTAAAAGTGCATATCAGATTCTGGAATTGAATCCCAGTCCTGAAATTTAGTGAGATGAAGTTGTCCACAGTGACAGCACAAAAATGTTCTCTGATAATCTGGAGATGAGGGCGTGCTAACCTGGAACCAGGCTCTTACTTTATGTTGCAATTAAGCACTTTCCATTCAACAGAAGCATTTGTGTTGTTTTACTGGAGTCACCAGTCAAGCAGGATAGGGTTGCTCTAACCTTTTTCATTTCTAGTATTGACAATGTTCATAGTCTGTCACTGTTTAGCATGAGAAGAGGTTCATCCCCCTACTTTATGCTACCATTGTATTTCTACAGAGAGTTGGTATCTATATCAATGTGGTTCATCCTGTGGACCATAGAAAGAGATCAGGGCAGTGAATGAAACCAGAATCAGATTAACATTTTCTCCAGCATCTGTGCGTGGCATGGTTTGGTCACTGTCACCCAACACAGTTCTCTTTATGATACTGGTACCTGGAAAAACTACCTTGGGGGACCTGTATTCTGGACCATTTGAAATCTTTCTTTTAATAAACAGAGGAAACAACTGATGATCTGAGTTATCCAAGAACTTGGGCTGATCCCGTGACTCTAATGTGTTTACTCATGCAGTATTTCCCGGTGGTCTGTCTCTCGGAGCAATGTTCTGATGATTGTCTTCTTCCCAGTACTGCTCTGAGGTGGAATAAGGAAGTGCAACACTGCACTTTTTCTTATTCAATGAGTATTAGTTTTCTGTAAATAACAGTGGTATGGTGGGAAACGTTTAGTTTTCTACAATATTTCATCACAATGGTATTTCTTAGTAATCCTCTTTTTCTCCCCAAATCTATCATCTCGCGGTCTCTTTTATTTTCTTACAGGAGGAGCTCGGCATTGCCTGTGAGTTGCTGGAGTCAGACTTCCTCAAGTGCAGCGTGGGATTTCCTTTCATGAGATCGAAATCTAGGGTAATGTTGTATTATTTGCATTTTCAGAGTTCATTCACCTCTTTGTGTCCAAGGAGTGGCTGGAAAAGCAACTGCTCTCTTAAATGTCTGCGAGTGATACATTCTATAGCTTTCTAATCTAGATATCCAAGCCTTTCATCGAAGAGGGTAGCTGTCCTCTTTCCCACCAGATAGAGTCAATGGCAGTACCATGTGCACTGCACCACAATGCTTTTGAAAAACTGTGCAAGAATTGCATCTATGAAACATGTATTTCCTCTTCAGAAAATTAGAAAAGGACGTTCTTATTTAATGTTGCCTTATTCTGTTATTTTTGACTTCTGCAAATTGAATTTGTACGAATTATAATGAAAATGTCGTAATGACTTTTCATATTATGGTCTCTTGGTAGCTTTTAAAGGGGATTTTGTTTGGTAGTAGTAGATGAACTCTCTCATAATGTTTAAAAATCCAGCAGGGTTCTTTCTGTCACTAAACTGAGCTGTACAAATGACCAACGATGAAAGGTGAGAAGATGAAGAATAACTTCAGGATGAGCTGAATGAAATAAGTCTGATTTTTTCCAGAAAATTTCAGTTTCAGAAACTAATCCTCTCCATTTCAATTGACATATACTTTGACTCAACATGGAATTTTTTGGTTTATATGTTTTATTGACATAACATTTTAAAAGATTTTTAAATAGGATGGAAAAAATAAATGCAGTAGCAAAATATTATCTGGAATGTAAGAATGACAGTGTTTTGCTGACAAATGACATAGTTGGGCTATCTTCAGGTTTTTTTCAGGAAGCCATTGAAATTAGTATGAATGTTGAAACCCTTTTACTTGGCCAAAAACTGTTTTGGAGTTAGGTGGAAACATCGTTGCATGGAAAAGTTAATGGAGTGCTACAGTGGTCATCAAAGTAGATTCTCTCTTCAAAATTAGCACCTGATTTTATCCACTATGATGGGTGGCCTGAATGCTGCTTTAGCTTGCGCTGGTTGCTCCAAGTCTCTGTGCAGGCCTATGGCATGATCTTTATATACACCAAACATCTCCACCAGCAAGTAACGTATAGAGTGGTGCTGAGGTAGTTTCAGGTAGCAATCCCCTTGTACTGGAAGACTCTTCCCCGGCATATGATCTCCTCAGGAAGTATCTTTGAATGGCAATTGTAGTAAAGGCCTTTTCACAATGAAGGAAAAATCGGACTATCTGGTATTTGAACAGAGGGACAATTGCTAAGATTTAAAAGCTACTCTAAAGTAGAGGAGGCTTTCTTCCATGTATCAAAGTATGCTACTTCTGTACAACTAGGCCAGTAAAATGTATGTGAAGTTTCAGAATAAATAAATTTTGAAACAATATACAATGTCTCTAAATATAGCTTTTTCTTTGCACAGTATGAGTTTAGTGTCATCTTTGATACAAGCCATTTATCTGGTCAGGAAGAAACACTTCCCTTCCTTGTCACTGCCCAAAGGTAAGGGAACTTTTCTATGTTTTGATGACTCAGATATTCTTTGTTGCATGAAGTGGGCATTGCATATGCATAACAGTTGTGTTAAGAGTTGTAATTAGTTGTAGACACAACTCAAGCTCAGCTCAACTGCGGTCGATGATCAGCACCAAGCAGACCCATTTGTTCCAGCATTTGAATGAAATAAGCATGCTTGGATGCAAACCAAAAAAAATAAATGCTTCCATCAGATGGTGAGGGATCTTACTGGCAGTTTCCAAAGTTGCGTGTCTATTTTTTCCCCCTCGATTTTCAGCAAGCTATGACAGACTGAATGAAACAGCTGAATAGGGTGCTTCCCTAAGGGCACTTGGAGCAGGCGTTAAAGTAAGGTGGTGCCAAGTATGCATGCATAGGGATTTTATCTCAATCAAAATTAAAGGTGACACACGTGCTCTGTGCCTCCTAAGATGATGTTCCACAAAGAAGCAGATGATGGGCAATTCAGTCACAGGCACTGTTGGGGTGTGTATGGGAACTTACAGTAGTACAGCTGTATTAACCTGGGCCATGAGCTGCTGCTTTGATGTGCTGAATGTGTGACTTGTTCCTGCTTCCACTTACTGTGTGAATGGACCAACTTCATAGCCTCCTGTGTCAAAATCAGGATCTCCAGCCTGAATTCTCCTCCCCAATTTGATGACACCTCACCAACCAGCTGGAGATAAGAAGTATATGCAGTTTTTGAGTGACTGCTCTCATAAGGCATAGTCCTCCGCTGCAACAACAGCTGTAGGTGGGAACAGTATCCTGCAGCATGTGAGGCTGGTATGAAACACTGATAGTGAGACCTCGCATCAGAGGGGTGAGACCACATCTTGCATGTTAAAGAAGTTTTACTCTCCATGGGGCGAAGTTTATTTATCGTGTGTCCAGATGACCCCGTGATGCTTCTAGATCAGACAGATGCATCAGTATCTGCTAGGTAAATGCTAGCTGATGCAAAGATAGGTCAGCACTGCTTTAAATGTGCCCAGCCAGTGTTTTCCAGATTGCACCACTCATTCCCTGCCTTGGATAGCCCAGGGCTTTCGTCTGTAACCTTACTCCTCAGATTTCTGTGCCCTACTAGTAAGAAGGGTTAATCAGCGTCTTTAGATGGAGCAAAGAAAAAAATAGTGGTTTGTACACATAGTGGAATGCTCAGAGGGATTAAGAGAAAGTTTCTCATTTCAGAAGGATGGGCTGGAGGACAGTTGTTTCAAGGATTCAGCTGAACTTTCAAAGACAACAGTGCAGATCCTAGTGCTGATTATCCTCATTTTCTCTGTGACTTTGGGAAAATTGCTCAATTTTCCTCACTGTCAAATAAGTGCAATAAAATCTTTCTACCACAAGAGTTTCAGGGAGCCCTGGGATAAAGTCAGTGATAAGGAAATGGAGAGGAAGTGTTTGTGCTGTGGCCAAACTGCAATGAGTGGGGACATTGTTTCCACACAAAACTGGAGCTAGTCTGACAGAAATGGCTGGACGCAGAGAAGCTACGCCATACTGTCATGGGAAAGTAAGTATTTCCCTTTAAGTGGCCACTTAAGCCTGTCCCTTGAAGCTGCAAATTTGGCAGTAGCATTTGTAACAAAGAGACTGGTTCAGTAGTGGGAAGAATCAATTGGAGAAAGGACTAAACATTTTATTATATTTACTCCTTTTGTTTAAACAAAAAACAAACCTTCTTCTGTGCTTCCTGGCATGTACTATTTTTCTAGACCTAGATTCACTGAGCTATATTCTCCTTTTCTGACAGTACCTTTGCTCCAGTTGAAACAGATAAGCACATACCCATGAACCCTGTATGGAATTCTGCTTGCTTATTCTGCTTGCCACCATGGTATCTCGGTATTTGTGTTGGATGAGAAATGTCTCTGTTTTGCTGTTTTGGACTCTTCTTTGAACTTATTCAGATGAAAAGCTTTTATTAAACCCCCTTTTTTTTTTTCCTGGGTTTTTCCATCTGGGCCACGATTTTTGTTAGCAGACATGGCCAATGTGTCAGTGGTAAAAAGCTGAGCTGTATCTGTGCATGTGTGTAGCTAACACGCTCTGTTTTTGTAATCTGAGCAGCTCATCATATGCATGGTATCAGTTGGGATGTTACTGCCAGAATGCACATGCCTCAGTGATACTGTCCTCAGATAAACAGGATCATCTCTTTTGTTTTGCTAGTTGTATTTATGAGTAGATCCAATGAACTGCAAGGCAAAAGTGATTCCAGAGTCACTGCTGAAGAAATTGGAAATATATGTAGCGTACCTTTCAAAATTGTTCTTCTGAGTTGTCAACCACCATGGAGACTCACCATCAAAATTAGAATAATTACAAATTTGCTTGTTGGACATGCATTTCAGGAACCTTTTCCAGATTTCATACATAACTGTTCACACTGAAATAAACTGACTCAAATGAGAGATGATTGCTTACTTCTCTCTTTCCTCCTTCTGCTTTTGACTCATTGAGAAAAGTACCTTTGAAAATGTAAAGTAGAAGTGCTTTCATTTTGGCCATGAAATTCAGGCAGAGGGAGTGGAAATGCTGAGAGTTTACAGGCAGTTCCGAATGAGTGTCTCATCCAAACAGCTGCTTGTAGTGGCACCAAATTAGTGCTGTGTTACAGTGCAAATACAATGAAAGCACAATTTCATTTACTGAGTCAAGACTCTCTGTGAAGTGCGTGTATCCCTCCCAAACTGATGTGCAGCCAGGCTGGGAGAAAACAGACCACTTGCATTGGAGTCTAAATGTCCTTGTTTCTCTCCTGTATGAAAGATGGCAGTTGTAGTTCCGCACTGCTGTTTGAATGCATGCCTTGCTCAAATATAGGTTTTTCATCATGAGCCTGATCATGTTGCAGCCACAGAGGAGCAGCAGCAAAACACATGCTTTGTGTGTGTGCCCTCAACAAGGTGGGATGAACAAAAGTAACTCATAATCTTTAAGAGGATTCTTAAGGAGAGCTGACATCCCTCAAATGGAGAAGCTCGGAGAACAAGGCAGAGAGATGGTAGCTGTGAAACTGTGTGATATATTGCAAAGGCTGTCAATTTACAGCATGTTTATTTTTCCTTTCTGGCACAGTGGAAACCTAGAACGCACTGAATCTCTGCATGATAATACGCTAACCCTGTCAGTGCCCCTGATGCATGAAGTGGACTCATCTATCAATGGGTAAGTACCAGTCACTAAATGAAAACAACAAAAATAATAATCCTAACAATAATTTGAGTCTCTTCCAGTGAAAAAATGAATTATCTTTGTTTATATATAGCCAGACTATTGCTTTTTCCCTGTTTCCCAGATTCTGGAAATACAGAAAACCTCATTCATTATCTGGGAATTTTTTGTCACGTCTTTTATTCCAACGTTGTACCTCTTTCTCATTCCCTTCTAGCTAAGTAGTTACCATTACATTCATAGTAAGTATTTTAGTGATCATATTTGAATTGATTCTGTAGATATGGTGGACCTTAAAATAAAATTAAAAGAGAACAAGTAAATCATATCTTGTTCCTTGGGGCATGTCTTTAAGGACGTGGTTTAGAATCATGAGGCCAAAGGTTAGGGTCAAATGTTCTGGGATTTTAAGGCGCTTGGTGGAGTCTAGCTGTTTGCCTTTCTGTTTAATTTCACAATCAGAATTTGCTTCTGCTTCTGTTTGTTTTCCCACTCCCTCTGTGAGGGCGTCTGAATACCAACCGGGGAACATCACTCAACCTTTGACTGAAATACTTGCATAACACATACCTGTTGTCCTCTCCCCAGGGCTTCATGTGTGTGAGTTCCTGCCTTTGTACTCAGGGGTCTTCCCTTCCACCTCTGTATTACAATCTTAAGGCTCGAATGAAAAATTTGGGGTCAGTCCCAACAGATAGACTGACCTCTAGTGTAGATGGCGCTTGAGTTGAAACAGGGGGGACCTGGTCACTGGAGGTGAATTAGCATCCATGTAGACTGAGAAAGTTGACATTGATTCCCAAACTGGGAAAGCAAAAATCATCAGCAGTTTCCCCAAGTTGTCAGTGTCTGTTTTAGTCACCATTTATGGCAACCTCCGGGGAATACATATTGTCTACATGACCACTGCAGGTTGGCATCAGTAGGAAAAGGTTCCCTTGACCAGTGTGCTAAATGTGTAGGAACAAAGTTACATCACTGAAATGTGATTTGGCTGCAAAGCTGGGTAAACTCAGATTCATGGCCCAGTCTGGCTTTTATTTCCCCTTTTGTTTCATATAAATAAAATCCCTTAATTACTGCCACAATAGTCAGAATGGGTACAAGATATGCCTGAGCCTGTTCAGAGTAGTGAAGAGCACTGTCAGACCTCACAAGATGAATAGCAAGGACAAAAATCTCCTATATATTGAGAGTACTCTGGAAATTTTTGAATGCTTTCGTTGTTACAGATTGTGCAGAAATTTAACTCTGTATTCCTTGCTTCTTGATGCTTTGATACAGATTAATTTTTGTACCACTTTACAGATACAAGTGCTTTCATCTGTGTCTTTAGGTCACTGTTTGTCACCTACAGAATCCTGCATGCCAAAAAAACTGAAAAAATTGGGCTCTTTTCTTTCTCTTCAGATTGTGCTTTTTTGAAGCACAAGGTCTCTGAATTTATAAGCCCCACCCAACTGACTGCGTGGATTATTTTTTTCTTTCTCATAGAGAAGGCTTAGTTAATTCAAGTTCACATCAATGTCCAACTGCCAGGGAAAAGTTGGGTTTATTGGAGGGCATGACATTCCCAGGTATGGTAATATTAGTAATACTTTTTTTGTGAACAGTGGTTTTTTTGTAAAGCTTATTTTTATTGGCTATCCTGCATTTGAGTCTACAAGAGCAAATTTCATCCTTTATCATAAATAGCCCAGAAGGGCTTGTACCATGTTTGGGAGTAGCCTTCTGGCACAATGCCATAAATGGGAGGAGTAAATCTGTCTCTTGCTGTTTCCCCTAGCAATCCCTGGCATAGGAGGCAGGCAGAAATAAAGGAAATGTACGTAAACAGGCTTAAAATCCTGTCTCAAAAAACTCTGACCCAAAAAGGCAGCCTGAGAAGGAAGCAGAGTTTTAGGCAGTCCCTCATCAAGGTTTGTCTGAAATTACACCAGGACCCTTTCCAGCCAGTGGAGCAGCCTGAAATTAGAAGGAGGCACAAAGGATGCTTAAAGCAATCCTAGTCCTGCAGGATTTCCACGTACTGTGTTGTGCTTCCAAGTCTTTTCTGATAAAACCCTACTGCATTTTACTTTTGTGATGAGATGATAAGAGTAGTTGAGGAGACTTGGCCTGTGCCACTGTAGTTGAAAGCAAGTTACGTCCCACTTCTACTCTTGCCTTTAATCATCTGCTAATCATAAAGGTAGTGAAGCTTAGATAATTAATGAAGTGTTAATTCCTGCAATGCTCTGTAAATATAGATAAAACTGAAATGTTAGTTTAGTGAATATATAACTTAAAGTATTCCTATTATTATCTGTTTCTTCAGGTTAACTTGGTAGTGCAATGATTTCCTGTGTTACACAAGCTATAGGGCTTCCACAAATCACCCGTGGCAGGGGGCCCTGGAGAAGTTTTGTGATAAGAAAGGAGAAAAAGATATAACTAATCAAAAGAAGTCTACTTCAATGATGGGATGTTAACCTGTGTCTGTTGAGATGCTGTTGTCAAAAGGAAATCAAATTAATGTAAAATGGTCCCATAGAATTTCACACAGACGGAAAGCAAGGGGTACAATTCAGCTTGCCACAAATATATTTAATTTTGGTGACAAAACCAGCTTATTAAATCTGTGTCTTGATCTTTCAGAGAAGTCTTCCCTACTTCATTTTTCTATGGTGATTCTGTGGAAGCATCCAACTTCATTCAGTTGGAAAATCACGAATGCCTTTTCCAGTCTCTCAACTTCACACTGCAGGTAAAATTGATCCTTATTTTGATGGCTTTTGTGCTTGACAGCACATTCTGGCTTTGTATCTCTTATTCTGAGTGTGGTATGGGCTTTGGTGCATGTCTCTGAATCACAGTATGCTGTGCAATGCATTCTTGATTGGATGCCATATTTACATTGTGTAGGGACGATATATTTCCTTATCTGAATATATTATAACAAGAATTGCAAATAAGGCATCTTGATTCCATAGAAATGAAATTGCTACCATTTATTTCTATTTTACCTTTCATCATGTGCTGAGTAAAGAGCTCTAGTTACTCCAGTGCCACATCTTGGATGCAGTCACAGGTTCAAAAGGGAGGATTAGTTATTTTTAGTGGCATGGCCATTGAGCAGAGGAGTGGGTAGTCTTTATCCATAAGAACAAATGCATACCTGTGCAAGGGATTCAGAATTGCTAAATACTTGTAGTATGAAAATGTTTATAACAGTACTGATAAGAGTACAGCACAGGGAAGAGACTGTGCCACTAACAAGACAGGTGTGAGATGGTTTCATTAAATGTCTCATAGCATCTCAATGTTACTCAAGTATTACCTATAGATTACACTTCACATGGTAGTTACATTAGTTCCTGATGGGGCAAAACATATGGATAATTTATTATAACAAACTCTTGTGATGCAGCCGAAATGGACTTGTCTCGTTGCTGTGACTGTATGTATTACAAGTACTTCAAACCCTTTTTGACCGCTAGATGGAACTAGGGAATGATAAATCATGCAGAGGTGGGGAAATCGTTTATTGTGAAAAATAGTCTTTCGCCTATTTTCCCTTTTCTCTTCTCCTAGGCATGAATGCCACTCAGCTCATAATGAATAACACATGTCTGCCTCTGTGGACAGACTGAGGTCTGGAGCAATTAAGCCCCCACTGTCATGCAGTGCCCTTAGCTATTTACTGAAAAGGAGTGAAAGCAGGATTTCGGGATGTTAAAGCTTTTGTGAGCCAGGCTATTAATTCTTGTGATTCTGATTTTGTTCTTGAGGGCTTATAGGTCTTTCCCCCCTGCCTCCCTCCTATAGCCAGTTATTGGTTAAAAACAGATAAAGAACAGATGTAATGATGCTTTAATTAGACAAATATTTTCAATAAAACAAAATTATAACAGGTAAGGGTGAGAGAATCTATATACTGGCAGAAACACCATTTGTCCTGCCCCATCCTCTTGTCTCTCATGCACACACAAGTCGCAATATTAATAAATTTTTTTACATACAGAAGAAGAAAATTATACTGTAAAAAATCACAGATTTGCTCTCCAGTAATGTGGTAAACTTCATAACTGTGTGTGTCAGAAGGGGTAGAGTTTCATAATGGGCAAAGCATGGTTTGTATCACTGTTTAATTGCTTTTAATGATTTGCCTGCCATTTGTTAAACTTCTCCAGATGAAGAAAATTAATACTTTCTTAACCAAGAAAAAGAGATGATTTACAAAAATGTGGGGCTTGATAGCGGTTTTTATATGTGAAAATCTATACCATGTCCAATGTTAATAAGGAAACTTATGCACATAAGTTCTGTACATCTTCATATTTTGAATAACAATGTGCCATGAAAATGTCTTTTCCACATTAACCCATATCTGATCTCAGTGAGATAATTAAGTTTTTTTAAATGTCTAACATGAAACGTTATGTTTGTATTTCATGCGGCATTTATCACGCTCCATTGTAGTGGGATTTCTCCCCCTGTCTGGAGCCTCAGGGTTTTTGTAAGGATTTGGCATTGAGAGCCTATTTGCTTTATCAGTCAAGCATTTCTTCAAATATATACAGTGTTTGAAGAATGAAAGCCTGTTGGTTTTAATATTTGTACTTTACACAACTAACAACTGATTGCTACATCTTTTGATAGTACTGTCTCAGTGTGGATAAATATTGTAATGGGCTTGATGCTTTTACTGTATGCATTTATATTTGTGTTGTTAGAAACAGCAAGGAAATATTTTTCCTAAATAAAAAATGTAGATAGACATGAAAGCTTATTTTCATTGAAATTTTTCTATGGATTTTTTCTTTTCAGAAAAAACCCACAAGTTTGTGAATTTCCACTGGATATATTTCAGTGGTGGGCCGGAAGTTCTTTGAGGTTTTGTTGAAAACTTGTGGGGGGTTTGATAGAAAGTGAATGTTTTCCACTAAGAGTTTCATTTAACTGGAAGCCCCAGAACTTGAATGGAAGTTGTTCACATGCGTTTCCTGGCAGCTCACTCAGCAAACCTGCAGTCTGGTAGTCACAATCATCATTACTTTGTCTTCTGCTCCATAAGGAAAACATACGCAGAATATAATGCAGTGGTTACCAGATGGAAACAAGATGCTAACTGAGACAGTTACCAAAACACTCAAATAGTACTAGCAGTATCTCTTTTTATAAGGTGTAAGTCTCATGCTATTTGTATTGATGACTGCAAATTACCCTGCAAAACTGCTTCTCACTTGATACATGAGCTGTGCCTAAAGACTGTTAGATAAGCTAAACCTTCACCTTTATCCTGGTACTTACAAAAGAAGTCTTAGTCTGAAGACATTGGAAAACTTGCATAGTATTTGATTTTTCTCAAATTTACCGATACTCCTAGATCTGGTTCTACAGAGTTTCCCCATTTATGAGCAGTCATTTTATTTTTATCTATTTTTATACATTTATATGCATCTTTGTCTTACAGGTTTACAATGCTGGACCAAGCAGTCTCCCTGGAGCTTTTCTTGACATTTTTTTTCCAAACCGCCTCTCAGCCACTGGAGCTGAAATATTTCATGTTCAGCAGATGATGGTGAGTACATTATGATGTGTTCTAGCCCAGAGAGGCACTGAGAGGTATCAATGACTGAAACAAAAAAAGTTCAGAGGAGCTAGATGAATCAGTTCCTTTTTTAGACTATAAAAGGTTCTTTGTAGCTAAATCATCATAAGCAGCTGAGCCCCTCCAGCTGTTGACTGCTGTCCCTCACCTAGGGCAAGCAGCCGGTTGTGTGTTCCTGGTTCCTACAATACAGTTTAAAGTAGGTCAGGCTAATCCTGAAAGAAATGTGGAGAACACTTCCCTGAGTCACACCTCCAAAGAGGATTGAGTCTTAACCAGCGTCCTCCCTCATTAAGCAGTGTATGTAATATCAACAGGATGTGTTACCAAGCTGACTCACATTCCCTCTTTTTTTCTGTGGTTACCTGCAAAAATGCTAGCTAGGGCTGAATACAGTATCGATACCTATTTTTCTATAGTCCATGTTATAATTTGCAGACATTGTAACAGAGACGTTCTTTCAACACAGTGTTTTTCAAAAGGTGATGTTGTCAACTACAAAGAAAATCAAAATAAATTGTGGTAAAGGAGACACATTCTTAGATTTCATTTCTAATATTTACTTATTACTTTGAAAGCTTTTGTTAAACCACTAAATACTGTCATTTCTACGTTGGTGTCCAAGAGGGGGAAACCTCACTATGGAGGTAAATTTATTGCTGAAATTCAGAGTAATCTGTCTTTATGAGATGGAACCAGCTCTTCGGACTACTTGAAGAGAAGTATTTTACTTACTTTGTTGTTAGCTACTTTTCTAGCGTTTTGTCTGAAGAGTATTACCACCCCTCATACGCGTGTAACTGCGTAACTCAGTCTGTGTAAATATAGATCCAATAAGACCTTCCTAAGCAGGTTTCCAAGATTTATGCTGTTGAAATGCATGAGATAAATATGTATATGGCTTACAGATGGGTACTACAGGCAGAATTACTGAGAAACGAATTTGGGATATTGTATGAGGCACTGGTATTGTGTAGACTGTATAGCCAGGAAAGAGAAATAGAAAACTCAGCCCATCTAACTAGGGTGTGATGAATTCCTTCTAGGCATTGCTTGTTTCTCTGTGTTAACTCTTTCAGAAGTCTGGGCAAATTGTCTTAGACAAGACACCTGTTTTGCATGCTTGAATTAGTTGAGGTGTATGCTACCCACCAAGTGGACAAGGGCTAATTTCCAGGCATAGTTTGTCATCATTTCTATGCAAGACCCTAAGTTACATTGACAAGGATAGGATGGACTATATGATTTTGAATAGCTGTTCTAAAAAGAAGAAAAAATCTTAAATCTTGCACTTAACTTGTTTTTCATTGCTGCTGTACCTCTGATGACTTACCTAAATGAGGTCCAGCTGGGTGGTATGGTCTGGAGCACTGTGCTAATAAATACTTGCAGGGTTTGTATCTCTTTTCCCCAACAACAGGTGGTGTTTCCCCCCCCCCCCCCATTACTTGATATCTTTGTAGTTTGTCTTTGTAGAAATTTCAAACTGCTGTTGTGAGACCTAGTTGCATTGCAGGCTGAAGAGTGGTAGTAGGCAAGTATGGTTTTATGAGAGATGTCTCTGTGATACCCTGGCATACCTTGGATCATTTCAACCACTGATTTTTGAATATATGATCAGGAGGAGTCTAATACATGCCTTTTTGGGCACCTCTGACACGTTAATAAATGTTATCCAAGCAAATCCTGTCTGGGATAGTGGTTATCCCTGCTTTACAGATAAATAATTGAAACACCAAATGGTTTGCCTGAGGTCACGCAGGAAATTTGTGTCAGAGCCAGGCACTGAACCCAAGTCTCCCAGGTCTTCCTATCATAACAGGAAAAGCATCCTACTCTCTTTACTCCTACTTCTCTCCCACTGAGTTTTTATTGACTGAAAAGGGAACAAAAATCGTGGAGTTCTTCATTTTTTCACAGACCAAATACACTTAACCCAAAAAAAACCTAGAAGCAGCAAATTGGAATGAAGTCTGGAAAATGGGTTAGAACAGCTGTTTTTTGAGAACATTTTTGTAAACATAGTCATTAAATATTTCAAGTTTTTGCTTGTTGTGAACTTCCCAGAATCTAGACTGCAATAAACGTGATAGTACCCTTTCAGACAGTGCAGGCGTTTTCTGTAATTATGCCTTTATATCTGTAATCCAGCCATTCTAGGTGTCAGCATTGCTGGACCTTTCAGAATAACTGTCATTAATACAGAGGATTAGGAATTGTCATGTCTCTGTACTGAATCTGTTGATAAAGCATTTGGGATTTGATTATGTCATGGTTTGGTTTTTTTTAAAAGCTATTAATTCTCTGCTATACAGTACATCAGTGAAATTTATGGGTGAAAATGCATAGTAAAAGCACTGGAGTCTTTTCTTAAATACATATATAACACACAAGATAGTACCAGAAGCTAATTCCTTCATATTTGTTGACTGATCTAGTCATTCAGGCACAAAAAATAATAAAAGGAAGGGAGTCACATATGGCCAACTGGAACGGACTGTATCTCTGGGAGTTGTTAATAGGAATTGTTATCTTGCTGCTTTTAGAGGAAATGACAGCCTTCGTGCTTCCTCTGTTCCTGTTCCTCTAAGCTTTTGGCTTTGTTGCAGAAACTGCTTTAAGATTTTCTTCCAGAGAAATCCGGGTCACAGATTTGTTTTGACATTTGGAGTTCTGCTTTAGAGATGTTCAGATGCTCTTCAAGGGCTCTTGGTAGTTTCTGAAGCACTTCCCCCAACAAAACCCTCAATATATAAAGGAAACAAGTTGACAGTCAAAGCCAGAAGTAAAAGAAAATGGATAATTGAAAGAAAATGAGAAAAAAAAGACAAGTAAACTTCCTCTCTATCAGAAACTTTAAACTAAAAGGAAATGTTAGACAAATTAGTACTTGTTTGTTTTTATTTATTTTTGTATTTGCTTTCTTGCAGAGGTTTCAAGGCAGGTAAAAACATAATAAAGGAAATACCTCAGCTTGTTCATAAGTGTTGTGATAGGAACAGTATAGGTGATGACACAGAAGAGCTTCACCCAAACAGAGTACAGTAGCGTTAGTGTTAATGGAAAGGTATATTCTCCACTCTTCAAGCCATTGATTATCTATTCTTCCACAAAGGAAAACAGTGCTCATTATACTTGTGTGGGTTTGTTTTTGAACTGAAAAATTAGTAATTTCCTTTGGGTATCCAGCTAATTTGGAGGGCAAAGGAAGCACTACTTGACTTGCCAGCCAAGGAGCTGCTTTCCGGGGCATCCAAAAGATTTTTCACAATGGGAGTTCCTATCAAATTAACCTGGGTATTTTCTGAAGCTGCTGATAAATTAGCAATGTGTCTGGGATTTCTCTGACGCTGGATTTATGGAACTGGATCAGATTGTTGCCTTCCTATTTATTTTATTTCCAGCGAAAGTAAACACAATTATGAGGAACGAGGGACTAACAGTTGGAAAACCAAGTTTGTTTGAACTGGAAGCCAAATGCAGTGCAAGCAGATGATCCTCACCCCTCCTCCAGAGGGACCAAGGTCTGTAGGACTGCCAAGTTGTTAGATTCCAGTCAGACAATTGTCACCAGAATCGAAGATGCACAATGTTAATCCAGAGCAAGTGCTGTATGCACTTGCGGGTTTTTGGAAGGAGCTATTGCTTTTCCTATTGCATGCGTTGTGCAGGCCAGCAAGCATTTATTTATTTATTTATGTATTTATTTTTAAGGAGAATCAGTACTGAGGATATAAAGAACCATGTTGTTATCATTGCTGAGATAAGAATCTTCTTGGAAAGTGACATGCACACATTGCAAGACAGTCTCTTCAAAGAGTTTGCAGTCAAAGTAATGAAATAAAGGGGAATTTGGAGGAAGGAGGGAGAAGGAAAGAAATACTGTCCTCAATTTTCTGATGAGAAACTCCCTCCCTGCATGTAACTTTCAACATCTAAGTGCAGTAATTACTGGTTTAGTAATTGCTAGTAAAAGAATATTTTCAAATTACTATGTTCTCTTACTTCAGTAATTAATGGAGAGAGAGACAGGCATAGAAACAACTCTGGAGAAGCACTTGTTGCTCTCCACTGATAATACAAAAGCTATCTAGTCTCCCTGAGTTTCCCTAGATGTCTAAGCTTAGACTTTGAGAATTATCTCCAGAGAGCAAAAATCGGGTTACACCTCAGTCTTTAGAACCTTGTTCCCATTAACCTCAAGCGTGCCAGTTAGCTTAAGCCCCTAGTTCCGAGTCTGGCATTCCCATCACATTTTGCTTAGGGAGCAAAATAAAAAGTCCTTATGTTGGAAGGACAAACAGAAGTCCTCCAGTCGTCCTATTATGCTTGGCATATTGACTTCGCACTTCTCATTTCTTCTGTCTGAGTGAGGGAGACCTGGATTTTGTCTTTATGAAAGCTGAGTATCAGAAGATTTAAAAAATAAAGAAAAGCTGAATTGGAAATGAACTAACAGCATGGAGGAGTTAAAGAGAATTCCTTTCAGTTACCTCTTAAGTTAATGGCTGCCTGAGCACGAGACTGTAGAAAAGCTTGTCATGTTCAGTAAGGAAAACCACTGAAATAAACATTATTCTTTTCCTGTGAACATTGAAACAGAAAAAGTAAATAGAGTCAGTCCCAGAGCCACAAGTCTTTCCTGGCTGATGACAGGTTACGCTTTTAAGGCCAGTTTTGTGTAGCACCCCTGTCATTTTTCTTCCTGGCATTTGCACAGTAATATCTGTAAGGAGCAGGAATATCTTAAGGGGATGAGTTAAAGCTTGTTGTCTTGTTCCATGAAAGGTCCCAGGCTGCTTGAGGTTCTTCTTCACTTTTATATTGAAAAAGAAATCGTAATTTCTGCTTATTATCTGTAGGTTGCTATCCTCCAACATAAGATGCTACTGCACTGCTGATGTTTAAAACCCTAAGCAAAGGAGGACTGTCAAAGCTCTCTAAAGTTCTGGGAGTGCATGAGTGCCCTTTGAAGCCTACGTTGAGATTGTCAGACTCACTATTGCACACTCCATGTACAGAGGCAAACCTATATATTGTTATCGTTATGTAGGAAACCCCTAGTTTGTTGGCAGCCAGTTTAAAATTGTTTAGTTTCTGTCTTTTGAAATTTCCTGTCTTGGCTCTGAAAACATATATACACAGTCCCAGCATGTGAAAATACAAATACTTGTTGATAGTACTTGATGTAGGAAAAGTTTTTTCAGCAGCAATTTATGCTGCTGCTGGTTGTCACTGTTGGTACAAGGTTTGTATTGGAAATTTTTGAACTTAGATTTATTTTAGCACTTTGAGTTAGTCACCCCCGCTGTAGTCTCTTCATTTCAGTGATTGCTATACACGCACTCACATACTCATACTTTGGCACCGTATTTAAAGGCATAGCTAGATTTCCGGAGGAAATTGTTCATTCCAGGGAGTGTATTGTACAGAAACTGGCTGACCTTCCTGCCTCCTTCACTTTAATTGCTTCTTTAAATGACTGTTCTACCCCCCATCTAAAGCATCTCTGTGATAGCGATAGAATCTGGTTTTGCCTGGGAGTCCTGTAACTTGCAGGAGAAACTGGTGCATCCACCCTGTCCCGGGATAGCTGTGAGGGGAGGCAGAAGCATACGCTGTGGTCCAGCACTGCACGCCACTAAGCATGGGAAACAGGACCCCAAAGCTCAGAAGGAGCTCTCATAAGCATCTTCCTAATGTCAGCATGATAAACTGAAGCTCTTTTAGTGAAGAGGAACTTATCTCTCATTTAAGATTTCATTGTTATACAGGAAAGGGTGCCTGGCCATAAAATTAAATTCTTTCCTGAGTTGGGACCTTAAAATACATCCAAAGATTTTTGCTTTATCGGGACCATCTGAATCCCTGTACAAAAGCCATGCCTTGGTTAGAGTTCACTGCATTTACAGTGCTTGAAAATAATCTTGTCGTGTGTTGCTGGATATTGCCTTCAGGCTACAGCAAAACTATTTAGCATGGCAGAAAGTTTTCTGTGACTTCCTAGTTTGGATTTTTAGGTGGAACTAGATTTGGACAAATTTTGTGACATTTTCTGTTTGTTTTGTCCAAATGTTCTAACAGTGAGAGTGCTGTAGTATTTGCATAATTAATGATTTTTTTTGCAAATGCTAGATAAAGAGAATGTTCACTGAAGGCACATTTTGAATGTACAAAAATAAGTCTGTCTTTCAAGAAAGACTGGTACTATAAAGATCAGGGCCATCAAAACATGGACAAAAATGCACTGTGATCTACATATTAAATCAGACCATGGCAACATTTGACATGTTCGCTTGTGGCCTGCTCCCAATTAGCTTCTAAACTAAAGAAGTTAAACTTGTCAAATTATTTAGCTATTGAAATTTTCCAATCCTCTCTCCCCCTAAAACTGTTATTAAAGTGAATTGCAGATAAAGAAATCTTAAGAAGTGGCTTTTGTATATACATTAGTTCTTATCAGATTTGTGAAGGAAGCAGATTTGGTAGATACCACAGTAATAGGGTGTTTTGCTGAGATATAGGAAAAAAAAAAATACAATATACTTTTTGTAAGCTTCCCAGGCAGAGAATCCACCGGTAAAGAAACTATAGAATGAGAAAAGAAGAGTTATCAAAATGTTATTCGATTTTAATTATTTTTTAAAAATTATTATTATTATCTTATTTCTTTTTGGAGGCATATGAGAATTACATACTTTCACCATTTTCCCATTGGTGAAGCTGTTTCTGCCAAAAAACAATGAAGAAGGAAATTCAGGAAAGAGCTGTGATTTATTCTTTTAACATACATGTCTCTTAAATACTGATTCATTACTAGCCTTGTTCTTTTATAAATAGCGTATGAGATTTGTGATTTAAATGTAAATTTAGAAACTAAGAAAGGAAGAGTTATAAACAATGTTATCATGTGTATAAACTCTATCTCCCACTTGATGGAAAAAGTTCATTCATGTATCTAAGTGGAAATAAGCATCTTTTGTTGGACTTCGCTCCTGACTTTGAAAGTACATCATTCCACTCTTGTACACTATATCGGATAATATCAAAAGTATCAGTAAAAGATTCCCTGGGGGCATGAGAACTACGAGGATGTCCTCTAAGGACATCTTCTCCCTAACTTAAAATACCCCATCATCACCCCACCCCCCAGGAGGGTTTTTTTTATGAGGATGACTCATTTAATCTTCAAGTGTCTACAATAGATGACCAAAATCATCCTCTTGGAAGTCCTACCTTCTCTCCCCTGCCTCTAGAGCTTAGATCTTAGAGCTGATCTTAGGTATCTTTCTGATACATTCAAATATCTGCTTTAGTGAAACATGCCACCCAAGCAGTTTGTGCCTTACAGGGAATGTGTTTAACTGCAGAGTCTTCAGAGCTTTTCATCCTAACATCAACACAGCCTCTGAGGAAAGTCCAGAAATTAGGTAAAGGAAAACCATAGGTTTATTCACAGTTTATGCACTGTAGGGAAGTCTGTAGAAGGGGATGTGCTGGAGACAGGTAGAACCTAGCTGAAGGAGCACTGAACTCCAAGTGATCTCAAAGGCTTTTTAAATAGAAACATACCTTGAGTTTTATTTGTCACCTCATGTGTTGGTTAAGCCCTTCACAGTTCACCATAGGGAGACAAAATGTACCTGTCAGTAACTCTGTCTTGGAATTCAACTGTTAAAGGCTGATGTATAAAGAGCATGTGAATGTTAAGAGGTAAACTGGTTTCCTTGCAAAGTGGTGGTCATTCATTCTTGGGTCTGAACCTTCTGTGGACCTCACAGATAAATCATGAGTGGTCAGTCTTTCTTCTCTGTACATAGGGTGGTGCCCTCTGTCTAGTAAAGAAGCTACTGTCTTGTAAGTCAGGTTCTTCAAATCAGAGTATCTTGGCTTTTCTTGCTAAACTGGGTAGGCAGCACTAGTTCTTGTGGGTAGTGTTTCGGGGGATTGCTGCTAAATATGTGTAAAGTGGTTGTAGGGCCAAGACCAGGCAAATGCTGCAGGATTATGCTGATCAAACTTTGTTGATAGGTTAGCTAATTAAGCTGCAGGGTTAAGTGCCTCAGAAAAACACCTGCAGGAGTTGCAATGAGCTTAGTACAGACTCATGCAAACATGCATGTGGTGGTCTCCTTTTGGATGGAGAAGCAACAGCCAGAGCTACGGTGGGATGCTCCTCTATCTTCATTTAATGGTTTGGCGTCTCCACTTTGCTGTTTAAATCTTGTCTCTTATGGCCATGAAAGTTTTCCTGTTGGATCTGTGGAGTACTGTGGTTTTTTAACTGCATTGCTGTTTTTAGTTGAAGCTTTTCAAGGGTTGTGTAAAATGGGTTAATTTTAAAAACTCTTTTCTGTTGTTTCAGTGTCTCTTAAATTTATTGCCAGAATCAACAAAACTGCTCTAATTCAAACATGTTTCATTATCTGTGAATATTAAACATTTTTGGCATATGGAGCAAGTACTCAGATAACATATTTACATAACTCATTTGTCTACTGTTGAAAGTCTGACCTTGTCTGGAATTTCTTGGGAGTACCCTTTTTTCCTCAGTGTGTGTGACATGTTAGGTTAACCATGCCTATCAATTCATCTCTGTTCACCTACTGAAGGGTAAATCAGTATCTTTGAATCAGGATGCACGTACACATTTTTTCCCTAACATTAGGGTGAATGTGCTACGGTTAGCAACAAACAAAAGTGGATCTGTTATTTGTTATGCAGTTTGCAAACTTGAACCACTGATTAGGCATGCTTACATAAATAAAACAGTAAAAAAAAAAATCTAATAAGAAAGGAGAAATATGTAAAAGCTATCTGGAAGCAATTTCAAGAAGACTACATCCAAGCTGCCCTTCAGAGCTAGCATACCCCAGAGCTGATGAGAAAAGCATCCGTTTCGGAGTTGAACAATGTTAACAATTTTGTGAAACGACTGACCTGTGTTCAGACCTTGAGTGTGTTTCCTGCAGCTAAAATTGCCATTCCAAATATCTTGTGTCTCATGATGTTTTCCCTGAGCTTGTCCCTGCACTTTTTCCATGATCAGACGGGGGTTTGGTTCTATCACATGCACTCATGGCTGGATTCCACCTTCACGCTTGCTTTGCGTCAGATTAATTCTGCTGGCTTCCAGGCTCTCACTAATAACTGGTGATGATAGGAGAATCAGGCTTACTGGAAGAACCTGGAAACTTTAAGTTTTAAAACCATAATGAATTATTTTGCATTAGTGTGTGTCTAGTATTGGCTTTAAGGAATGAGCTGAAGATACAAATTTGCTCGCCTGTTTATCCTGTAAAATGCCAATCATTAAATATGGGATTAGCTCTTGGCTTCCTATAAGCAGCAGTACAGCAGGGAGATTGTACTTAATGCTTCGTTGGAAGCAATAGCTCGTTTACTCTTGGTTTTCAGTCTTATTCTTCCAAGAGACTCCTATCACATGCACATACTTAACCCCATGCCAAATGCTGCTTTCCCTTTCCTTGCACTTGGTCCTCAGCTGACCTTACCAGCCCTCTGTTTGGAAATTGTATTTCATTTCCCTCTCCCAGGTTGACATCTTGTGCAGGATATGGGCCTATGAAGAAAGGCAGGGTCTCACCTTTGACGCATGTTAAGCAGGTTAAGTCTACAAGTGGCCACTGGCTTGCAGTCCACCTGTCAGTTTTATTTTACAGGCAGTATAGCCTGAGCCTTTAAAGTGTTTGCTAACAAACCTCAATATTTTCAAGAAGTTGTCATGTTCTAAGAGTAGCTACAGATGAGCAGAAATGATGTTAATGAGCACCCTGAAGGTTGGGACAGAGCTGATAGTAGAAGGGGAATGTGCTGAGGCAGTAAGTGTCTTATTTCTCCTAGAAACTCCAAACCCCCTAAACCCATGCCTGATCTGGATTAGAAATGTGAGAAGTGTTTCGTTGTCAGCCCTGGGTCACCCTCTGTGTTCCCAGGGGAACACATGGTGATTGTCACCCTTGCACTGGTATCACCTTGTCGGAGCGCAAACCCCAGCCCAAGTATTCTCATAAATACCTACACGTGCAGGGAAAGTCAGAGAGGATGATCCCTGTGGATGTGATAAATCCAACATGTGAAATGTCTTCCTGTCATTTTTTCTTCAGGGTGATGTAATCTAATACAATTAAAAATCATTGCTACTTTATGGGTTTGCCCCTGCTCCGTAAGATTGTTCAAATATTCAGGAGTCCGCTAAAGAACTCCTGTGGGAATTTCTTCCTTGTTGCAGATACAGCATTTTTAAAGCATGAAGTAATGCACGTTTCCTCCAGTGATAACGTTTTGTCTCTGAGAAGCTTAGTGGATTTGCTGACAACAAAAAGTTGGCAGAGTAACTCATTGTATAGGCTATCCTATTTAAATGTTGTCTCTCAAGCATGTTTATGGGCTCTTAAGGGGATTACAACTTCCAGTGAATTTAGCAAAGTTAGAGACTAACTTACCTCTTTTAGTGGCCAAAGAAGGCCATTTCTTTGTAGGGTAGGTTGCATAAGGTACCTTTTGCTTTTCCGCATGATGGTAGACTAGTAGTAACATTAGCCATTGTAGGGTTATGGTAACCTTTAGAGGCCTGTTAAGCAAGGTGCCGTTTTCACTCTGTGTACTACAAATGTTCTGGAATGTATCTCTCTATCTTTATGCACGTTGCATGTATATGCACAAGTTGAATACAACAGGTGAATACACATATATATGTTTGTGACTGAGTAGTGATTTTCAGTCCCTTAGATTTTAGATATCTAGCTAAAACTCTATAAAAGATGGTAATTTTAGAAAGTGTCACAAGTCCACCTTCCGGAAGCAGGCCTGGTTAGGTGTCTAAGGGAGACACTCAATAATAGTCTGTCTTGACAATCTTAGATGGCTATTCTGGCATCTAGTGATGTTCAGGAATGCAGGCGACATCTGAATGCAGGCTGTACTGGCTTTAATCAGTCTGATATTCCACCATGGGAATATCAGAGTGATATTTTTTTATCTTTCTTTACCTTGGGGCCGAGCAGTTTGACAAAAGTGCCTTTGAACTTGAGATAAAAACTAGAAAGAACTAACACACCTCTTGTGTTGATGATAGGTGTTTTGCAGCCTGTGAAAAGATATTCCTAGAGGATGGGAACAGCCTACACACCAACAGCCTAATAAAAAGAAACCATTAGCAGTACAAACTTGTGTGGGTTTGCCTCACATGAAACTTGAAGACATTATTCAAGCTGGTCAAAACACGCTTCATTCTCATTAGAACAATGACAAATCATAATAAATATATCAAGGTATAAATTCTTTGTGGAAAAGTTTTCAAAAAATGTTTGGGTTTCCATCAGAAAACCACCTCCCTACAAATTTTTTAGTTTAGAATTGAAAATCTGAAAAAGTAATTTCTTTGCAAAAATATGATAATTTTTTTTAATTGGAAAGGTTTTCCAGGAGTTGAAGGCTAGGATCAGTAGTTGGTTATATTTAGTTCTGTGTTATAAAAATTTTACCTTCAAAAAACTCATTATGTATGTGGTAAGCTAGACTGTATGTGAGAGCATAGACTATTGTATATAGAGAAGAAGAAAACGTAGAAGATAATTTAGGACCTTTGAAATTATTTTTATGCCATTTTTTTTTTCTGCAACGTAAAGCTGTTCAAGGAAGTCTGCTAGGTCAGATTGAAAAAATATGTATATATAGCTTCTATTTATGGAGGAACTTTGTATGGTCAATACTGATTGTACCTTTATTGTTCCAAATGGGTTTGCTTATGTAGAAATGTAACCATTCTAGTACATAACAAACAATATGAATTCCAGGAGTCCTGCTTATAGGAGATAATGTAGTATCTACAGTCATGAGTGAAAAAATTGAAAACTTGTTCTTAGCAAGCAGGTATAGCATGTGTTTTGTGCACCTTCATTGTCGTCAGCCTTTGCAGATGTTCTGTAGACCAAAGTGTGCCTTAGAATGCTGCTTTACTAGTGTCTTAGTTCAGTCCAGAAGTGAGCTTTTAGAGTAAAATCCCCAGCCCTTCCCATGCAGGGAGTTCTAGTTCACATTGCAGAGTGCACAAACTGGATTCCTTTTGGGGCAGAAGAAACACAAGAGAGCACTCAAAGAGTGCACTTATCACTCATTTGTGTTTGCAGCATGTTCAGGCTACAGGACCAGACTCAGAGCAAGTTAGAAAAGTACTTAATATGGACAACAGATGCTGAGGATGCCATGCAGTTCACCTTCTTGTTTGGCCTACATAATGTGCTAACATAGACTATATCTATAGCTGTCTGGGTACAGATTTTAAGTACACCTCCAGTACAGGAGATATAACTGTATTGCCAGCGCACCAGACTGCAAATGATTTTATGCAGGACTTAAAACGGACACTACCTTCTGGAATACAAAATGAAACAACCTTCAGCAGAGACAGCTGATATAGCTCCTTGGAAGTCCCTCCCTGGGAGGCTGCAGGGCTGTTCCTGCTTTGTACCTCACTTGAGACAGGGTTTTTCTTTCCCAAACTGCAGTCTTAATGTAGGATTTAAGAGAGCCTGCCTTCTGTCCCTGTTCCCCCTGCCCCAGTTTTGTTGCTGTTTGTTTGTGTTGGGAGTTGGGCGTTGGACATTTTTCTCTGTGGCTTTTGTATAGTCCTTGTACTGAGTACAAAGGCAACGCACATCTCTTTCCACATCCTGTGTGCTGCTCCAAAACTCCCCTTCCGCTATTTCTGCGAAATGTTAGATCCCAGGTCCTGGGAGGATCACTTTGGGGATACTCTTTTTCTGTTTATAGGCTGCTGAGACCACATGGAAATTTCCGAAAAGTTCTAGTATGTCATGTACCCTGAAACTCCAAGACTTTTTCAAAGAGACTGGCTACCTATTCCATATCAAAGACTTGCAAACTTCTTGAATCTATAAATTGTAAGCGTTTGCTCATCCCTTAAACTTTGCCAGAAATTTTCTTCCCTGTGTTCCAGATTATGAGGTTGGTCACAAAGAGAAAAGCAGGTGTCTGGGGTAGCACCACATTTGAACAAGGAGAGGCTCACAAATGAGGCCAAATCCTGATTTGTATTTCAGAGATGTAGCTCAGTCTCAGCATAATGTAGGCAGGAACTTTGTGCTAAGATTTTCTTTAGCAGGTTGATTTCCTAGAGCTGAATTTTTCATTGAAGACAAAATTTCATGAAAAGTTACCATACTTTTGTCCGAGTGCCTGACTGAACCTTCCTTTTATGTATGTAAAAATTGAGGAAAATAAGAGATGATGTGAAATATAAGTGTCTGACAGTGACCCTAACAAAAACAACAAACAAAAAACCCAAACAAACAAAAAAACCCCCTGTGGCCAGTCATTTGGAACAGCTGGATTTCCTTCTACCTCAGCGTGATTCACCCATTTCAATATTTTTTGGTACTTTTTTCCTAGTTCTGTGCCTCTGCTGTTTATAAGAGTGATAAAAAGAAACTGAGTCCTTTCCTGCCTACTGACTGTCAGCATATGCCAATTGATCACAAATACATAGATGACTATGACCTAATTTGTGCCTGGTTGAATTTACCCAAATTCTACAGGTCAAGTAGTAGTGTCTGCCTTTTCCTTCTAGGAAGTGCTATCTGCCTTTGGCTACTAAAACAGGCAGTAGGTGATCCACTGGTTTATTCCAGAGCAGCACAGGTGACAGGAGGTACTCAGTCCTTGCATGTGTCCCTCCTAACATGGACCGAGACACTGAGTTTAATAGCTGCCTTGTGTAGGATTGCTGCATAGTTGGCAGAGAGGAAAGGGTATTTCCAAATTCAGACTTAGTCCTCTAGAGGTGCCTTTCTTTATTTCAGCTAAAGTGTTTTAAAAAAGCATGAGATGTAGCCAAGCTTAAGTTTAAGAAAAGATAATAATTTAGAGAAGGACGGGCTGGATTTCTGTTGCTTCATGCCAGATAATTCCTTCTAGTCTGTTGAGATATTTCTGCTTTGGTTTGTTCTTACACTGTATTTGTACAGGATGTAAAGCAGGACTACTTAGAGTGTATGCCAAAAGCTGGGATAGCGCAGAAGCTCTTACTGTCCTTTCTGTATCTCTTGCATGAATCTAATGACATCTGTCCAAGTGTCTGGTAAATTCAAACTTTCAGGAAGAAAGAGCAAGTATTGAATAGATCTTGACTCTTTGCTGCTAATGATTTAAATAAACCTTCTCGTTGATCTGGATCTAATTCCCATGTGAAAGTTCAAAGAAAAGAAATGTCAGTGTGCTTCGTGAATCTCTTACTTACAGTAAATAATGAAAACTCATTCCAGGTGATCTGGACAAATGGAGAACATCATAGCCTTAGTTTTCAGTTGATCCTAAGGAGACTGTGGGTAGCTACCTGTGCCTGTTGGGAATGTAAGAACAGATTACGTAAAGAGAGATTATGAGTACATACTTCAGAGAACAGATTATGAAGAGTTTGTGGGTCAGTGAAGCAGAAAAGGTGTGTCTTGCCCAGAGACATAGGCATCACTTGTCTGCAAAATAGCATTTAAGATCTAGATGAACCTTTGGGTTTTGTTTCTTTTTTGGCAATACTTTGGCTAACTCTGCTGTAAACTGTTTAATGCAAAATTGGACTCGGAGCATGCAGCAATTTCGTATCTATAACAACTTTTTTTCTCCGTCTTTCAATGATTTGTGTTTTGAATAAGGTAGAAGTTTTCATCATCTGAGAGCAGAGGATGTGGGAAGGTCAACATCAGGGTGTGTAAGAATGTCACTTGTTGGTTTATGGGAAAATCTCCCTCTCGGTCTTGCAGGATGGTGGCAGGAGGAATTTGTTGATACTTTGTTGGCCTAGTTTGTATTAAATTCCAGTAGATTTTCTTCAGTGAATATTCGTAAGCGGCAAAAAGTGAGAAGGGTTTTCTAGTGCAAGGTAATCTTGACTGAAGATAATTTTATCAAAGCTTGGTATGTTTCACTTGCTTCAAGCATCTAATTTTCTGGACAAGCGAATAAGCTAATGATACAAAAAGTTTATTTTTATACTATTTATGCTGAAGGAAAAAGAATGTATTTGATGTCCAGGCTTGTGCATTTACACAAAGATTTCATTTATCTCATTAGTTCTGATGTAAACTGTGAAACAGCCAAGTTGGCCAAAGCACCAAAGAATACAGTTACAAAAAAGGTAATACACAGTGTAACACAATTGGCTTAAAATACTGTGTGGGGATTTATATTTTTTGCTGAGATATTTCTTCTCTGTCTCCAGACATGTAGAACACAAACACCTACATGTGCACTAGGTTAGATACATTCATATCCCATCCAGTCAAGAGAGACAAGCATTTCTATAGCCTTGTTTGTCTGACTTGCTTTAGACATTTTCTTTACAATTATTTGACTCCCAATGTGCTTATTTCTCTCTTGACTATTAATAGGAGTACAGACATCCAGCTCAGATGTAGATGTATTTTTCTGCACAAGATAATCCCATGTTCTTGTGTCATTTAGTTTAATTCAGAATAATAATTGTGATTTATAATTGTGCTTGCAGGTTGGTCAGGACAAAGGAAGCTGTTCTTTTCACAGAAACCCCAGCCCATGCATCGTTCCACAAGAGAATGAAAATATTTTCCATACAATATTTGCTTTTTTCACAAAGTCTGGCAGAAAAGTGTTGGTAAGAAAGTCCACTTATGGCAAACGTGAACATACACATCTTACAAAAGATTTTGCATGGCTTAGCAAGAAGAACTCAAGCAGGTAGTTCATTAAAGCAACTGTTTGGTGCATGTATACTAATGATGATGATGTGCTGTGGGGATATTCAGTGATTTTAATTGTCTGATTTTTAAACAGAAATAGGAAGTTCCAGGAAGTGCAGTGGGGCGTTACCTGACGTGGCAGCACATGCACTCAGTGACCACAGCCCTTGCTCCCATGTTTTGTCAAAGGCACATGGGGCAGTGGGCCCTGTGCTTTGCTCAGCGCCCGCCCCCTGCAGAGGGCTGATGTGTAGCAGTGGCCCCGCTTCTCCTGGCCCCAAGTGCTCACCTGCTCTGTAGAGGACTGAATGTTTTTACCTGGCTTGCTTTCATGCAGGTCTCTGTGTCTAGCTGTCTTCAGGTCTTGAAAGTTGCTGCTATTTCAATGCAGGAGTGCTGTATTTTAGCAGTTTACTGTGTAACTTAATCAGCTGGTATGCTTGCTGTCACACAATTTGTCACTGGTTTTTTTCCTCCTTTGCCTAACTTTTCCCATATTTCCTGTAGGACTGTGAAAGGCCAGGCAGGTCCTGCTTAATTATACGCTGCAACTTAAGCTCATTAGCAAAAGCAGAGTCCTGTGATATAAGTATCTACACACTGCTGAATACTGAGATACTGAAGAAGGTATGTGCTTCCTTTGTAGTTTGTCTTACATACTAATTTAAGTATGCTTCTGTGCATGGAGTTGCATTCCTTCTGCTCTTTACTAGCGTGTTATAAAAAATCATGGTGTCAGAGAAAACAGATCTATTTATCAACAGCCTGTATGGAGGTGTTAATCCTAGTTCTTACCCATTACCCGTTAAGGCAGAAATAAATTAACTTCAGAAATTTATACATTGAGAAACAACAAATGGTGCACCTAATTGTATGCATGGTGTTAAGGCTGGAGATTTTGGGAAGTTGAATTGATGATTTCCAAAAGTTTTCATTCTGAAAAATGAAAAGTAGAGTAAGTGCATGTAAACTGTGGCCAACTTTCTGTCATTCCCTCCATATAAACAGAGAGATGGCAGGGGTTTTGTAATTTTTTTACTTCAAATAATTATTATTCAAAGAAGATACATCACGACCACGTTAATGCTGAGCTTGACATTTGTGACAAGAAACAAATGGTTGCAAGTTAATTCCTGTCTTCTCTGAAGCCATTGAATGAGGTGGCAAATCTTTTAAATTTCTAGTGATTTATTGTGTTTGGCTCTGTTTTCCTATACTTACAAAAATGCTGTGTAATTGTGGCAAGGTGCTGTGAGATTATGAGAGTATAAGATAATCAGAGGAGATAGCTGATAACATGAGCCTTCTAAAATTAACCTATCTTTGATAGCTGCTAGATTAAAAGCATTGGAGAGAGCCCTTATTAGAAAGCAGTTCCTAAAGCGATTGATAGCCTTAAACTTTTCCAGCTGAAACCAACCAGTCTGCTAATGTTTGGTCATATTTGAAAACAGAAAATATAGGCAAGGCCAGAGGTTTCAGGTATTAGTTATATGCTTATAGAAACGCTGAAATATGTATGCAAGTAACTGAGTGCACACAAAATGTGCTTCTGGGAAATTCAGTCCTGGGAATAGCCAGGATTCATCCTGTCTGCTGGGTCCTTTCCAAGATGACCATTAACAACACTCTTTTAAAAAACTCACAGTGCTTACACATGTCTTTGGGTCAGTATCATCAATAAATGCCATTTGCTACTTACTACCTACCCTCCCCAAGGTGAACAGCATAAAAATGGCTCACCTATGAATTGAAATGGCAGCATATAGGAATGTGCCTGTTAAAATGCACTGTGTAAAATATAGGAGAAATATTTATTAATAAGGGGAGGTGTGCATTGAATATTTAAGATATTTGCAGTGCACAGATTCAAATAATGAAGAATTTTCCACCTTCGGATATACATGAGTTTATACCAGGTTTTCTGTATCTTTTTTCTGTTCACTTGAAAAACGAGTAGTAACTTTTCTTTGATGGTTAATATTGAGCCTGTCTTTGTTGATTGGCAATATTCTGTCTTTTGCGGTAAACGTGGGAAACATTAACAGGCCAAATACAAATGACTAGTTTAAAGTGCAACATACCTGATTTTGGTTTAACCTGAGATAATGTGCTCGATTTTTTGCTTGTCTGTTATGAGCACAAGGTATATTTTTGCAAAGCAGAGTTTTAACCAGCATGATACTTAAGTCTCAACTCAGCCTCCACTAAGCATTGTCTAGATGTGGTTTATTACACAGGCAAATGTTTGATGTGTTTGTTTGGGGGGGGGGAGGGGGGGGGGGTGCTTTTTTTTTTTTTTTGCACCCCCCAAATACAATTCTTCCTCTTTTTACTTCTCAGGACAGTTCGTCAGTCATCCAGTTCGTCACAAGGGCGAGGGTGCAGGTAGACCCTGACCTCAGAGTCGTGGAGGTGCCTAATGGGAGCCTGGAAGAAAAACCAGTAAGTAAATAAACTTGCAGAGAAAGGTTTCCTGAACCCAGTGGGCCGGGCATTGTTGGCTATGCAAACTGGAATTTGGGCTTGGGCTTGGGCTAGGCTAGCCCGTGAGAGTGCCCAGACTTTGTCTTGCTAGACTAGCACTGCTGTGAACTGTGCTTCTGTGGTTCTGCTCTATGTGATAACTATGCCATCACAGTGAATGATGTTATGTGGAACAGGAGGACCTGTGTTGTGCTAGCCAAAATTGTAATACCCTTGAGGTATTTGTACCAAAATTAAGTGTGGCTTCCTATTCTAGGATTAACGTCTGCTTTAATCTAATTCAGATTTTCCTTGAAAACCTAGCAGAGACTTGAAACCCTAGCAAAGTCTTTTCAGATGTGCCAGTATGTAATATTTAGAATTGTTAATGATATTTTGGGAGCTGTGAAAATGGGCAAGTGGGTCTGTACTTTCAGAGATTCATTTAACTCTTCCCTTGTGCTGAGCTGGTGGAATTCATGTATAACCTGATACTGCTTTTTGTGTTGATCTGCATAAGGATGTTTGAAAATCGAAGGGGAAATATTAAAGTTCAAGGTGAATTTGCTGTGTAGTTTTTGCTGTAAGTAAAACTGTATAGGACCACTTTTACAATTGACTGGAGAAGGAGGAGGTGGTGGCTTTGATTTCCTACCATCAAGCTGCCTAATGCTTACGCACGAAAATTCAACAGGGGGCAACACCCAAATTCAGCTTTCTTTTTGACTGGTGAAATTTTAAAGCTTTGTTTCTTATTTCTCTCTCATGTGAGGATCCAAGGTAGTCTGGACTACTTTCAGTTTCTCCTCTTGCTCTGTATTTTTGGAACATGATCTAGATGCCATCTCTCAGTTATCCTTTTATCACCAGTGACTGTCATCACCTCCAGCCCATGCAACCATTCTCTCACTGGCTCCATTTCAGTGAGTACTGTTGAGATTTAAGTGTGATAGCATTGAGTTCAACACACTTTTGGAAGGCACTGGTGTCCTAAATTAAAGCACTCATCTCAGAATTACTGGATTTAAAACCCTACAGACCAAGGAAGAATTGAACCTATACCTACTTACTATCTTCATTGTTAACGTAGAGACACCACTGCAGTGACCATCTTCTCCATCAGCATGTCTGCATGCAACCCTAGTCTTAACTTTGTGTTTTATTACACATCAGACAAAATAAATTCTTTTATTTATATAATAATATATATAATTATTTTATATTTTTTTCCCTTTCTGTTTCATTTTCTTTGTCAGGTTTCTGGACCATTCTAAAGAGCATTAAAAAATAGGCTTGGTAGCTGAAATGAAAAGCATAGCTACCCTTCCCCAAGAACATGCCTTATAAGTGACCTGCAGTCTTGATTGTTAATACTCTGCTTGATCTCTCTTTAGTTCTGCACCTTGCCCAGAGCAAATCTTGTGATTTTATGGCAAAATTCCATTGATGACTGAAGGAACACCTGACTGTGATACCCATGCCCCAGCTGAAATGGAAGAGGCCAGGATTTATCCACCAAATATCTTGATCTGTAAAGGGGTTTAGAGTCTCTCAGAATGTAGGCACAATGTAAAATGTGTGCGATTACTATTATTTAATGTTCAAAATTTAGATATGCTCTTATCTAGGAACACAAGCTCTGCTGTATTTCATTGTTATCTAATGCTTGGAGAAAAAAGAAAGAAAAAAAGCCAGCAACCCAACATTGTCCTTTTCCTGTTCCTGGAAAGTCTTTCATCAAGCACTGAGTTGCAACGATTATGAAGTGCACTCTGTGTGTGCTGGGAAGCTATATTAATCTTCAAACAAGAGCTTGCTCCTAGTTCCTGGGAAGCCCTAGCTGTAAAGGAGCATGCTTGACATGTTGCAGCAATGTAACATCAATTTGTAATTTCAAGCGTTTTCTAATGTGAGTGGCATTTGCTCTCCTGTATGCTATTTCCATATGTCTGTTGGCTTCATCATTGCTGTGTGTTTTGCATAGAGTCATGTTCGGGGAAAAATTTAAGACATGTGGTTTGGCTCAAGGCATTCATTTTTCCCCCTCTCTTTTCTTCTGGAATGCAGAAGGGAATAGTACTTGTTGCAAGCCACAGCTATTCAGCTGGAAGTAGAGACAGGAGAGGTAAAAAGTCTTTTTTCATACTTCTTCCTCCCTTTTTAAAGCTCATCCTGTATTTTCTTCCTTGACCATGGACTGCTGTACCATATCGATTTGTATAGCAGCGCCTTCTAAACAGTTGTGCATGGACTTCCTTTGAGTCTATTTAGGAAAGTGTTTCCTAACAATGAAAAACATTTTCTTAGATGCTTTATAATGGTAAATTTGAAAAGGCCTTTGTGCTTTCTACAGCTAAATGTTGACTTATTAGCCCATTTAAACAGTTCTTTAAAACCAGGTGCCCTTAACTTCACTGGGCACCGTTACAATATAGTGGACAGTATCAGAGTGCAAACTACCTGTAGAGAAGACAAAAGGAAAAGGAAGACTGATATTTGTGATGCTAGTGTAAGAAGTACCAGTGGTGGCAGGACCACTGATATAAATATCTGCTTCATCAGAAACGCTAGTACATAATTTGTAAGGCAGATGCAAAAGCTTATGTAAATATCTGTAAGTTGGGTAGAAGGCTGTCTTTCAAATGAACCCATTTTTAACAAAGATGCATTTATGCAATTTTCAGAAAAAGAATTTCTCTGGATTTGGGTATGGTTTTATGCAATTTGGAGTGATATATTTTCTGTCTTTGGTTGCAATAAGCTGTTTGAACTCTTATATTGACCAAATCACAAGAAGAAGGTGAGCTGAGTTTGGATTTGGCTCTGTGATGACAGTTGTATTAACGTTAGTATATATTGGCTGAAACCGATGGTGTGGTATTTTCAGGAGGCATACTTTCTTTTCTTGAGTATATGGATTTCAGTGAAGGTTTGGCTCCCTTTCTCTGCATGTGAGGCAAAACCAACAATAAGCTCCATGAGACCATGGCGGTCAAATACCAGATCCAGGGATTCGCATCCTGTGCTCTCTGCTCATGTGCAGGAGGAGGAGTGCTCTTACAGAGCAAAAGGACTTCTCTCTGTGTGTGAGTGCAAGCATGGAGGGAAGAATAGGATGGATTTCGCTGGATTTAGATGTGTTTATGTTTGCAATGATAAACAGATACATTTTCAGGAAAACAACAACAAAAAAGCAAAAAAACTTGAAAAAAAAAAGTTTATGGTTTTGAAGACCTACAAGGTGGTTTTGAGTGGTCTTCACAGGCATATTTATATCAGAGAGGTTTAAATGCATATTCACATGTCTAAGTTTTATCTGTCTGCCTGTGGCACAGAGGACTTCTGATTTTAGTCTGTTCTCCTTATCTGCATTTGAAGGAGCAGCCTGTGGTACTAGATGGTTCTCATGATGTCCCAGCCTTTTTTTAATGCACGTGGATATACTGCTTCCACTCAGCAATCCACCACTAACCCCTCTTACCTTTTAGAAACACTCAGTGTTTTAAAGTGTCTGTTCTCCAGCTTACCTTTGAGGAGGGCACATCCTAGCCTGGCTGGAACCAGATATATGCCTCCTCCAGCAGCTTTGCAGCCCCTTTTCCAGTGGGTTATTTGCTGCCTTACTTCTTTCACCATGTTTTGTTTTTCATTTCCTTGTTTTACCTTTCCATCTGGTACTGTAACAATCCCTTTGTAGATTTTCTTGTCTTTACAGTGCAGTCTGGCAGGTAGAAACACAAACTTGGGTAAAGGAACAGAGCAATACACTGCAGCAATAAAATACAGTTAATTTCCCAGAGACAAACAGGATAGAGATAAGCAGCTAGCTCAGGTTTGTATTTTTCAAGAACTTCGAAGGTTTTTCTTAGTATATGTAAATAAATAGATATATAAAAAGGGATGCATATACATATATGTACAGGTCTATAGGAGAATGATGTCTTTACTCCAAGTCCCCCCAGGTATAATGGCACTTGAATGGACAAGTCAGCCAGCAGAGCAGTGTGGTTTGAAACACTAGAAATATTATGGGTAGCAGGTAGGTCTCAGAGGGTTGTGATCAGTGGGCAGAGTCTAGTTGGAGGCCTGTGACTAGTGGTGTTCCTCAGGGGTCAGTACTGGGTCCAGGCCTGTTCAATGTATTCATCACTGACCTGGATGAAGGGATGGAGTGTACCATCAGGAAGTTTGCTGATGACGCGAAACTGGGAGGGGTGACTGACACCCCGGGAGGCCGAGCTGCCATTCAGTGCGACCTGGACAGGCTGGAGAGTTGGGCAGGAAAAAACCTTATGAAGTTCAACAAAACTAAGTGTAGGGTCCTGTACCTGGGGAGGAATAACCCCACGCACCAGTACAGGTTGGGGGATGCCCTGCTGGAAAGCAGCTCTGCAGAGAGGGACCTGGGAGTCCTGGTGGACAACAGGATGACCATGAGCCAGCAACGTGCCCTTGTGGCCAAGAAGGCCAATGGCATCCTGGGGTGCATCAAGAAGAGCGTAGTAAGCAGGTCGAGGAGGTCATCTTCCTCCTTTACTCTGCTCTGGTGAGGCCCCATCTGGAGTACTGTGTCCAGTTCTGGGCCTCCCCAGTTTAAGAAGGCCAGGGAACTGCTGGAGAGGGTACAGTGAAGGGCTACGAAGATGATTAGGGGGCTGGAGCATCTTTCTTATGAGGAAAGGCTGAGGGAGATGGGTCTTTTTAGTCTAGAGAAGAGAAGGCTGAGGGGGGATCTCATCGATGTTTACAAATACTTAAAGGGAGGGTGCCAGGAGGAGGGGGCCAGTCTTTTTTCAGTGCTGCCCAGTGATAGGACAAGAGGCAATGGGTACAAGCTCACATATAGGAAGTTCCAGCTCAACATGAGGAGGAACTTCTTTGAAGGTGTCAGAGCACTGGGACAGGCTGCCCAGAGAGGTGGTGGAATCTCCAACACTGGAGACATTCAAAACCCGCCTGGACGCCATCCTGTGCAACCTGCTGTAGGCGAACCTGCTCTGGTTCACCCCTCTGGCAGAGGGGTTGGACCAGATGATCTCTAGCTGTCCCTTCCAACCCTTAACATTCTGTGATTCTGTGATAATACAGAAATAAACTAGCTGCTGGTTTGTTTTGTTTTGTTTTGTTTTTTAAGCCATGGTGTTTTGGTTCATGATACAAGTGCATAAAATTTATTTAGTGTGCATAAGCAAAAAGAAATGAAAAATTTGCAGTTATGTGTTTCTAAACAGATTTAGTTGAAGTGTGTTTCTTGTCTTTCTGAGTCCAAGTGCAGCAGCGTGTGTCTGTCTTGCAAGGGGCTTCAGCACAATGTGAACTTCAAGTATTTGCAATATTCCTACTCAGTTAACTTCTTAACTTACTGCCTACACACTTTACTGAAATAGGGTGTTTTAAAAGCACTAAAAAAATCCCAAAACATTCTTATTCTTTTCAATTTGTTCACTAAGACTACCAGAATATAGCAAGTGTTTGGCACAGGTAGAAGATGAACTGGTAGATGCCCTTGTCCATGCAGGTTCAACATTTCAGAAATCGGTGGTAGGATGCAGATCTTTATTATTTTACAGCCGGGCAGTTACATAGTGGAAAACCTGATTGATGTATGAGCTATGTACAGCTAAATGGTGAGCTAGGCTGCCTCATGGGCTTCCCTGCTTTCAGATCCCGCAAGTACAGTGTGAAATGCAAAAGATAAATATGAAACTAAAACTCCTCATACATTGTCAAGACAACTGTGTTTTTCATGGCCTTTCCCTGGCCTTTTGTCAGAGTCTGAAAACAAGCCTGTAATCCGCTACATATTTTATAACCATTGCATGTGCTTTCTCTGAACCAGACGGCTGCCGCCCCCCACCTCTCTGGGATGCTTTCCCAACCTCACCCCCCTTCTGCATCAGTCACTCTTACCACTGCTGTCTTCTCATCTGTCTGGGCTGTGGGAAGTGCACTGGGCTGGGAACTGCCTTGTGCTCCCCATGGTGATGGCTGCCCTGTAGAGGCTGTGCTGCTAGGGTGGACAGGATGAGAAGTTCAAGGTTCACTTGAGATTGGCTTTCTGAGACTGTGTGATGGCCAGCACGTCAAGCAACAGACAGCGGCTGGCACCCTTCTCTTTAGTAACATCACCTTCTGCCTCCAACCTCCCCGCTGGGATGACTTGCTTCCCTGGCCTCCCACCACTTACTGTACTGGCTTCTTGCTGACACTGTTGACGTGTGATGTACACTGACTGTTTGCTCAGTCTAGTTTGATTGGGAATTGGCTTGGGTTTTTTGTTGTTGGTTGCTTCTTCCCCAAAACTCATTGCAGTGGCTACATATTAATGCAGGCAGATTTTGGGGGCTTGAGCAGGATAAGGACATTAACATGCACAACAACCCTGCTCCTCTCCAAATCACAAAGCCATGAACAGGGGTTTTTTTATGCTTGTATGTTGATTCCAGACTGCTAGAAGAAACCGGGTAGATAAGAATCTGTTGTCACTCTCCTATAGCTTGAGCTGTGACTACAAAAGTTACAGCCAAGCTATTCTGGCCAGTGTGCTTCAAACCTGAAATGTGAGGGCTCTTGCTGTAGAGATGATGTATAATTTGATCTCTGCAGCTATTCCTGGCTCTGTCTTTTGGCAGCATGAAGGACATACAGGTCTATTGTGCTGGAGGTTGTGTTATGTTAACAGTTACTTTCCGAGTAGTGAAGGCATCACCTCATTTTGCATCCAGGGACTTCTTGAAAGGTCTTTTTAATAAAGTTTGCAATACTTAAAATCTGAGAAGTTTTTTTTCTTTTAGAGTTAGAAAGAAAATAACGTTAGTGCCTTATCATCTAAGAAATAATCATCTGACTTGTGTCTGTAAGATGTATGCTAACCATAGTCTCCGTGAGAAATGGACTGCCACATCAGATCATCTTTCCAAGCTGGCGCAGAAATACGAGGAAGGCACAAGATTGTCTTTCATCTCTCTGTCTGGTATTTCCCTTATACTAGTTTTAGCTATGAGGGAAACTCTGCTGCTTAGGAAACTTTCTTTGTTTGGCAAGATGTCAAAAACTCTGACAAAGGCTTTGTGCTAATGTCTGAAATGCTAAAATTATTCTTTTTTCGGGGTGAGGAACTGGTTCCTGTTTGAGAGCTATTTTGAGCATTGTGATACTAGTTAGGGGAGTATGTTTGGATAATGGTATCTATGTATAGCTTCGTTCCTGTCCATTTGTTACGTTTTCATGTCTGGTCATCAAATGCCTGATAATGCCTCATCAATAGAGAAAAAAAAAAAAAAGTGTCTAAATCAGCTGTGTTCAAATTCCTCCTCCAGAAAAGCTGTGGTCTTAATCAGCATTAGCCTGTGAAACTGAGACAAAGGATCTTTAACTACTTCTTTACGGGAACACAGTGACAAAACAAGCCCTACTCACCTGCTTTCTGTCATCTATGCCTGTAGTTTGTGTGGGTGTTTGCTGAGGCTGCGTATGCTTACAGAAACAGAGAAATGTTCATTAGTGAGATCTCTGGGAGTCTGTCCTGTCCCATTTCCCACTCAAAACAGGGCTGTTGCCTGCATTGGCTCAGGATCCCCGTGGCTTTGTCTGAGGGTTGGATGCCTGCAGGGATGAAGAACCCAGAGCCTCTTTGGCCCCTGTTCTAGTGCTGCCATCACCTCCCTGTGGAAGCCTTTTCCTGAAAGCTCACCTTCAACATCCCTATGGGTTGTATAGTATTGTATTCCTTTTGCCGTCTCACAAATGACACTGTTCAAACAATGTCAACAGTGAGTAAAGGTATTTCATGGGTTTTCCATGGGCCTCATGGCATATTTGGGGTTGCATAATTACTTCTTACTCTAACTTCCAGCTTTTTGCCCACTTTTAACTACCAAATTTTTTTGTTTTGTTTCAAATATTAGTTTAACAATTTATATCTACAAAAGGTTTTTGACATTTTTAAGCAAAGATAATGAAAGTGGTTTGTGAAGGAGGGAGAAAAACTCACTACTTTGCCTTCCAAAACAAACCGAAACAAAGCCAGACAAAGCAAATATATTACCTTTAAAAAAATCCCTGCTGCCTCTCTGCGTTTGCTGGATATTAAATTTCAAAATTTAACATAAAAATAGCCCTCACTGAAGAGAACTGTTTGAGTTTTCCACTGAGGAACTGGTTTTGATTGAAATAAGAGGCTGGAAATTCACATAGTGTAAACAAGTGGTATAATTTGCTCCCATTTTCTTCTTAAGGGAGACAGTTAAGGAGAGCTCTTTGTAGGATGTATTTCCCTTCCATACATGCTATGCAAAAAGAGAGAACAGCAGGGGACTGCTGTCTGCCTTCTCAGAAGAACACATGACTGCACGCACCCTTCCCTCTTTCACACAATGTATCTTGTGAAGCACAGCAGGGATGATTTGTATTCAACGGGATATATGCGAGTTGTCCCATTTCTTGTGAAAAAAAGTTAATAAGCTCAGCATACGTGAGTGTTTCATGCGAAACTTCGGGGTGTTTGGCAGGGATGGGAACATGATGAGTAAGACAAACCACATGAGATATCATGGCAATCCCTGCCAATCGAAGGGATGGTGTTTTTCATGCAAACTTGTGCACCTTCGGTAGCCCAGCACCAGAACTAGTCCAGTGTCTGGCGTAGAGTGGAGGGTTGGCAGAGTAAGAGTTATTTTGGAGTGGAAGCTGCTGTCCTTTGGATCCAGTGCATGGCTACTCAAATTCCACTTGAAAGCTTGAAATCCCTTGCGAAAAATAGATGGAAAGCACAAAATTTAGAACGCATTCCATATTTGTTTGACAGATGAAATATGATCAGTGAGGCCACCATGCAGTGTGTTTAATAAGATGAGTACAAGAGAAAACAATACAACTTCCAATCATAAAAATATCTTTTCTCTAATTGCTTTGTAGGTGGTCTTTGAGGCTTTGCACAATCTGGAGCCTCGTGGGTATGTTGTCGGATGGATCATTGCCATCAGTTTGCTCGTGGGAATTCTCATCTTCCTGTTGCTGGCTGTGCTGTTATGGAAGGTAAGGTAACAGATGCAACATAAACACCAAGGCTAGTCCCAGGAAAAAAAAGCTTAAATTTATCCTTGCATTTAACATCCATTTGCTTTAGGAACTAAATAATTGTCTGCTCCATTACAGAAGCCATTGGCAGAAAAAGTATTTTCATATCCAGGCTTTTTTGAGGGACAGGGAGAGACTTATGATACAGAGAAGTAGTAGAAAAGTGGATTTTTTTATTTTTTTTTTTTAGGGCTTGGTTATTAAAGGTTGAAACCTCTGATACCATTTAAGGACAAAGGAGAATCCCTTTTAGAAACCTGCTATCTCATTTCAGGACAAAGGAGAATCCCTTTTAGAAACCTGCTATCTCATTTCAGGACAAAGGAGAATCCCTTTTAGAAACCTGCTGTTATCTCACATTTAGATACTTGGTACATCTCTGTGGTTTTTTCATGACTGAGGATTACTGATCTGAATAGGTTTTCTTGAACTTTACTTGACCGTCTGAAAGATTGGGTGCATGCCTAGCAAAAAACAGTCAGCAGCTACTGTTTTTAAGAGGTAAATACCTGGGGGAGAGGAGTATCCAGCAATAAATTCTTCAGATCCCTCAAAGAAAGAGTTCCAGATGAGTTAAGTGCAGTACTAGAGCAAGAAGCACCAGGACCTGTTAAAAGCCAGTCTTCACACCATCCCTGATAAGATACAAGTCTTGTACCCAGGCGTTGTTACATGGTAAAACTGAGTTGATGCTGACACTTAGCAGCAGCCATGTGGTCCGGTAAATATGAAGGGTGAGGACATTCAAGTGTTTTCATTCCTCATTTCCCGCTTACCAATCCATAAATTTAAAAGGCCACTGTCAAGGTCAGGGACTGTCTTTGAGAGAAGTAAATCTCAAATGCACGCATGGGAACAAGTCCAGCCTTATCTTGCTTCCCGTGGCAGAGGTCCAGCAGCCCGATTCGCACTGTTTAGCAGCATGTGCGCTGCAGGCTCTGCTTGCTGGCTGTGGCGGGACTGGAGGTCGCAGCCCCAGTGCACTGCAAAAGGACATAGCGCTGCATGTTGCAAGGCTGTAAAATGGATTTAGAAACCTAGGCCAAAAGCTGGCCGTGCAATTCTTATTATACATTATACAGATGTGTGTAACTGTGTTATAGATTATACATCTACTTCATAGATTATATAAATTTTATATGGGTTGTAGATTTAAAGTAATTTTATAGTCAGTTTTGAAGATATTTTTAAGCATCTGCTGACCAGGTCAAAATTGACTATGCTTTCCATTTGGAAAACAATGTTTGACCACAGTCTACCATATCTCTCATAACTTCTGGGTTTTTTGCATGTGGGAAATGCTTTTACTTTCTGTGGCAGAAAAAGCGGGGAAACCGGGGGGGGGGGGGGGAGAAGTCTGTGCAGTTAAGCTGACAGAGTAACCATGAGAATGGAAAAATGAGAGACTGGAAGAGGCCCAGGGTTTATGTCCCAATGCCACACAGTGTTGAAAAAGGAATTACTGCTGCTGATACCTATATGACTGATTTCATATGGCTCGTTTCCTGAAGGTAAAAGGGCACTAGATGAACTGTTTGAAAATGTGTAAGGTAAGAGGAATAGTACCTGTCACTGTGAATCTCCATGAGAATCTGACACAAGTTCAATTCTTGGTCTCTACTAGAGTTAATACAGACCTTTGCATCCTGGCTTAATCTTGAGACTTGAGCTCTTTTAAATTTTAATAGGGGTTATTCAAGTACACTTGAAGAAGCTGACATTTTATTGCATGAAAGCCTCGAGGGAAATTCTGAGTGACAGCAACAAATAATTATAACTAACACCAGGCTTATATAGCCCTTTCTGCATGCAGATGTTGAAGTGCTGAGGCAAAGCAAGGTGAGATGCCTTGCAGAGAGTCTTGTGGCAGAGATGGCAGTAAAAGCCAGGCTTTGTCAGCTGCATCCCCGTGCTTTATCCACGGAGTTGCATGATCACTCAAGGAACCAATAACTTAAGGTTTTCTTTTAGAGGAAAGTGATTAAAAGTGTGTAGCTGCTAGTATCAGACAGTATTTCCATTGAAGTCTTAGTTTGGAACATAAATATATGTAAGTAATACTTTGTACTCACTAGTTGCTATATTATTAAAGTTACTGGCAATATTAAAGTTGTCTGAGAGAAAACTGACATGGGAAAGTTGCAGTCCTACAGAGGAATCTTAATTGTCTGATTGTAAATATTTGTTAGACAAAATTGGCCAAGTATATTCCACAGTCATTACTATATTTTGTGTGTGAAGAAGTCAAAATAACCCTTATACTAGAAATGGTTTTGTCTTGAATGGAAGAATAGATTTGAATTAGATGGAGTTTTGTGCATCTTAGAACCACTAGTGAGAACTAGAAATGACCCAAATCTTAGGACTAGATTATAAACTAAATTATATTTTTATTAAGAAATTAATTAGATCTAAACTGTGGTCCTGGAAGGCAGCTGTTTACACAAAACAGAGCAGGAGCTGGAGCAAACTCATTATAAGGGAACTGAGCACTGGCAGCAGTGCAGGGCTTGCTGGCAGTGGCTGCGTCTCAGCCCGATGTGGAAGGTACACTCTCACTGTGTGTACGACTGTACCATAAGTGGTGCAACACAATGGACAAATCCTTGAATACATCAGTGTTTTGCAGATGGAGCAAGTGGCTCCTTGAAATTGCAGAAAAATATTAGAATACATGTAAATATTTCACATTACACACTGCTATAATTAATGGTGTTAGCAGGAGTGAGATCTCAGGGATATTCCAGCCCAAAATCCTACTTTGATTCACAATAAGGTCACTGTGCACATCATGAGATAGGGATAATAATTATTTCATCATTTGTAGATATAAAAATTGCACAGTTTAGGGGGTCCATGTCAATGCAAGTGATCTTAAATGCCTGGTTGTTTCACTTCAATTAAAAGGTTATTTATTCACATGCAGGACCACAGCCATGTTTATAGACATGAAACGAACTTTTTAGCGTGAGCGTGATCAGTCTTTGACTGGCTTTGCTTCTCTGTTCAATTCAGTGTTTCATGTAGATACCATGTTTCCTCTGGTTTCAGTGCATACAGATTCAGAGGGAATGAGCAGCTTTTCCCTGACTGCCACAAGATGCCATGTGTAAGGCAGACCAGTTAGAGTTGCTCCATTTTTGTCTATTTTGTTGGATGGCCCAGTTTTACCCTGTCACTTGTGGCTATTCGTATCTTGTTTATCCACTCTGGATGCCTTTGTGCAGGCATCCACGGGGATGTGCTCCCACTCTTGCTGGTTCTTCGGCAGTGCAGCTTGCTCTCCCCACTCACGCCTCACCTGTGGTCTCCCATGTCAAGAGGAGCAAGAGGGGCTCTCGTGCTGTTGCTGACATCAACGCGTCTTGCTTTTTACTGTAGAGGCTGGCCTGCAACTCTTTGTTGGCCTCCAGATGCCTGTGGAGAGTGGAACAGGGGAGGAGGTCGCTTTGCTTCAGGCCAGCTACCTGGGTGCTAGACGAGCCCGTGGTTTCACAAGCACTGGCAACAATTCAGGAGGGAAAGGTGGTCGCAGCTGGATTATTTTGGGGAGTGCTGTCCCACAGATGCTTCCCTCAGCTGTCAGCACTGCAGCCATGTGTGGGGACAAGGTCCCCTTTGGGCATGGTAGATTTATGCAGGGGAGAATTGGCATACGCCATGCAAATGAAAAACTGAAGCATGATATATTATAACACAATAAATATTCTGTTAATAACAGTAGTGCTTTACAATGCTGTGGATGGAAGTTTCTATATTTAAACTGGCTTGAGTTGTGGAGTGAATTATTCAATCCATATTATTTCAGATAAAGTGCACAGAAAGAAAAAAAAAAAAGGTTTGTGCCCAGAGGATATCAAAGAAGGGATGTGTAAGTGAGTACCACACTGGACATTTGGGCAGCTGAGTGATCTGTGGAGCCAGTTGCGGAAGTGATTTGCAAAACAAAGATTTTATGTTCAGTGTAGTAACATTATTTTTTTTTCATTGTGGCATGTTTAACACAGGAGCTGGATTTTTAACTGAACTTCTTTATCTAGACATTAAGCTTCTTTCTGAACTGAGCCTGTCCCTGCGGTATCCAAGCTCTGACTCGTCTAAAATGAGATTTTTAGCACTGTTTTATAGCTTTTGGATTCCAGAGGCAGAGAATTGATCTCTGGGTGTCCCTCATGTAATCAGACACTCTTCTGCTCCAAACCATGGATATTTTACAGTATTGCAGAGAGGAGAAGGACAAGCAGAATAGCACCCACGTGTTAGTTTTCATTAGCCGGAGGTCTCCTGCTCTTCAGTATGTACTATACAGTTTTTGCCCTTTCTCTTAAAATGAGAGTTTGAAGAATTTTCTGTCCCTTTTATCTACAGCTCAGGTGGCAGAGGCTAACTGCCATTTCCTGGCTGGTCCTTGTACCAACCTCCTTTCCTGGTGGCCGATTTTTGGAGTAGTAGCTCTGCAATGAACCCATTATGAGAGCTGTATAGCTTAAAATGTTGGGTTTAGAAGTGGGGACAGAGAAACCTGTTAAAATTAAGGGGCGTTTCATGTCGTCGATTAAAGTTGTGCCTATTCAGAGTTCGCATGCTTCTTCCTTTCTGTACATATAATTCTAAGAATAAACCATTATTTACTATGATGATGCTTTAAAATTAAGAATCATAATTGATGTTCAAATAAGCGACGCAGTTGGCTCAACTTGCTGTGAGAGCTGGTGATGGGAAGGGTGGCTGTTTTCACCAGGCAGAAGTTAGATGGATCATTTGAAACCTGCTTATGTTCATAAAGAACAGACAAAACTGTGTTTTACTATGTTTCTTTTGCTTGGACCAAAGTGAGCATCACAAAATGTTTGTAGACCCTTGTCTTCCCAAGACCAAAAGGGTTTGTATTCTTCCAACAGTGGCTCAAATGTTGGGTTTTGTACAGTAAATTATTTGGGTGATTTGCTGTACTTTTTGAATTCTGACTAGATGTTAGAGGAAGATTGTGTTCAGACATCTTTTATTTGTTCTTACACAAGGAAATGCTTAATGCTGCTGTTGTAGCCAGAACACTGCCTTCCCCACTGAGGTTGCTGGCTGCCATGTAATATTTGTACACCACCCTCAAGAGCAAAGCTGGCAACATTTCAGTGGTGGTGTGTGTCCAGTACTTGTGAAATGCCTTTGTTATCTTTATGGATAAAATGAGCTATGTAAACGTACAGTAATAATGTTGTGGCTGAGTGTTCTCTCTGTTCTCAGTGTCCTCCAAACGGGAGCTATGCATGCCTGGGCACTTTGAGAATATGTTGCTGACATCCTGGCACCATGTGAACAAATTGAATCCACTGGCAAGAGAGAGGTCAGGTTGTGGTTCAGAACATCTTTCTGAAAAGAAGAACAATAGCCACCACCTTCAGGAGCCCAAACCAGAAAAAGAATACGTGTGTAGACTGAAAAATTGCAAATAAGTACCTAAGGTTCCAAGGTTCCCCACTGCTGGAAAACAACGTGTATTTATTGAAAGTCATTAGCATCACTCAGACCCAAATGCCAAGAACAGAGAAATTGTGACTTGCATAGCCTGAATGCTCTCCTTAAGCTTGGTGTCACAGTGGGAAATGCTGTGTTATAGCAATTTCCTCCTGGTTTGGCTAAACACATGAAAGTAATTTATTCTGATAATTATGAACATAGTACAACTTTCATTCAAATATTTTTGGCAGGTCGAATATCTCAAAATACAATTGTAAAGCTACTTTTTATTGATTCCAGAAATAGTATTTAATGTTTACTCCCTCGTTTTCAAAGACAGAAGTATTTCAGTAGTTTTTCTTTTTTTCATTGAAGAGGAAATAGAAAATATGGATTGACTTATGTCTAAAATTAATTGCACTTATAGGAATTCTGTATCTAATTACTGGCTTATTACCTGCTGAGATTTAAAAAATCAGTATCTAGTAATTTGTCCAGACTTAGCAGCAGAAGACATTGTGCTCTTTCCAATTTTTGAGACTGATAATCAGAGATAAACTTTGGATGATGGTTGTGTTCATTCTACGGTATTATTTTTTTTAAATAAACTGCTTAGTAAAATTTTGCAATAGGAAAAAATATTTAAACTATTTGGAAGTGTGTATAAGTTTTAATGTTGGCTAATTCGCTTTTTGATTATGCTTATAAGTATGCTGGTAACATCTGTAGTGCAAGTTACTGTATACAGTTACCATCCTGCAAGAAGTTCATGCTTTGATTAAACTCAAGTTACCAGAATTCAGCACTGAAAGGTCTTCAAAGTCCAGTGCCCAGAGTTCTCTTCATTTCTAAAGTACAGTAAGTACTAAGTCCTTACCAAAATACATCATGTATGCAGAAATGAATCAAATGCTAGGTAAATATGAGTCTTGTCTGAGGCAACCTAGATCATACCTATGTGGTAAAGATATTCCAAGGGTAGACACCAGACCCACTAGCTTTATTCACCTCATTAGCAAGTAGGTCCATTGAAGCCAAGTGAACAACTCCTGGGAGAAAAGTTGCAAAAGAAGTGGTTAGAGGAACAAATTATTGATGATTGGGCTTTGCATTTAGAGTGGGGTGACGCTCTAGCATCAGTGACAATAGCAAGGCATATTGTATTCAAAAAAACAAAGTACTAAATTAGATTGTCTGTACTAGTGTCCATCTCTGTGTGCAGTTCTCTTTTTCACAGACCTAAATGCATCTTTTGCGTGCATGCTGCTAGTCTGAATTTGTGTATCTACTTTGAAATACTTAGCCTTAGTAACCGTTTTTGAAAATTCGGCCTTTAAGACAGACATAAAGCATTTGGTTAAATTAATAGTTTATTTAATGACTGCTTGAGCTAAGTTTATGAATTGGCTGACTCTTCTTATTTCAACATTACAAAATAACTGCCTAGTAAAATGTGTGTTTGAAAACTATGCTTGCTTTACTACCACAGCATGTAAAACAAATTTCCTCTGAAATCCTATGGAGGACTACAGATCTTTCTTCACCCTAGCTACCAATGCTAATATCTTAAGTCAGCTAGCCAGGCTTTGTGAAAGTAACTTAAGTGCCATTTGTGTGCATTGCTAATTCTTTTCTGCCATAGCGATGTCTATCTGTTGCAATGCACTGGGGTCAGATAGATACAGATGCTACGTATCAAATTCTTCCATAGTAGCTAAGCAAAGTGTTTGTATAGAACTTATATTTCAGCAAGGTGCTGAACTTCTCTTTGCCTCAGTTCCCCACCTGTCTTAAGTATATATAGCATTGTGTATATATACAAAATAAATATTGTATGTGTATACATACACATGTACACCAGCCATTTGTGGAATGTCGATGTTTGAAACGTATGTATTTATTTTCTTGTACACGTTTCATTGAGCAAATAAGGACATACATTACAGGGAAAGTTAGGAATTTGCCTTTCAAAAAGTCAATGGAAGACCGAATAATCAAAGCCAGACCACTGGAGTCCTCATGAGCCTACCTTAGCCGCACTACCATCCTTCCTCCTAAATACACAGTTTCTCCTTTAACTACAGGCAGGGCATGTGGCAGCTTTCCAAACATGTCTTTTCCTCACAGGGGGACCCAGCTGGGGGCAGTTTGCCAGTCCTCTATGGAAAAGCTGATACGCAATATCTGTTTGTGACCCCTCTGTACTGTGGCAAGGGTCCTTTAATTGGGAGGAAGGAAACAGTGCATCCTCTTGTGGCTGGTGGCTTGCCAGAATTACCCAGTGCCACACAAACCCAAGTGCAAAGTATTTTTTCTTGCATTCTTAGCAGTAGTGAAGTGAGATGCACCTAATAACCAGTGATCGATCACTGCACAGGGGGGACTGCTCCCTACTTCCAATCTCAACAACACTGCTTTGCACAGACTGGGGGTGTTGCTGCTCTACTGACTGGTGGCATCTTGCTTGGGGTGAGGTTTCTGGCTGTGCTTTGAACTGTGATTAGCTGCATATTTTTCTAGCTGTGGTACTGTTTATGAGAAGGGAGAAGTGCCTGAGGGTTGCACACTCAAAAAAGATGAGGAGAAGAGTAAGTTAATTCTTTCTGAAGGGCCATGAGGTGAATGGCTTGTGACCTCTGCCTAGATTAAATAGATGTGGTAGTAAAAGATTCATGATATAAGTCCAGACTGTTCATCGGATATGGGTGGATAGTGCTTACAGTAGATGAAGAAGCTGTATAATAGAGGAAAGACAACTTGTGATTAAGGTGTCAAACCCAAAGTATCTTGTCAAAGCCTTGTTCAATGGGAGATTTCTTCAGTGGTTCTTAAATTTTGTTTTATTTTAGTTTGACCTATGTCAGTACTTACTTCGCTCTCTTTTCTTTTTTCTTGTTGGTTTGCACTGTGGTCAGTAACCTCCATTAGACGACATTTGCCAGCACAGCCGTACTGATAAAAATCAATACTTCCTGTTTGCACCTTAGTGCCTCAGTATGCACTAGAGAAACTTAATTAAAAAATTGTACAAAAAGTGGCAGAAGTCTCTGATACTGTTTTGGATTCTGTTTGAACATTGTTGTTCACAAACCTCTATTCCTAGCGCAGCTACAGTCTCGAAATGCTACTGTAGATCAAGACATAATGGGTTTTTTATGGCAGTATGTAACTGTTCTTATCAATTTTTTCTTGTTTCTTAATGGATGATGTGAATAAGGAAAAGACTTTTTTTAAAAAATAGAAAACAGAAGCATTCTTCTACAATCCACATTTCAAACTATTTTTTATTTGATTGGGAGAATAAGCCTTGCTGGGCATGATAAAAATGCTGTAGACATTTACCCAACAGTGAATATAACAAAGGCAGTGATATTGCTTGCCTTCTGATTAGCTTTGGTTTTTTCCCAACTGCAGATTAAATTTTATATTGTAATATCGTCACTTTTCAAACATACTGATAATTGGCACCCTAGAGAGAACAGTACTGCAGGAAATGTTGTCCAAATATTAATACTTTTGGAGTTTAGAAAAATATGAAATCCAGTAATTCAGTGATCAGCCGTTGGATGTGCAGAAAACAGCAGCAGAAAAAGATATAATAATTTATAGTGATGCTAATTCAACACTTTGAAATCTCTTTGACTGAAGTTTTCAGTTTGTGTGAGTACTTGAAGAATGCAATTTTATGCGAGTGTTGTTAGATATGGCTTATCTGTGATTTTTTTAAAGGGATTTAAACCTGGCATGACAGCTAAAGGGAGTTGTGTGTGCTAGTGAAAGAGACTTTAAATACTCAAGATTGAATAGAGGACTTGACAGTGCTGTTGCATTGCAAGAAATAACTTCACAGTAACAGGTGCCATTCCGCAGCCTACAAGTTACACAGATTTTCTGTTGCTTTATCGTTCAGTTTTGCCAGCAACATCCCTTGTGCTCAGCATATACTGTAGATGGCAGTAACGTTATGCTAGAAAAGGGTACATGGAGTGGAATAACTAAATTAAAGGATGTGTGTAAAACCTGTGTATGGTTTCACATTTTGAATCTAATTTATAGCAGCTCTTGAAGCACCTCCAGAATGGACTGGTTATTGTTTGTCACTTCTGGTAAAGACCAGGCCAGCTTTTTATTTCCACTTTGGTTCTGCCTGAATTTGTTTGGATTTGTTAAAAAGCAAGCAGACATCTTTGCAGTTTATCAAGGCAAATGTGAAATGTGACAGTTTGTGGATTCACAGACAACTAAGATGCTCTCTCTTTTTTCTGGCATGGGGCATGAATCCATTGTGAGTTGCATGGATAGCCCCAGGATTTAGGGACTCTCTCTGTATTCCCATATTCTTCAATGGCCTTCTTTCTCCTCTGTGTTGGCACACAGAAGAAATGAGTTAGGACACAATGTCCTTGGTGTAGCAGTTCCCCTCTGGTGAGGTTTGCCAGGGTTAAGAGTAAAGCATGGTGCATGCTGAGCAGTGGCCCATTCCTAAGACCTTTCTTTCAGCCACACTGACTTGAAAGGCCCATAACTCAAGAGGGTCTCCTCAGCCTTCCCAAATAATTTTCATCCAACTCTGATATACTGACTGTATTTCACTTTTCTCATTTCCTGCATTGTCTTTGACGGCTGATGCCTCTTCTGCCGTTATAACCCTTCAGCTTCCCATGGTACTATCTCCTTGCCTCCTGTAAATATGTTCTTCTGTTGCCATTCCTCTCTGGAGTGCCTTCCCCAGACAGAGGTTTAATGATCAAAATATGGTCCTCAGTTCTTTCCTTGGATGTGGTGGTGTGAACTCACAGATTGCATGATGGGGTCATGGCTCTGGAGTTGGGTACTCCTTTGGTTTATACATACATCCGTATGTGTACCCCCCACACACACACATATGTCTGTATGTGTGGAAAGCAAAGTTTGGGAGAATTGAACAATATTAAGAGACTCCTTGTCCATGAAACATAGGTTGGAGACCATTGGTCTGCTGTAAACACCATTCCACAAATGGTATCACAAGAATACTCCTGTTAGACCTGAGAATCTCTCCTCCTTTCTCTGCTTGAAGTCAAGGACTGAGTTCTAGCAGTGCTGTCCTCACTGGGCTTTCTGAGTTCCCTTAAGGGCTTTGCATTAGCCACAGAAAAGAGATCTTCTGGTGTCAATTCTGCCACAGTGACAGAAGAGCTGGTGTATACTCAGCCCCAAGTTCCATCAGTTCTCCTGCTTTGGTCCTGCTTTGGTCCTCCTTATTACCCTTTTATCTCCTTGCTGTATGTTAAATTCACTTGTCTCCAGCTTGCCACAGGCACTTATCAGCCATCACCATGTGGGTTAATATTGCTGTTGTTTTTAATGAAATCAGTTTATCATAAGGAGATGGATATGTGGGCTGTGTGGTCTCTTGTGAGACGGTGACTATGTTGTGATTCCTTCATGGCCGTTACCAAAAAAAACCCCTGTTCCTGTGATGAGAGGGACTTCATCACGTTAAATGGAAATATGCGTTGTTAACACTAAGGAACAGTGTCCTGTAACAAAGCATATCCTTGCTTTCCAGGGATGGGAAATATATCTAATCCCTGACCACTATTTTAGAAAATGTTAAAAAAAAAATCCTGAAGGTCCACTTTCTCATTTTACTTGCACTTCATTTAAGGCCCCTACATAATTTTAGATTATCCACATCATTTACAGCAAGTAAACATATATAGCTTCGTAGTGGAGTCATCTCTACATGTAGGATTTCATTCTTCATTAATATTTATTACGATCTTCAGCTCACTTTTTTGTCCTACTGAAAAGTTATACAAAAGCATTCTGTATCCAGTAACAAAATAGTAAAATACCAAAACTATCATAATCAACTTTTAAAGATAATTCCTGAAACAGATGTTCACAAGCAGACAATTTTTATTAAAATAACAGTAGGAATGAGTTTGCTTTTGTTTGTTTGGCCCTCAAGGAAATTAAGAAGCCTTTCTATAATTTTATTATAACTTCAAGACAGGATTTTATTATACCAAGGATGTGGCTGCATGAAGGATGTAAACCTTAAGGGTTTAAAACCTATTTTTAAAAGCTATAAATTGAACTTCACTTGTTAATCTTCGGAAACAAAGTCCTGTGGCAATGTTCTATTCTAATGTGCAGAACATGCAGGTCTGTTATAAAAACCGGTAATATAAAATGGCAGCCACTTCTTGAATATATCTGCTCCCTGAGCATGTATAAGGAGTATCTGCACATTCCTGAGCCTAAAATAAGTACCTACAATTCATCAGACTGGGGCAGAACAACAGACAAGTAGTGGATTCTTACACTTTTTTTTTTCATTATCAATAAAATAATTCATCTCCATTTTAGACCATAAAAATCTAGGAAAACTTTTGCTATTGCCTTCAAGTCTCCATTGAGCCGAAGTATATTGGCAACAATGGTGAAATTTCACTGGAGTTTTATGATGTTGCTGTCTTGAGGATGTCTTCTCAAAATACATCCTTTGCACTGATACAGCTTGTAGGTACAAGTACAAAAATAACTAGTAATTTTATTTTTCTGCTAAAGAAAGAACTTGATCTGACTTTCAGAGCAAGTTTGAAGAATAGGGAACTAGAGAAACTCTTATTTAATTCTCTTTTTCTGAATCCTTGTGTACACTGTTCTGAAAGGTGCTAGGAGGCAAGCGAGACATGGGCCTCCAAAATTCAACAGTATCCCTTTTGTGAGGTGTTTTTTTCAGAACAGAACCACTGTTATCCATGCATTTGCATATATTGAACTTTAAGCTTTGCGTATGATAGACAGGGAAAAAGACTATGTCCATAGTCTGTGCACAAGACTATGAACAAATTATTTTTAAGGTATACCTCCAGTTATTTGTGGGGGACAGGGCTTCAGAAGGTCATGGGACCTCTGTAAAATTGAGATAGTAGGCATTTATGTGTACGTCTACCTATTGTGTATGCATCAAGTGGATGTAGATGTGTGTGTAATGTATATCTGTGCACTCAGCAGGGTACACCTATCTCTAGATTAATAGCATGCCCCAGGGCTGAGGTCCACCATTATCCAAAAAAGGGGCTTGTTAGACCATGCTGCAACTTCTGTGTCCTTTGCACAGAAGCCAAGCTGCAGAGGTAAGGAGTGGTGAGAGGATGGTGTGTGTCTGGTCTCATGTTGCCATGAATTCAGGACGTAGAGGGTAGTGACGAGGACCTGGGCTTTAGGAAGCTCTGCTGGAGAAGCATCCTTGGCAGTTTGAACAAGATGCCTTTCAGACTCCTGTGAGTTAAAATATACTTGAAGAAAATGAAAGTTGCTAAAGAACTGAAACTAACAGCAACTTAGTAGTGACAAAACAGCACACAATATTCCTACATATTGCCAATTTGAGAATAAAGGATTACAATAATTGGTTGATAAAGGAAGACTAAAGCATCATGTTTTACCCAGCAGGAGTAAGAAAACAGGTTTAGAGTGGCAGGAATTACATAAATGTTTAATTATTATGAACAAAATATTGATTCACTGGTCTCAGTAGTGCCTTGCTAAATTTGAGGAGTTATTCTTGAATGCTTGCCAAAGTCTGTTATTAAAATATTTTTTGTTTATTTGAAAGACTTAAAAATCCAGGGATATGAGAGGTTTTTATCCAAACTGAAATGAAAACCACTTGCATTTCTTTAACTAAGTACAAAGGTTTAGGATACAAGAAGATATGCAAAAGTGATTATCAGCCCTGCAGCATCTTGAAAGCTTGTGGAGGAGCTATTGTTGATGCTCTGTGTTTTGTAGGATCAGGTTTGTGTTTTGCCTTCTGAGCTGTAGATTACACAACCGGTAGCAATGGGACAAGGGAAATCATTTGGCAAAAAGACGAGTCCGTAGGTATCAGTTTCCTCCAAAGCATCTTAATGTAAATGATGCTTAAATACAAAATTTGAGACCTGAACTTAGAATGATTACTGGCAGGAAGAGGAGTACCTGTGGTTGTACAGCAGTGGACTGATACTTCTGTAGAAAGGTATGCCGAAATAGCAGTAGAGCTCTCCAGAATGGTGGTGGAGCACCTGTGATAGACAGCAGACCGTGCTGGCTTTTCATATGAAAAAGGCTAATAGTTGGAATTTGGATGCTGGGAGGTGGCCATACTGTATTCCACTGACCTCTGTTGTTTTGTGCTGTTGTGAACACTGAAAGCACAGTTTGTAAAACTCTTGACAGAATTTACTGAGGACCGATTGCTAGCCTGGCTTTAGGTTCAGATCCAAATTTTGTATTAGTCTTTATTTGAAACCGATAAACCTGTATCTGCCTTTTCTGGTCTGTGTTTATTAGTAATATTATATTTGCATATTATTTTTTAAAAATCATGTTTCATATAAGAGGACTTTTGCCTCAGAGTAATTCATCTACAAGGAGCAGACTACTCAGGAAGATTTGGGACTGGGTTTGATCTCATTTATATTGATGTAAACAAGGAAATACGACTCCAGATTGGCACTAGGAGAAATCAGATATCGACACCCGTGCTATTTTTTCCTGCACACCGTTTTCTGATAAAGTAAGTTTCAATTTATGAAACTGTTACTTACCACTGTCTTCTCTTCTTGATTTGCAGATGGGCTTCTTCCGCCGGAGGTACAAAGAAATTATTGAGGCTGAAAAGAGCAGAAAGGAGAATGAAGATAGTTGGGACTGGGTCCAGAAAAATCAGTGAACTGCCTGCAAAAACTACAGCCCAGTCATGTGACATGTGCTTGCTAGCCTATAGGTCCTGCTCTTGTATCTTCCATATGTGGAAGAAGGAATCTTCTCCAAATTTTTCGGAGACCCCATTGATGCTGTGTCTTTATTATTCCAACATGCTAGGGAACATATCCTGAGGCAACCACTGCAGTCATGTCAGGTGACTGGAGCGATTTACACTTCATTTAAGAGCTGAACTTTGAACTTTGTTAACCAAGCTGCAGTGCAGAGCAATATTTATGAATCCAACTATGTGGTATACCCTCAGGGGAAGACTGTTACCTAAAAATATTTTTTATGAATATAAGCTTTTTATATTGATTATGTCTTTATATTTGTATCAATGTTTTATAGTTTCTATTGAATAGCTATATAGTTCACTCAAGCACTGATATCTGGCTAAATCCTTGGAAATACATATATGTATAACTAAATCCTATTGTACTTTTAAGCTTCAATGCAAGAGAGAAAAGAGAGATTTGCAGATAAAAGTAGCTGAAATCCTCATATGCTTAATTCACGAGGCTCGGTAATGTTGTGCATAGACCATTTAATGTCAATAAGCCGAAGTCTTTTTACTATCTGTTTTTTTGAGTTGAATGTGGTGTTTGATTTATAAACTAAAGAACCTAAAGTGTTACACAGATGTGCTGTTCGGTATCTGAGTCTATCCTTTACTGGCCGGAATGGGGAGAGCGCATGAAAACGCTTCCTCGGAAACATGTAGCAAGACTTGTAGCTTGCTTTGGCTCACTGCAGAAAGTATCACTGAATGTTTTGCCTTGAGAAGTTTTCTCTTGCAGTCTCTAGTTCTTTGATAATGGTCTAGGACTGTACAATTGAGATACCAGAAGGATATAATTAGGCCAACCACTATGCCATTGACAAATTCCCTGGACTTTTTTTTTAAAAAGTTAAATGGAGCCATATTAATATTAAGAAGGATAGTTTTTAAGCTGCTGTTAATGATTGTGATCTGTTGCTGTTGAAGCAAGTGATAAATTGCTACAAGATATGAGCATATGCCTGCCTTGTGACTTTCATACATGAGTCATGAGTTTGTATGGTAATTTTATGAGAGATAAGTAGATGCAAGGGTTAAAATGTTTGGATCTTTGGACCTTGAGATTCCCTATCTGGGTGTTCCAAGTACTGAATGTCGTCATTCCTCGAGCATTAAGACGGAAGTTTAGTCAAGGTGCAGATGTTACTGATTGCCGCTTTGTTCACTGGTAATTTCTTAGCAAATCATTTGTTGAATTAGGAGAAGCTTAGTTGTAATTAATTCAACCATGTTTCTTCAAAAAGCTCTTGGATTTCTTAATAGTAATAGTGGAACTCTGTAAGACTTGGTTTTAGATTCTACTTGTACTTTGCCCCTTGTATAAATAAGAGTAAATGTCATGTTGGTATAAAATCCGTGTAAGGGAAAGAAGGGTCGAGCTCTGTGGTAGAAGATCAAGGAGAAACAGGAATGAATGGTTGCAGGATGTCTCCTTCCATAAGGGTAAGGTAAAAGAACTGCTGGAAGTTTGGAAACTTGAATGCAGAGAACATGCAAGAAATCTGCTTGAGAACAGATCTTATTCTCACTCTTCCTTGCCAAATTCCTTATAGCTTCAAATATTAAAAAAAAAATAACCACATCCATATTCCTGTTTGCTTCCTCCCTGGCATTAAGTGCCTGCTATTACTACAGTATTGGTCACTGTTTATTAACTATCTGCACCCTTTAGGCAGAAGATGGTCTTTAAGTGAATGAAGTGTATTGATTCACATTTGACAAAAAAAGCTGTTACTCTATTCAGTTATCTTTCTTAAAACAGTCACTGGTGACTTGACAGATTTCATACAAAAAATGATCATTTAAGCTAGAACCTGAAAAAAACCTGCTGAGGTGAAATCCTGTTATAACCACTTCTAGTGGACTGCAGATTTTTCATCGGAGTGCAAAACCAAAAGGCAGATGGCCTTTGACTGCACTGCTGTATTAGAGGTTATTGAATTCCTCACAGTATGATATTTCTGACATCAGTTAGTTTTGCTAGTATTTCATCGTAATGTCTGTATTTTTTATGTTGTTGAAAAATACCTAAGACTGACAGGTGGAAGTGGGACATGAGACTGATTCACAACTGTGAATTGAATAAGAAACTGCTTTAAAAACTTTCTGAAAAAGAAAAAAGTCCATTTATTTAGCTGTAAGAATTTTCAGTATATGCCCTCTCTAAAACTGATACCCCCACCCTCAAATTATTAGAAAGTAAATATGCTGAAAAAGTAATTCAGGAGACAGGTGAAACTGTTTGTGAAATTAACTGAGTTTGAAAGTTTCCATCCAAAAAAAAGGAAGGCATTCCCTTTGAAAAGTTGAAATGCCTCATTTCCACTTTTTAAACAAAAATTTACTTTATCAGCCAAAAATGCATCATTACAATATTTTAAAAATCAAGATTAGTTATTACTTTGAAACATCTTTTTTAAGGATATGAGGAAAAGAGTTAAAAAAGGTAAAATACCCATTTAGCATTTCATATTGTGTTGGACAATTTTTTTTTTTTTTTTGGCTCAAGGCAAAAATGTCGTTCTTGTTTGGTTAAAGTAAATAAATAAAAATAAATCCCATTTGATTGAGCCCACACTGAACTTTTTTGATCTCTGACTTGAATTGTCTACTATTGATCCAGCACAAGTCATCACTCAGTGAAAAATCTAGTTGTTGGCCAGATTAGTGACACATTCTTGAAATAATCCATGAATTCTTAGTATCATCACTGTTAGGTACTCAGTCATTCTGTTGTCACAGATGCTTTTGTTTTTATATGTATATTCTTCATAATGGTTTTTCTCTTTTTCCTTTTTTTTTTGTCTTTTTTTTTTTTGGTCAAATTCCACTGCGGCTCTTGCTTGGTTCCAGTTAGGATAGTCAGATTTGACAGTGACACATACCAGTAACTTAGTATAGATGCACCTTTCCACTCTTTAAAAAGCAAACAAACAAGCCAAACAAAAAAACCCACTAATATCAGTTGGTTGCAATCAGTTTCTAATCCAAAATTCTTATAAAAACATAATATACTTTAAAAATGTATTAAAAAAATAGCTGTGCTATAGATGTGCTGGTTTGTTGTTTTGTTGTGGGGTTTTTTTTAAGTAATTATAATAAACGTAACCATATCAAAATCTGGAGACATAGTTACTTTGGAAATTGCTTCTAGGACTCTGGAAGTTCCCGTCTGTCAGCTGCTTGTTAGTTCCTTGTGCTGTACTGCTTGCACAGCTGAGCTGAGGGGAAATCACTGTACCCATTCTCTCCAGTTAATCCATTTCAGGACAAAGCCATCAACTGTCTTGAACAATGTCATTGAAAGGTTTGCTGAATTGGAATTGCTTTCTTTTGCAGCAGGCTCACTTTGCACTGGCTAGGCAGGTGGAAGCTTAGAAGTGAGGCAGTAACATTTTCAAATGCATCATCTGGCACCTGAGAGAACTTTTGTTTAAGCCCTGAAGCTTTCGATGTGCAGGGAGTCTTCTTACAGATAGTACCCTTGAAGTTGCTTTTAGGGTAAGAAGAAAATAATCTCAGAAAAATATGATCAGGAAGAAAGGGGAAAAAATGACGGAAAAATTCCCCATTAAATTTCTGTCTTGAATTCAAGATGATCACAGTCATTTCAGAATTTTGGTGGCCCGCAGCACAGGGATGAATTTCACTTCCCAAGAGCTTGAAAACATTTGCCACCTTTCACAGGGTATTTTATCACCGTTTCATTTTAAAATGAAGGGTCTGCTCTTGGAGGTGAATTTCCTTCAGTTCACCCCAAGCAACAGCAGGGCCTAGCGTACTCTGAGGCTGTCACTACTATGCTCTGGTATTTGGCCATTGTAGCTAACAGAAATAATACCTCTATTTTTCTGAATAAACTTAATTTTTAATTTGCTGGATTGCAATGAGGAAGTCAGCAAACTAGAAAATACTGAAGCTGCCTTTGAATTTAAAACCCTTCACAAATCACTTGGATTATCTCAGAGAGGAATTGTGCTTGATGTGAAACCCAAGCCTGTAAACCACTTTCATCTTGAGGTGGCAAAGGCTTTTGCAACGCCGAACATACCAGTTAGGACAACCCTTTCCACCTTAATACACAAATGGGAAGGATATACGAGTCAGTAATGTTCAGATAACTCGGCTTGCAGAAGGCAACAGTTGCGCAAAGATGGTGTCTGGCAATATTTAGTATCAACTTTCTTAAACGTCTTCTGTTTATGGGCACATTTTGGACTCTTGCATAAGTTTTAAGCATAGTATCCATGTGGCATGGGAATATATAACATTGCTTTCACTAAAGGATTAAGGGAGTCATGGAACTAATTTCTACCTTTGTCCAAGTTCATCCACTTGCTAGTGTTTCTTGGATAAAAAATGAAAGTAGGATTTGGTTCATTTAGTGTGGCATGAAGACTATAATTGCTTTTGGAGCATGGTTTGTATATACAGTAGGGTACCCGCACCATTGTCACTCCTTTTTCTTAGAATGTCACTCTTTATGTATTGTAAAATTTTATGTTTCTTTTTGTGAACTTGTGGTTGGAAGAATCTGTTCACTCTTACTGATGTCACCTGTATTTAGAAGTTCGTGTTCACCTGTATTCTAATTCACTTGCACTGTTTTGGAAATGTCAGGTTTACAAAAGTACAACTTTTTGGAATAAAAAGTGGCTGCAAAATTATCCTAATAATATCATTTTGTCACATTGTCTTTGTCCAGCTCAAGTACTTTTTGATTGATTGGGTGAGACATTTTCTCAAGTATGTGTGAATTAAATATGTGCATGTGTTTATCTGCATGTGGATAATGGACATCTTTTATTGTAATTCTATGATTTGTATAAAATCAACCTATTTGGAGACTAAGAGTATAACTATCTTGACTACAGTATTGTAAACCCATATAAATAAAATAATAGTGGTGGGAATTACTTATATTTTTAACAATATTGCTCTATCAACATCAAATAAAGCCCCACATGGTGGTGATACTGGTACCTGCCCTATGATAAGAGTGTTAATGTGTATAACTTGAATTCTGTTTCAATCTTTATGAATTTGGATGAAAGTCAAATTATTCAGCTGCATGTATTTTTTCTGCAAGGATTTATATCCCATGAGTAGCTAAAGAAAGATTTTCTTCAACTCCATGCATCACCATGCTTATTTTGTCAAAGGGAGTAGAAACTGGATAGAAGCAGTAAAAAAAGCTGATTGATTTCTATGGCTTTGATATTCCTTTTTGTATTTCTAATACCTGTTAGAGGTCCCATTGAGGTTTTCACATCATTTTGAGGATGGGTGAAACCTCTGTGGTAAAATATAAACTGACCTGAACCTTCATTCTAAAACAAAACCGAAAAACTGAACCTAAAATTTCAGGCTCTCCCTTTCCTCATCCTTTTCTACGTTCTCTGCTTTTTGTGGAGATCTTCTGTGTGTTTAAGTGTTCTCTAGCCATACAGAAACAATCTGTTTCCTCTGCATTAGGCTGTCAGCTAAATATCTAAGAACGTGCTGGGCAGAGTAAGGACCGAACCTATGACTCGGAGCACATTTGCACTGGTGGAAGACCACGGTTTTATGTACCACAAAGCCAAAGGCATTAGGAGAGTGCCAAGTAGATATGGGTCCTGGCATGTAGGCAGCACCTTCAAAGTAAAACCAAATGTTCTCAGTCAGGAAGCTTTCCTTCAGGTGGAGGAAAAACATTGCTGGGCAAAAGTGGTAGGAGGATGCTGCTGCAGGGAGGAATGCAATGCACAGGTTGCTTTTGGAGATCAGTGGAAGCTTTAGTGCAGCAGCAGCTAAAATACTAACCAGAAGCTTTTAAACGTAGTAATACCTTTTAGTTATCATGTGAGCGTGTGTGTAGAAGCAGGCGGTGGCTGTCTCCTCCTGGGGATGGAGGACTGATGAGCTAACAGTGCCCTCTGTGGGGCTGGCTCCCCTTTTTTTCCTTTTAATGAGCAGAGAACAGCAGTTTGTACATTGCAGGATTTTGTGCGCTGCCTTTGCCCCTAAGTGGCTTTTATGAACCTCTTAGGACTTCTATGACAGGGTGGCTTTGATTCAGAAAACAAACTGGAAGCCTTTTGCAGATTTGTTTCTTCCAGTTTCACCAAGAAGGGAAGAACTTGGGTTAAAACTAAATCAAAAATCAAGAAAAGCTTCCTTTTCTGTTTTTTCCTGCTCATTTGTTAGCATGCTGCTTAGCCTGGCTCGCATGTAAGACTGGAGCTGGTCTGATATTTCGGATTCCTACACTGGCCTGTGCTTAGTATTGAATGTAATAGGAGCTCCTCTGCTAGGTCTTTTTCATTTAGTAGTGAAATACCCCTTGAGAAAGAGGTGACTTTTCCCCGCCCTTTTGGGTCTAGTAGGGTGGATGACCTGACTGGTCATAGGTAAGATGTTTTGCTTTGATTAAAACTTTCAGTGCCCATAACACACTAGATACTGAGTGCCAGAATCACTAAGGAGAGTGTCATGGGAGTCATTAAAGATACAAAGTAGATCTTGCAGTCCTCTGGCCTCAGTTGGCTTGCTACCAGAATTTAAAAAAAAAACACCAAGAGCAGCTATTTTTTTGGAGCTTCAGATGCACAAACGGATTTAAAGTCTTAAATGGATTTAAAGACTGCTTACTCCTGCACATCCAGGGTTGTAACATTTTAAATGGCTGCAAGTGGAGATTTTATTTGCAAGTGGTTTTGACAGAAGTAAAGCATGATAGTGGGGAAATGAATCATCTTAACAAAAGAGCAATGGAAATTAGTTTTTCATGTCTTAGCCATGCTATAATTTCCTGTGACTGTCTGAAAGGATTAATTCATAGATTTCCAGTTCATTTCTTCTTTGCTTTTGATGTAGTTAGTGTCATTTTCATGTCTGAACTTCTAGATATGCAATGCTTTGGTAAGTTAACCAGCAGTTCAACAGCTATAAAAAAATCAGAAATTAATGAAGTAGTAACCCTGAGCAGAGATTTCCCTGCTGCAGACATGTATTCAGATATGATATACTGACTTTCATGAAATTATTCTAGATTTATACTAACACAAATGAGAAGGGACTTCAACAGGCTCCCTTGAAGCTGAAGGACACACATTATAAGACAAGCTTTGCACTAATCTGCATAAGTGGTAATGTACACTAATTTCTGCCATTTAAACAGTATTCCTCTGGGTTTGCTATCTGAGAGCTGTGTAATTCAATCCTAATGATGCTGTTCCATGCTATATTCAGAAAGAGAAACGGAATAGTAAAAAATAGATCATTTTATCCAGCAGAGACCACTTTGTAGGGAGGATATAGTCTGTCCTACCCCAGTCTCTCATTGGAGATGGGGCACTTGAGAACTGGTCACGATCTGTCCCCTTACCTTTATCTAACTTGAATAATCAGGCTGATGGCAAAAATTCCTATTATGTATTCTGCTGTATTGATTTTAGGAGAATGGCACAGAGTAAGCTGGCAATAAAGCGATTACTTAGTAAGAGATCAGAATACCTGCTCAGTATTAAATTCATGACATCTAGATACAGCGTTGGATAGAAATAAGGTAAAATACTTTTTGCCCATTTTGATTTTCAGGGTAGGGGATGAGAGACTGCATCTAACAGTGTAAGAAAATACAAGTTTTTTGAGATTGCCAAATGCCAACATCACCGTAACATGTTGTCCTGTTTCTTAGCTCAAGACTATGCCTGTGACATTGCTTCTTCAAAGGAGAACCCATGCTTCATCTTGACCAGATGGCAGATGTCACCCTACAATAAGCTTGTCTCATACTCCACCACCTGTTCAGCTGCACTTGTCCCGCTCTCACTCCCATGCTACAGACGTTACCGACTGCTTCATAAGTGTTATTACCCTTTTCTCTCAATTTGTCTGAATAAGAAGGCTAAAACTTTAAGTGATTTTCCCCAAGTTATGCTTAGTTTGAAATACTTCACTTTTGCTTTAGACCCAAGGAAAGATTTGTCCTTCTGAAAACTCAGCAGGTTTCCCAACTGCAACAGTAGCTCTAAGGCCTGTGGGAGGTTGTGTCGGGCACTGTGTCAGCTTTCTTTTCATTTAACTTATTAACCAGGTTGAAGTGTACCCTATCAAAACATTAATGAATGTGAAGTCACAGGTAGACAGACAGACAGATGGATGTGCGATCAATAGCTAGATACATGTGTATATGACTGAAAATTATTTTGGGTGTGGACAAATGATACAAAAAGGCCAAGCCTGCCAAAGCCTCAGCCCTTCAGAATAATATAATCATTTTGTTTGGAAATTCTGAAGTGCCATTAGGAACATGTGATTGGAAGGTCCTCAAGTCTGCTCACCTATTTTCATTGGCAGCTTTTCATGAACTAGCTGAACAAGGTCCAATAGAATCAGTTAAATTTCTTTTCCTCAGTATTCTTGTTAAAAGACTATTCTAGCACCTCATTTTGATGGTTCTGTTAATGGTCATTCTCATCCCAATTTCCTCTCTTGCCAACAATGTCTTCTAATTTAAATAATTCCCCTCCTTCCTTCCTGTTCCAAGTTGATCTTTGTTAAATATGGGTGACCAGAAGAAGACACCGTTTTCCAGGTGAGGTATCAAATTCCTTGTCCAATACCTTGTACATCACCTGACACAAGACTGACTCTCCTGGCTCCTTGAAGGTTAGCAGCCCGCTATGAGATCTCTTAAATGACAAAGGACATCATTAAAAACTAGCACAAATGACCTTTCTCAAGAGCTCTTCCTCTACCATTTTGTGGAGTCTCGAGCCCAAATATCGTATGTGCCCCATGGAGAAGGGAACCATCTCAGGGCTATGTCTGGGGCTGTAGAACTTTGGAGCATGATGCTTTCATGCTAGGTGAGCTGGTAGGGAATCAGAGAGATTCTCTATGGGAGGCTTTGGCTGTATTTTGACAGAAAATAACTGAAAATGATATATAAACACATAAAGCAGTTCAACTTTGGTATTTTCGTCAGAAAATTCCTAACCAGTGCTGACCGTGTGTGAGGTGACCAAACCACCCATTGGATTTATTTATGTCTGGAGGCTTTCCTAAGATATCATGCGCTTAAAGCACCATTAATTATTGGCTAATTAATTCAGCATTGTGGTACAGGCAGAAACAAAGTGCTCTGAGATGGTGAAGTCATCAATTATAGCTGATAATTAAGGGGCCAGGTGCATGTTTTATTTAACAAGATAAATATCTCCTCAGATGTTGAGCATCTGAGAGTTCATAACCACACAGGTATTTGGTACTGGATGTGTCAGAGCCACTTTCAGTAGGTACTCATTTAGGATGGCCCTTTTTGTGTGTGCAATAGGGTTTGGATTGGCAGAGGGGCACATTGCCCATTGAATGATCTGCTTCTCTTTATCTGTCTGATTGCCAGCCTAATTTGCCTTAGTATGCATTGAAAACACTAGTTTAATTGATTTATTTGGTTAATTTTCTAACTAGAATAGCTGTCATAATTCCGAGTGCTGGCATACCATACAGAGAACAGAGTCTTACAACAGGCTGATAAAATCTTAGCAATGTTTTTAAAAATAATGACTTATTTTTACAATAGGTAACAAAAGCTGTTGTATACTATGAAAGGGACACAGTTATTAAACATTTCTGTTTGGAATAAACTTCTCTTCAATAAAACGAAAAATAAAGTGGCCAAAATGTTAAGCTCACAAATGTTCTAAGGCAAGAACAGTGTAGGCTAAGTGCCATGAAAGAATCTGGAGTTATTTCTTTCTGTCTTAATTTATTTCACTAGTTAACTCTTGATATTATTATTCCTTGGTAAGGTAGTGCTGAGTTTAGGCTTAAGGCTCTTGGAAATTGCTCAAGTACTATTTCCTAAATCAGTAGAACTAGACAATCATTGCAGGTTCCTTACAACTGAACTATTCTATTCTGTTCTAGTTCAATGACTTTTCAATTAACTAAGACCTACATAACTCTGATCTAAATGTAGCTTTGCATTTATATATTTATTATAGTTATAGCTGTAAATTTCTTAGAGATATTTCTGTAACACCTGGTGTAGAGAATTCTAGATGGATTAAACTGATTTATAATGGTAGATAATCCTACCGTTCTCATGAAGAAGCAATGCATGCACCTTTATACTGGCAAAACATATCGGCTCTCAGTGGTTCAGGTATGTAGATGTAAATTGGGGCAGTTCAGGGATGTGTAGAATACACATGAAAATGCTCAGACTTTACATCACTGATTTTGCTTTCATTGTGAAACCAAATGACATATAAAAGAAAAATCCACTAATGGTTATTAAAAGAGAACAGATCACCTCTGGCTCAGGAAATCCTAGTGATTTTTGCACTGGAGGCAGGACAAGAGTACTAGGGAAACGTCAGTCCCCACTTGACCTGCTCTTTTTTCTTCATGTCTGTCCCAGACAGTGTTGGAGACAGGATGCTGGGCGAGATGGACCTTAAGTCTGGTGCAGAGCAGGCATTTGTACATTCTCGTGGCTTTCAACTGGCCTCCATCAGCAAGGCAGGGGCAGGAAATTCTTCAGATGAGCTACAGCAGCAGAGATCTCCTCTGGCTTCCAAAGGGAGTTCTTTTTGTTTTGCTTCAGAGGTTGTAATAATAATAATTTAAAAAATCCTATTTCCACGTAAGTAGAGAAAAAAAATCCCAATATCCATGTAAGCCAAATGTCATCTGTCTCAGAGAGTAACAGAACATAGTAAGAGAGAACAAGGAAGATTAAGGACCCTGTTCTTGAGTTTTTTAATCTTGATCTTTGTGTCTTTCTTTTTGCAGTTGGATAGTGGATTATTCCAATAGCTATTTTGCCTCCCCAAAAAACTACTTCTAAAGAAAATTAATCTTTCAGACTAAAGCTATGAGAGGCTCTCAGTATCAAATATCCCAAGTATCCAATACCTAGTGCTCCAGAGATCCAACTTCCTAATGTCATTTTGCCTCATCTCAAGCCTCACCAAAATGATACTTAATCATTCTGTTTGTTTCTGTCATTTAAAGTTTTTGCTTTTTCTGCCATAGCTCTTCATAATTTGTTTTACTGTCTAGCATTCTCATATCATATAGTTGATAGCAAATACCTTCCCCTTGCCACCCTGAACATATGTTACTGCAGCAAAACATTTCAGGTTGTTCCCAAAGGAAAATTGTCCTTCAGATGCCAATCAACAATATTAACAGCAACAATGAAACAAGTTCTACTTTGCTTAGCTCACCCTAATAGCTGAAGTGCTGCTAAAGGCTAGTCAGGAACATGACTGAAAGTTAAAGGTGTCCACCTAAAGAACATGAAAGAACTGTAATTTGGAATCATAATTTGAGTCTCAAAATAGCAGGGGATGACTGCTTCTTCCATGACTTTTTGTTGCAGCAATAACGTAACGTGAATTGCTGATAAATGTTTATGCTTTGTTTCCCCACTCTTTTTTTTTTTTTTTTCTTTCCAGTAGAGGTGTAGTGCTTTGAGAGGTGGCAGAATGAAAACTCTGAAGGACCAAGTCCTCTCGCTGGGATGCAGGTAGGCCCTTCAGAGCAACACCAGAGTTGTGACAAGCGTTGCTATAACAAGCATTTGAATAGAATCACGGAAATTTTGGAGTTGGAAGGGACCTTAAATATCATCTAGTTCCAACCCCCCTGCCATGGGCAGGGACACCTCCCATTAGACTTGGTTTCTCAAAGCCTCATCAAACCTGGCCTTGAACACTTTCAGGGATGGGGCATCCACAGCTTCCCTGGGTGACCTCTTCCAGTGCCTCACCACCCTCATGGTGAAAAATTTCTTCCTGAGATTGAATCTAAATCTACCCTCTTCCAGACTGAAGTCATTACTCCTCATCCTATCACTATATGCCCTTGTAAAAAGCCCCTCTGCAGCTTTCTTGTAGGCCCCCTTCAGATACTGGAAGGCTGCTAGAAGGTCTTCCTGGAGCCTTCTCTTCTCCAGGCTGAACAACCCCAACTCTCCCAGCCTGTCCTCATAGCAGAGGTGCTCCAGCCCTCTGAGCATCTTCGTGGCCCTCCTCTGGACCAACTCCGACAGGTCTGTGTCCTCATGTTAGGGGTTCCAGAGCTGGACACAGTATTCCAGGTGGGGTCTCATGAGAGCAGAGTAGAGGGGCAGAGTTACCTCCCTCAACCTGCTGGCCACACTGCTTTTGCTGCAGCCCAGGATGTGGATACTGAAATAACAAAAGATGCTGTAGGAATGTGCAGATGGATCCTAATTTTTACCCGTCAGTAAAATTTCTATGGGACTGTTGATGGTAATGTGCTCTTTAGCAGAATCAGCCTTAGTCCTCGAGCCTGTTACAGCAGATGTGTCTAAGAGGAGAAGTTATGACTAAAGTCGTAATCAGTTTAGTGTTGGCAATTTTTTATCAGGGACTAGGCAGGCATCAAAAACTCATTCCATGTAGACCACCAACAATTGTCACATTAAATTAACTACTGGGTAATTTTAAATATGTGCTTTTAAAGCTGAATAAGAGCAGACTCAGCTACCTGTCTCCTGAGCTGTTGTTGTTTGTACATTAATGTCACATTAGTGCCCAGATGTTCTGAGCTCTAGATCCTACTGTATAAAATTAAAGAAATGCTCCAAAGCTTCTGTAGTGTTAGGAGATCCTATAAGATTTTGATCTTTATCCTAGTGATGGATCTCGATGTAGAAGTCTGCCAGTCATCTGAAAACTCCACGGCCAACACAGAGTGTGTGAAAGAATGAAACACAAAATTTTGTTTTCAGTAAAAGTGACACTGGAACTACAATTTAAAAGCAAGTTGTTCTAGTAGGCTCTAGCATCCTCTTTGTTGTTCACTTCTGAACACACTTTGAATGATAGCTGTTCTTTTACAGTAGTATACATTTTGATATCAGACAAATTTCCATTGTAATTCATATTTACTAGTCTGATCTAAATTACTAAAAAATCAACCACCTAACTTTGCCCAATAATGAATCTATGCTCTGCTCAAGCAGTGGTGTGCTGTAATAGTCTTAAAACTGTAGGCTAGGTTAAGAAAATATGGGTCATATCTTCTAATGTAATACTCTCCTCGTTTCTGCTGAATTTGAATCACTGGTGTATTCAAAGCCACCTTAGATAATTAGGATAATCTCAAATTGCTTGTCTCTCATGATGCCTACAATAATACCACAACAGCATCCTGCTGTGTCACTTGCTGTAATGCCCTGCATCTTACTGTTTCATCGCACTCTGCTTTCCTGTACCCATTTGTTTTATCGGCTTGGTGTCTGTGACTGTGGAAACTGCCAAACTGGCGGGGCAGGGATCCTTTTTCTCATCATTTGGCATTTCCTCAGGTCAGTCTGTGACTTCAAACACTATATTATGGACACAACAAACCTCAGACTACTTGAATCCTAGACAGGAAAAGAAAAAAAAAAAAAAAAGATGTTAAAACATTTGGTTGTTAAAAAAACATCTTGTTTAGTTTAGGTGCTTTCATTTCTTTATGGCAAGCACTTCCAGCACAGCCACAGCAGAGGTAATTGCAGCAGCCAAGTAAATGTAAATCTGAGGAGGATTAAGCCTGCCCACCTATAAAGTTCATGTAGCTCTCGAGCAATCTAGCAGTGATCAATTCATTATCATTACAAGCAGCCTGCCAAAGAAAACCTACAGGCTATTGAAGGTAAGATGACTGTAAAATTAGAGATCAGACCAACTCTAATGTTTAGTAATGGACATGAACATTAGCCTTGCAGCTTTAGCCAACTGCACTGAAAGAGACTCTAGTGGCATTTTTGGATAAAGTACATTAGGGATTGAAGATTTTTTTTTTTTGAAATTAATGTATTGATTTATTTTTTATTGAGACTTAAAGTGGCTGAGGAGAGAAAGAAGTTGGAAAGGATACTGGAAGTGGAAAGGAATGAAGATTGCCCACTGGCCTGTCTTAAATATTCCTTCCCTAGGTTTTTGCAATACTCAGCAACGGAATCTCTGAACATTTTCTCCTACAAAACTTTGTCTACTTTGCAGTCTAGTGCTAGTGCTGTCAAGCATTACATGCTAAATGAAACACTGGAGGTAAAACTGACACCAAATAAACTCAAAAAAAGCCAAGTTTTTGTGTACATAGAGCTACTCACTGCTTGTGAGCAGGTCCTGAACAGTAAGTAGAAAGCCCATATAATGTCTCCTGTCTTGACTGCTTTATTGCTAAAAAGCTGTGATAACTTCTTAAAATAAATTATAATTTTTACAGTCTTTAGGGATCAAGTAACCTCCCCACAACAGTTATAAGAACAAGCAACTTGAAAGATACCTTAATGTGCAAGCAGTGGTCCAATTTCCCTGTTAGATTCAGCATCGCATCAAGAAAGTTACTAATTAATTTGGTTAATTTTTTGGTGCAGAAATGATACTGAAACAGAAACTTATTGCACTCCTTTTTTCAGCTGTGCTGTGTTCATTATTCTGACTAAACCCCTTTTATGCTACCAGTTGCCCACAGCTACTCCCAGGATTAGTTCTGCCCATTTTAGTTCTTTTTGCACACGGCTTTATCATGTTAACTTGTAACAGGCTCGATTAGATAAAGCAGCATAGCCACAGCACTGGGAGTTACATGCAAAAGGCTGTGCAAGACTTCTTCGCTGGCAGCCACTGCGATTTTGAGTTGGTTACACATTTCAGACATTTATTGTCTTTGTGTTGACTTCAAAAAGCGGATTAAAAGAAACTCAGGGTTGTTGAAAAGCTGTCCTTTGACTGAATTTTCTGAAGCCTGTAAATAGAAGTTTCTGTTATTTGTGCCAGATGTCTGTGTGGTCACAGACTACCACAGAATATTTTGCGTCTTCCCCAGAGCAGTTTTGCACAAGTCCTCCATGCAGTGAAGTGGGACCTGCCTCTCCCTGATCTGTCGCTTGCCCAGGGATGCTGCCCAAGGCCATTCACCGTGGTCAGTTGTAACCCCAGTTGTAACCCAGCAAGCACCGGCCATGCTGGCATGCAAAGCACACATTACAGGGTGAAACCCCAATCAGCCTTGCTGTCTTCACAGTATGCTCACCCCAAAGACATACCTGCAAATTAAGCTGAAAGTTTGGGAATCTGAGGCTCAGGCAGGGACCCAAGAGATGCTGATTCCTGTGGCCTTAAGAGACTTGCTTTAGTTTGCTGCGGAGCTGAGGGCAACAGAGGTGTCTGAAGGAGGGCAGCAAATGAGGTGTACCTAAGGGATGGACAGGGAGAGAGAAAGAGGTCAGGGAAAAGCTCAGCATTATTTAGGTCGTTGGCTAAACTGGCCCCAACACTTTATTTTTAAAAGTGCTAGACATGAAAATTATCTGTCATAGTTATACTGTCCACATCTTGGAGGGGATGCAACTGAGACATAGTTCTTAATGCTAAATGAATACTGGCCCGGTGCTGACTGAAGCGGAAGATATCAGAGATACTCCCCAGCTGTATGTTGTGTTTTCACACTGAGACATTCCCTCCTCCTTCCTGTATGCATATTTTCTCCATATTTGTTATTCTACCTCTTTTTTTCTCAAATAATATTGCAATTGCTCTAACAACAAAATCCTGAATAAAATAACAGAAAACTGAGCAAATAAGAGGAGTGCTCACCCCTTTCCTCTTGAAATTTTGCTAGAAGCCATAAATGATTCACATAACAGAGGCAGGATGGAGTCTTGCCTGATCCTACGTCTATCATAAGTTGCTCAGCTTTACCTAGTTATCACTGAAGTGATGGATGCCTATTACTTTACTGGAAGAGGGATAAGGGAGGAAGCAAATCTTACATTTGTGTAGCAAAAAGCAGAAAATGCTTGTGCTGAAAAGCAGTCAAAAGCTGGGAAAGAGCAATGAAAGGGCAATGCACTATCCTTACGTAACTGCATGAATGAAGACTCAGTACTGTGGTACCAAAGCTGCTTCCAGGACTCAAGCTTAAATAAGTCCCCTGTGCTCCCCCATCAGAGAACTGCCTTTCTGCATGTTTTAGGGTGAAATCCTGTCCCTTTGAGCTCACAGCAATTCTTATTTGTTGATTTTGCAATTCTTTATTGTTGATATTAGGGATTTAACCTAAATATTTTATGGTACCATCACATAGCATAACATCTTCTAATTCTTGGGGGGGGGGGGGGGGGGGGGGGGGGGGGCGGAATCAGATACTCATTTGTGATGCCATGTAGCAAAGGATATGTCCATATGGCCATGTTCACAGCAATCAAACAGATAATGCCACTGAATTCAGTAGGCACCATCACGGCACAGCCCTGCGGAGGCTGAAAGATAAAAAAAACCAAAATCATTGATTCAAATGAGGCCAAGATTTCACCTCATGTTTTCAGTGTAGCAAATGTTATTGCAAGCCCACACAGAGCCAGCGTGAAGTGCAAATTACCACAGGAATTTGTCATATTCATTACCAACCTAGCATCATTAGTTTATATGAGTGTAGGCAATTAGAAGAGAGGTTTCAGTTTCTTTCTTTGAAAATGTGAATTTTATTAACAAAGTGATAAGCTTTCTTTCAATGAAAGAAAGTCATATGCTGCAGGAAGAGTCATAAATTTGAGGAAAGAGCTGAGAGCCAATGTTTAGCAAAGGCAGTGTCACTCCACCGACTAGAAAACAGGCAATAACTCAATTCCTTGTATACATGGGAATCAAGTAGAAGAAAAGTAACCATGACTGAGGAGATTTCATTTGCAAAAGCAGATTGAAATCTACTGAACACAGATTAAAGACGCTCAGGGGACACCAGGGGCCCTTGTTACCAGGCCCTGTACCTAGATTTTGTTATTTTCCATCTTAAAGGTCTCTTCCAACCAAAACAATTCTATGATTTTACAATTAATTGTTCTTCATTTTTTTGGTTATTTGGTCACCCCACTATATTTGATAACCCCTCTGTGTGAAGCGTAGCTGCACTACTTATTGTGGGCAATAATATTTCTCCCAGCGAACGAACATAACTGATGAAGATGCTTCCCTTTCCTCCCACAGGAGTTGGTCCCACCCTGGCACATTGCTGTTAGATCAAGTCTGGTCCCATCTGATTTATCAGAGTATCTGTGGGAGAAGAGGAAAAATATAATAGCAGGCAGTTTTGTCCATGGATGCATGAATCTATCTATCTATGTTTGAAAATGTCACATGCGGGCAAAAAAGCCCCAACCCGACTGGCAATCTGGTGTAACTTTCTCACACTACATGGTAGCTGTTTGCTGGGGTTTTGTCACCATGCAGGATTAACAGGACCTCTCGATGCTGGTAATCCTATTCTAGAGCGACCTCTCGTGTTATGTCGTTTAACTTCTGTTTGTATTATTTACTTCTTTCACCCAGTTTCCAGTAAGGTTGTGAAAATGTCATCAGATCACTTTGGATGCCAGTTTTGCTCTGTGCAGCAAGCTCAATTACACTTCCCCTTGTTGCTTTGTCAATGCACTGCATTGCACTGACTCCTTTTTTTCCTGAAATCATCCCAACAGCACTAGTGAGAGGCTTTCCCCCCCTCTTTTAAATTAATTTTCATGTATATTCACTTCTGTTCGGAGTCTTCACCTTTCAGTGAAATGACCAGATGTCTCAGAAAGCCTGGAGCAATGCTGGCATCAGGAGACTTCACCCCCATCCTGAGTGACTGCAGACTGAGATGCTAATATGTTCTGGTTTGTAATGGATGATTGATTTGCAAGGCTGTTTTGCTCTGATTCTTCCTTGCTTAAAGAAGTATTGCACCATATTTTAATTTTTTTTTATATACCAACCAGTATTTCCCCTGTCTATGATCTTGTGTCCAATAAATCCAATCATACTACTCTTCTAACTAGCTGCTCTTTTGTTTGTGATTTCTTTTTTCCTCCAGAGGAGTTCATATTATTTGAATCTTTAATAGCAGTAAAATTACATTGGGATAATAACCAGACCAGTTGCCTAAATATTTTTGAATGTACAAGGATCATCCATTGTGGAAGGAGATGAAAGCCTGCTTCTTAACAGCCATGTGGACAGTGTCATGTTTTCTCTCTTCTCCTTGGGCCCACTATATGTCTTCTTCTCCTTCTCCTCCTTCTCCTCCTCCTCTCATCTCATGCACCAAATCCAAACATCTAACATTCAGACTTTGTAGGGCTTTGTAAATTGTGTCTTCAGGCACCACGGAGAGTCCTATGGTGAGGCCCCTCAGGTTCTGCTGAGGGTGTGAAGATGTGCAGCCACACTCCACCATTGCTAGCATTAGAAAGTCCTCTGCAGCCAGTGAAAAGACCAGAAAATTGTTTCTCTGTCTGTAACCCCTCTCCCTATGAATCCCTATGAATGTTCACCTCTGAAATACCAGTACAGGCCATCCTTGAGGGGAAGCCTGCGAACAGCCACAAAGTCAGAGTTTGGACCTTAGTGGCAGCTGGCATAAGACTGGGAGTGGGATTTCACAGTTACAACCTCCAGTATATAGTCCCCTGTCTTTTCCTTGAGAATTGGAGTATAGCTTGGTTGAACAATAGTAAAGTCACTGATTTGATCCATTCTAGTTCCCTGGAGCTTTTTAATGTATGCTACAAATTAATTACACAACTTTTACAAATAACAGGGACTGAGCTTTTAATTCCTTATGCAGTGGGGAGTGTGCTAAAACATAACCTGCCAGCGTACACGTTACTCTGCCTTACAGACTTTTTATGCTGGTCTGTCAAGAGGAAGGAACCTCTGAGTAAATGGAAATTGGATTCCCAATGTTTTAGAGCAGAAACCAGCTCTCACAGAGCAACAATACAATCACAAATTACCTGCCTTTAGGTGTCAAGCATTGCTGTGTTATTTTTCAAAGCATTATTGCAGGACTGTGGCTGGAGTTCCTTTGGGTAGTAATAAATTAATGGAAGGCAGTCACACACCACATCCTTCACTCACTAAAGTGAGTGAGAGTTTTACCACTTCATTCAACAGGCAGAGGGTCTGAGTCTAATGCCTTCATTTTTTTTTTCACTCTGAGATCATATTCTCACTCAGTTCATTACATTAATCTGTTTCCTGAGAAGCAACCTTTTTATGTGAAGTTCATGTTTGGAAAGACGGTTTCAAATATCTGGATGCACTGGAGAGCTCCTCATGGAGGATTTTTGGATGATTCTTAGAAAAAAAATCCTCAGGAGACTCCTTTTCTGTAGAAGAAAAACGCTTTTCACCCAGAACCGGAGGGATCCTGCAGATGCACAGCTTACCCCTAGAGGTCACTGCGATCCAGGGATTTCAGCGAGTCCTCCCTGGCACCCGAGCGAAGTTGGTGCCTGGATGGTGCGGAAGAAGAATGTGGCGTCCTGCTGGTCTGGGCTGGCCGGGACGTCTGCAGGCGAGTCATAACTCTCATGAAGAGCCTCCCCCCTCCCCCTTTCTGTTTCCTCTTGGCATTTATTTTCCTCTTTCTGAGGTTTAAGACTTGCCACTAGGAACCAGAAGGTAGTCGGCTTTTTTTCAGATGAAATGATCTTCGGTTTGCAGGTTTTTTTTCTCCTTTTTTGTTTCAGCTTCTTCCTTTGCTTTGAGAGATGAAGTATAAATGTGGCCAATTTGTTAGTTATTTAAAATTCAGGAGAGAATTCACCTTCAGCAGGTGAGGAAGATGACTTCTGGGTTCTTCAGTGTAAATTTTTTGTAGGAGTGAATTTTACTGTGCTGCACAATTTAAGCTGAATCCGATTTAGCTTTCTGGCACGATTTACCAGCATCTCCCATTTTTTAAGCATACAATTTTAGATTTTTTTTGAGTTAACTCTCCAGTTTCAATGCAGATTGCTGGTAGTTCTGATGCTCAGTATTATGCAGACTGGTTCAAAAGCATTGTGCTACTTTTGCAAGGATTTTGTACAAGGATTTCACGCTTTAGAATTACTTTGCCTTTTAGAACAATTCAGTATTACCTGGAGCTATGTTGTTTGTACCATTCTAATGAACTGCAGGCTAGTGTTCTAATTTGGTGGGGGGAGAGATACCAAAATGTCCCACTTGCAATCAATCTTTTCCAGGTTTTTCCAGGTCTGCTAAGAATTTTGAAACACCTGTGAAATGTGAGCTGCTTTGTCTCAAACCTAGGAAAACAAATACATTTCAAAATGTGAAGAAAAGTAAAGGAAAAAAAAGTATTTTCTGACTTTTCACAATATTGTGATCTTATTGTGATCAGAAATTTGCCTGAATAAGTTCTACAGTGAAGTGATTATATATAGCCAGAATAAGTGAAAGAACAGTTGGCTCAAAATTCTTCCATAGAAAACTTTAAATTTGGAAAAATAGCCATGACTAGAAATAAGCGTATTGGTGGAGCTGGGTAGGCTATGGTCCCTTCTATATGACAAGCATTGTAATTGAATAACGGAGAATCCCACCTTTGCATCACACTGTAAAATATGCAAATGTCTATGAATAATGGATTTAATCCTATTAGAAAAGAGATTAAAAGTAGTTAAACATGGCAGCCTTGATTCTGCTCTATGACTTGTTAGCAGAGACAGAAGTATATTCTTATCCAGTTGATGAACTGTTATGGAATCAGCAGCCACAGCCCTCTCTTGGGAACCTGTCATATTTGCAAAACCTGGCTGTTATATTTTTCCTTATCTGAAATTACTTTTAAAATAGCATCAGCCATCTAATTCTATAGAGTCTGGTGATAATCCTATGCTAAATTGTTTTGGACTGGCCTAGCGCTTGGAAGAGAAATTACAAATCCAGAAAGGGTGCTGTGCCTTTTTTGTGCCTGGTTTCGCCAACAATTCTTACTAAATCCTCTAGCAAGCCATTTAAACTCTCTACATTTTGATTTCCTAATTTGCACAAGATTCAGCATAGCTACACTAGTAAGCATTGTGTGGGAATGACCAATTACTAACACAACTTGTGTAATCCTATGCGGACAGTACAGAAATTATAGAAAAAGCAGACATTCAGTTACCAAAATACCCACTATCTGACCAAATGGCTATAATAAAATATCATTGTGGTGTAAAGAAGACATATTGTGAAATATTACATAGTTACATGGAAAAATGGAAGAAATGCCACTGCCATAACTCACTAAATAAAGATATAAATACAGAAATTGACCTTTTCTAGGTTCCTAAAATGAGTTGTGTATATCGGGGATGGGTAAGGCATATGCATAACACTTCATGAAGTGCAAGAACTTAGTTGGGGGGAAAGAGGTGGTAATGATCACTCTGATTGCCTTCTATTTCTTACAATAAAGGGAACGGCGGGAAAAAATGTGAATTTTAGAAGTTGGTTGAGTTGAATAGAATGGGGCCTCCTATGGTAAAGGCTTTATAGGCATCTCTAAGACAGGGAACATAGTGATCTCGGTTGGCTGCAGTGGAAGTACCTGCGCTGTAAGGGCTGCAAGTGCTTCAGTGTCCTTCTGAAGCAGAGCTGTGAGACCCCCTCTGCCATGGGAGGCCACAGTGACATGGCAACTGCAAAAGTTAAAAATGTGTGTATTCACATGTAGTGCGTGGGAAACTTCATATGCAGTTTGCTAGTATGTGGTTATCCCAAGAATCAGTTATAAGCAGAACTTTCTTTAAATCTTTATTTTTTGCATTTTCTTTTTTATTTTAATTTTAAAAAATCTTTAGTTGTGGCTGCTTAAATGCCTGGCAATTGTGGCCCTACAAAAGATCTTTATAATCCTGTTGAAATATGAAATTTCTGGGAAGTATCTGAAAAGCTACTGAGCCTCAACCGTTTGGTCTTTCCTTCAGCATGGAAAGCTTTACTTTACTTAATGCGACATTGTGAGATGGGTTTTCACTGCGTGACAGACCCCTGCTCTTTCCTATAGTGTTGATTTAGCATCTGTCTGCATTACTTTGCAAATGTTACTCACGACTGTTATGGTGGAGGGTGAGACCATATAATTTTTTAATATCAGTGGCAAAAGTCCTCCCGCAGCTCACCTGGCCTCTGGCTGAGAGGTGGCACCACTTGGGAGAAAGCAATGTGCTACTTTCTGGATTTTTCCACTCTTGTTTAGTGAGAGAACAGAGTGTTTTATCATTTGGCCATGACATATGACAGGACGAGGAAATCCAGAGACATTTCTCAGAACTGCCAAATTTGATACAGTTCTGTGAAGGACATTTCTTACCAGTGAGAAACCCTCCCATTTCTTGCTCCCTTTTCATCACCAAAAATGTATCTGTTCCTCTCTCTAGGTCAGCCTACTTCCTGGCAGGCTTGCAGCCCTCCAGAAGTAGGACGTTGAAGGGGAAAAGAAATATCAAATAGGAGTGTTTCATCAGTCCTCGACTAGCTCCCACCAGAAAGACCAGCAGCACTGGCTCCTCTGCCCCAAACTCCGCTTCCTTGTGTCCCATTTGGGACCTTTGGGGTTTCTGCTGCACCTATGGACATAAGAAGGATGCTACTGCAGAGAGCACTAGGGCAATGGAATGGATGGATGGCTGCTCTGTGGGTTGTGGTCCAGCAGGACCAGGATGCTCTCAGAGGCCAAAGTGCTGATATGGGTGTTTTTGGCAGCTGCTGCAATGAGTAGCAGAGAGAAAGCGGTGACCCAGCTGCCAATGAGACCCTGCTTCCCACACAACACTACCACAATATCAGCCATGGGTCTATTTAAAATGGGGACTTTACTGCTGAGGGGCAAGCAGAAGGTATCACCAGGAAAGGTGGAGAGCAAATAAGAAAAAAAACAAGTGAGGGGAAAGCGAGGCACACAGCCCAGCCCAGCTCAGCTCCTTGCAGAGGGCAAACAGCAGTGGAGAGGCCAAAGATGGGGAGAAGGAGCAGGGAGAAAGAAGAGATGGGATCTGGGGGCACCGGTCCTGCCCAAGCTACTTATGGGCTCAGTGTCACTTCCCTCTGATGCCATACCTCCCCTTTCTGCCCAACATGAGGGCACCAAACTGCCCAGAACAGACGGGAACTACCAAGTGAAAACGCCTGCCTTTCATGCCGGAGGCACAATCCAGGTGACGATTGTTTTCTTCCCAGTACGTCTGCTGCGCTAGACTTAAATTCACCTTGTCAAAGAGCAGGCACCTGCCATTTCTTGAGGAAAAGAACACCGCCTCTGCCATGGTCCCCAGGGACTGGCGGAGACAAATAGCGCAGCAGCTTGCTGGGGCGCTTGCTGTTACGGGGATAAAACAGAGCAGCAGAGGCCTATTGATGCCCGATAGAAACAATAGAAACGAACTGCTGCAGTGAGAAAGCAGCCATTTGCCGTGCCAGCTGCAGCCAGGGATGGCGGAGGGAAGGGAAGGAAGGGATGGGAGAGCATGCCTGGGCCAGGAAGCTGCAGCTTTACTGCCCAGCCTCTAGCCCTGCTGTGTCCTGGTGTGATGCCTCTGTTCAGCCCTCTTTCAGAAGTTACTAGGTGGGGAGGGAAGTGAGGAAAGGAAAAGCATGGACGATGTTGCCTGAAATCTGATTTCCCGTCCAAATGTTACACTACTGTGGGTTTTCTGTTCTTTGAGGAGGCTTGTCAGACTTTTCAGACATAAGGCAGGCATTTCCTAGCCCACAGCTCTGTCTGGGTTATGGCTCAGTGGCACCCTGAGAGGGTCCATGAAGTGGCCAGCGGGGCCGCGGGCTGCCTGCACTTGCCTCTGCGGTGGGCTTTGCGTATGGTGGTGAATCAGCCCTCAGCCTCTGTCCCACCTAAGCGGAGCTCTCAGGTCTACCAAAGAAATCCTGTTCATTGCATTTTGGGATGTTAGCGCCACAGGTTGTGTATGATTGTGTCTCTGTTGGAGAATGACATCAAGTACAGGGGAACGCGTATATTGGAGTGCACTTTTTGGCCAGGGCTTGCCAAGCTGCCATGCAAATTCTGGTTTAGGCAGACATCAGTGAAATCTGCAGATCCAGGCTTTTCCCCAAAGCTTTATATCATTAATCTTCAAGCCTTGCTTGCAATTTGCTAACTAGATCCTAGCACAGAGCAGCGATGGGAGCATGTGGGCACTGTGTGTTCCTCAGCTGTTTAACCACAGTAATTAGGTGTTGTAAGGGATGGAGGATCGATAGGGAGCTCCATGCATTGTCACACACCACCAAACACTCCTGAGATACTGTTACAAACTTAGAAGGAGTAGTAGAAGACTGACAACCATGAAAATAAGGGGAAAATTAAAGATTTGGGGGTTTGATCCTTTCAATAGATATTACTATGTAAGATTCTCAGAGGACTATAAAATGTGGGCAATGGTCCATTCTGCTCATAGCTGTGGCCAGTCTCCATTGTTTCAATGGAAGGTAAAAAAATGTACCTGAAACCATGCTATATGTCAAAAGATCGGGGTATAATTAAGGAAATGGAGTTTCTTCTGGTCTGTAGGTGACCAGCTAAAGCTCTGAAATATGGGGTTAATACCCTGTAACCATTGCAGATCGCTGGTACGTGATGGTCTCCTTCCAAATACCTTTGGAGTGACCTCATCACATCAGGATTCAGCTCAAAAGCTCAATTCTCTGTTATAGTACCCCTTCCATAAACTCATGAGGCAAACTATATGAGAGAAGAGGAACATAGGTGTTATGGTTTGAGAAACCCACAACAATTTATTGTCATTTAGACAATTCTCTCACCCGATGACCCCTCCTCACTCAGGAAGAGGAATCAGGAAGAAAACAAGGAGAACCAGGGATTGAAAGATAAACAGATTTAATAGGATAGAACTAGATAATTAACAGTACTAACACTAAAGAATCAATATTGATCCCAATCCCCATATATACACTACACAAGGATTATACTCAGCCAACTATATTAGTCAGAAGCTACGCACTCCCAGCAGTGGACAGTAAATGTTGGACACTGAGAGCGGTACAGCTCTGGGAGGAAGGGAAGGCCTCAGGGGTCCAGCACTGGGGCAAGAAGTCCTCTGGATTGCCGCCATCAAGGGAGAGCAAACTTGGCAGCAAACTTTCTAATTTATATTGAATGTGACATTCATGGTATGAAATAATCCTGCTGGCCAGCTTGGATCAAGTGCCAGGGTCTCGCTCCTCCTCATTCCTGCACCTGGTGAGCTCGAAAACACCGAGACATTGAAACCCACACACCATAGCTGGCTATAAAGTAAATATTTTCACAAATTCAGACACTAGAGTCTTCAAAAAATACAGTTTTCCTCAAGCATTAGAAAAGAAATTAGTCCTGTGTTGCTTAAACCAAGACAGTAGGTGAGAGGATGGCTTATATCAGACATAGCTGGGGAAAAACATGCTTAAAAACTTTCAGACACATCAGTATTTCTTCTGATGTCTTCTCCTGCACTGTGATAAACCGTGTTTATATCTGTGAGAAAAAACACAATACCAGCTCCTACAGTAGCTGTTCTGCAAGGCTCATTGCTAGGTAAGAGCATCGACTTTCTGGAGAGAAGTCCTGCAGCCTGCTCTTCAGAAGCATACATGGGGCTGTAGAAGCCTGGGAGGAAATTGCAGCAAGCATGTCATACAGCTGGCCTGGTAGTAACAACTGGAAGACCAAGCATCATAGCTGATAAGCTAGAGAAAATGATTTCTCAGCTGTACCTTTATTGCCCTGTATATAGTATTATAGGGAGAAATGAGTAGACATGGAAATTATCTTACTGATTATTTACATATTCATACACAGATTTCATACAAGAGTTTCCTATCAGGCATATTTATAGGAACTGTGAATTTGAAGTGAATATTATGAGGAAAAATAAAACCTTTAAATGCAACCATTTACTGGCATCCTACTTCTGAGAACCACTGTGATAGGGAAGCATGAAGCGAGTAACTTGTGTTCCAGTAATAACTAGTTGAATCCACCCAAACCGACATATTAAATGGCTGTTCAAAATTGCTTATGAGCCATGTTCAGTTGGGAACAAAAATGGTAGGAAAATTCCTCCAGTAACTGCAACAGAGAAAAATACCAAAAAGTGGGTAGGAGATTATTTTTTGAAAAGTGGCATTGACCAAAAAGAGGGGAGGAAGCTTGTGTGTCATTTTTCCCTAATTCTTTAAGAAAAACTAAAAAAAAATAAAGTCACTCAGGGACAGTTTGCAGACAGAAGACATCAAAATTTGTTACATAAATTGAGAACTGTGTGAAGTACTTGCTCAGCTTGATTCAATCCTCTACTGTATAAGAAGGAAGCAGAAGAACGTACTTGATCCTTGTAGCAGTTCTTCCACAGACTCATACAGTGAAATCTTTCTTCTACGCGGGGAATAAAGGGAGAGGGGAAATCTCTGGTCGGTACATCAGGTTTTCCATCTGATTTGTTCCCAGTACATGAGAAAAACATAGCAGATTGCATGTTGTGTTTACTAGAGAACATACACATGCATTTAAATCACTTACAGCTTCCTTTTTTATGATGCAATTGTGAATTATGTTCTTTTTGCATTTGTAATTAGAGGGCAGAACAGATGCGAAAGCTTAGTTTAAAGTGATATGTCCATTAAAATAACCCAGACTGCAGAGTAATTGTTCACTATAATGTGGGAAATATGCCCATTGAAATAGTGTTTTTGTTCTGGTTCAATATGTTGAAGGGACACAAGTCCTCAGCAAACATTGCTCAGATTGAGAAAGTTCTTGAAACAGGGTGGTACTGGGCTAGTTTTTGTTTGTTTTGGAGGAAAAAAAAATGATGCCAACACCACCATACCTTATTCTAGTACAAAGCATCAGACTGACAATGTAAATTTGCAAGAAGTTCTGTTTTTTCAGAAGAAAGCTTTTGTTTTCCTCGGGGGGACTTTTACTCACAATGGCAGTAAGGCTACAAAATATTTTAAAATATTAACTATTAGGCTCTTCATTTTGAACCAGACTAAGCAAGGACTCAGATTTTGATCAAAGACAGCTGCCCCGTAATCCGTAGTTATGCTTGATTGAGATAGGCTCTGACAGCCAACATAACAATAGACAGACCATTCTTTAACATATTAACCCTTGTGACCTAATTAGCCATCCAAAAAATGCAAATAAGATCCTCAGCAACCTTTTTAACCATTCGCTTCTCAATGACATTTTATTTTCCTTTTGCAATGTCAGTGCACTTGTGTTAAAATTTTGAAGATGTTTAGCCTTTCTGCAGAACAGATGCACACATTAAGCACTTGCATGGCTCTAATTGAAAACCTCTGTCTTTAGCCACCAGTGCTCACAGCAACATTTGCAAGCTCAAGGTTGAAGATCTTGGCTTCACAGAATGTTAACCATCCCGACTACATCATTTTCACGTTCGCCGATGATCAGTAAATACAGCTGAAATTGTAAAGAGGGGATGGGGACTGGCGGTGAGGGAGACAAAGGGAAAAAAAGAGGAAGGAGGAAAGGAAAAGCTGAAATCATGGTGCCCTATTTACTTTTGCAAAGAAGTCTGTGTTTCTCCGAGTCATTTCACAAAAGCTTAAAAGGGATAATTTGCATGATGCAATAGAAAATATAATAATGGGAATAAATCCCTGCCAATGAATTGGTTTTTATCTGGCATTATGTTATTTGTGCATGTTAACTGTAGTGTGTCTTCAATATCTGTCTTTTTCCCTTTTCCCCTTTGAAAGCAAAGTCATAAAACACACTGAAAGTTAACCCTGGTCTGTTCTGGCCAAGAAGATTCAGATCAATATCTGTACGGGAAGGTCTGAATTCAGTTTACAGTAATCCCCATTTGGTTAATTATTGCCCCTGAGTTATTCTGGTGATGTGCTCATTTGCAAACACTGTTGTGTCCCTTCCCGTTATTTTTTGTAGTGACCTGCGGAGTGAAAGGACACGCTGGTTGGTTGGTTGCCTGTCTTTTTTGGCTTTTGTCCCTTTTTTCTTACTCCACCTCCAGCCAGGACTTTGGGTGTACACATGGTTCTTCCATGAGCTGGGCAGGGAGCCCTCTGCCCCACTATCTGTGTTATCTTTATCACATGATGTTCATTCAGCATGTGTTAGCTTAAAATGCTCTGTCTCTGAAGCAAACATAAAAAACCTGGCTGTTTAGATTGTTGCTGTAGCTGCTTTTTGGGCTCTCAAAGACATGTATTTCCTAAAATTTCGAATCTATGGAAAAGCATACATCAGTGCAAGCACAAATCATGACAGGACTTCCACTGGCATTCAAAGCAGAGACCAGAAGATTAAGTATTGTAAGAAGCACAGAATATCAAAACACAATGAACAGCACCTTGTGCATAAAGCTCTCCAAAAATCTCTAGAGATGCTTGTCTTTTTTTTTTTTTTTTTTTTTTGAGAAAGAAGGTCTTACTTGCTGACTTTCTTCCTGGCTAAAGATTTAATTTTTGCTTTCCTTTTTATAAACTGGAGACTGAAATCACTGACACAGATGCATGATTCAAAAGTGCTGGGATTTTGAGAGAAATCCCAAATATCTCATCATTGGCAAGAAACTCACAGGAGCCGGACATATGTGATTTTTTTATGGGGAGACTTGTGACACACTCAAGTGTGTATATACCCAAGAGCGGCCACTGCAATTGTGGTGTACCTGGGCTGGCTTTATTCATGCTATTCAGGGATGCTTTGCAGGAGCTGATCTGTCTCTTTCTGTCTGTAGGGTGGCTCTGCCTCCACACGGCTGCTGGTTTAAAACTAGCTTGGACCGTGGGCAGAACTCGCTGTCTTTGTTGTGACTGCTGCACTGCTGCACAAGCACATATTGTGTTTCTTCGCCTAAAAGAACAGAAGACAAATGGGGATTTGCAGCAATCTGCATTAAAAGGTTTATTCACTGTAAGTGTTAATGATAACTGGAGAAAAATAATGTGCCAGAGCGCGGTGGCAGCTTACACTGTGAGAGAACACATCTCATCGCACCTCTGACCAACACAGCTGTGCTGTCACAATGGGATGGAGTTCATAGGGGATGGCCTTCATAGGGGAAGTGAATGAAAAAAGAAGGCAGCAACCATCGGCAAATGGTGCCAGAGAGGCTGAGCTCCTGCCTGATTGCACCGGCAGTGTTGGCAACTCGTGTCCCCCTAGCAAAGTTCTGCCTCTCTTTTGGAGGTCTGTCACGAGAAGCTTTCATATCCTGGACTGCCTGGGCATTTCCAGCTGTGACCCCAAGGAGTGCTTACACCAGACATATGCCTTGACTTATGCAGCTTGTGAGTTTAGTACAGTCTTTCCTCCAGAGGGAAAAACCACAGTGAAAGCTCTGCTGCACAGAATGACAGTGGGCTATGATATTAATTTTAAGACTGCAACAGGATTAGGTATAGTTCTGTACCTTTGCCGGTCTTAGAAGAGCCAAAATCTGCCATGACTAATTCACTGATAAGTCTATTGCCATTTTTTTCCTCCCTTTTTTTTTTTTTTAATAGGAGTTGGATTTAAAAAAAAAAAAATAATTGCTGCAGTAGTGTACTGAGTCAACCCTCCTTATAAGTTGCTTTTGCAATTGAAGGCTCAGACTTAGCAATGTTTTACTTCTTAAGTTTTTTTCACCACAGTTGCTACCTCCATGTCACAGCCACGATTAGCAGCGGAGACAGCAGCAGAACAGGCAGCAGAGGAGCACAAGGGTTGTCTGCATCCTCGAGGGGAAATACCCTGAGGAAAATGATCCCTCAGGATACATTAAGTGCTTCTCTGAGGGTCGATGGAGCAAGAAACATTGCAGTGCAGCTCTAAGTCAATAAAAGTTGACTGCAACTTGAGTAGTGCTTTTTGGAGTGAGAAAGCAGTGGGACGGGGCAGTGTTGTGGTTTGGCCGCAGCCGGCACACAGAACCACGCTCACCCAACCCCCCACAGCAGCCAGGGAAAATTGGAATAAAAAGGCAGAACTTGTGGGTTGAGATAAAGCCGATTTAACAGAACAGCGAAGGAAAACAGACAACACCACCACCGACAGAGGAGCCTACAAACAGGGTTACGTACAGCCGCGCACCAACCGCACCTGGACAGCCCCAGCCCGCTGCCAAGCGGAGACTTCCTCCCCCTCCTCCCCGGCCAACTCCACGTCCCAAGGTGCAAAATACCTGTGCTGTGCCAGATATCAACCCTGTCCCTGCCGGAACCACGACAGGCAGTAATGAGGTGCAATGGCCCAACTTCTGCCTAAAATTGCTGTTGGAGGTCAACAGTACATTCAGTCAGGGCAGTAAACTGCTCTCTATTCATGATTTTAGGTAGTGTAAGAAACAAATGGAAACATTCTTACTGCTCTGGCGGCTTGTAAAAAACACCAGGGCTCAATGTCATCTCCATCACATGGTGCAACTGCTTCTGCTGTCCATGCCTGGGAGGCACAGACCTCCTTCAGGAGCTGGTCCAGAGCCCAAAGACCCGCTGCAGCTCTGCAGAACGCGCATGTCCTGTGTGGCAGCCAGATCTTGCAGACCTGGCAAGAGGTGGTAGCTCAAAGGGGAAAGAGGGGTCAAATGAGTTTGTGGGCCCTAATATGTCACTGTTGGGTGCTGCTGCTGTCAGAAATGGGAAATGAGAGTTTGTGGAGAGCTGGCTGTTATGATTTGGTTTCCAGCAACAGGACGTGCAGCAGCACAGAGCACAGAGGCTGCTCCTTGTGGCGGGTCAGGAGATGCCTTTTTGCCTCTCTTCACATTGGGGAAAGCGAGCTGCGCTCTTCCCCTTTGCCGGTGGGACCTGATGGGCAGCTGAGCCTCAGGGCCACTGGACAGCAGGGAGGCTGCCAGTGCACAGCAGCCCGTGATCCCTCTGCAGAAGATGACAGACTGGCTTCCCAGCGCTGAGCATCAGGCATCTTGTTGACCTCTAATTCCATTAGCTATGCCTGTGGGGAGATACAGGTTGGATTTTTCTATATAACATACTTGTGGAGGGAATTTTAACCCTTATGGGACAGTAGTGTTCTGCTGTAATAACCCTGAATAAATATCTACCTTTAGTTCTTTCTTTTTTGCCCTTAGTTCTGGATTTTTTAACCTTCTTTATTTTACCTCTGCTCTGTCCTGGAATAAATGTTGATCTTTATCGTCTGTTGCTCTTGGATTGCCTAACATTGTCTATATGGATAAATCCTTGATGGTCTTGCAGTGGAGTCATGGAGCACGAAAAAGCAGGCAACTAATCCCAAAATGTGCAGTTGAGGTCCAGAGGAGAGATAAATAAAAACCAGGACACAGGAACCAGAGCAGCCCAAAGGACAGAGGACCTGTGCTGCTAAGCAATAGCGCTTTCTTCTTTTAAAATTTACTATCAATGATGTATCCATGGTTCACCCAAATTTGCTCATTTAATAGAATGTACAACCACACACACAACGTGTTGCCCTAAAGAGATTACCTAAAAACCTGATGCTTCTAGACCTCAGTAGTGTTTGCCCAAATTATTGACCATGGTGTGCCAGCTTTATGCTTTATGTGTAATGGAGCCACTAGTAAAAGACTCCATTGTTCTCAGCAACTTTTGAGAGCAAGCTCAGGCCACCCCTTAATAGCGGGTTGTGAACTGGGAGGAAAGGTGTACGTTCATGGTGCACCTACAGTGACAATTGCCAGCTGTCACAAGGACGTTTGGATGCAACTTTTCAGCTATGAAAACAAGCTGGCTGCCTGTGTTATACAGAGCAAGAGTCAAACAGCTGGGTAATCCCACGAGCAGGAGGTATCCTTCATCTTTACAGCTGCTTCTGATATGACTTTGATTGAAGTCAAGGATGTGGGTTTTAGATAAGGAAGTTTTTTCATTTCTCCTCCCTTCTCCTCTGAACTAGAAGTACCACATTGCAAATGGCTATGGAACTAAATATGCAAGAGTGTAGTATGCACCTGATTTTATTAGCGAAATCTTTCCTGACAGTTACAGAAAACAGCTGTTGCCCTATGATGATACAGGTATTTTAATAGTCCCATTTTTTTTTAATAATGCTGTATAATTGTTGTTTCCCCTTAATTTTTCCATTTCACCGTCATTGTTTCACAATTGTTGTTACGTTAGATATCTTCATTGACTTGACATTTCACACAACAGCTAGAACAAAAGTGATTTGCTTGAACTGTAGCAGGTACTATGAATTAATAGCTCACTTCTATTATTGTGTTCCTGTTAGGTGAAAGGACAAGTCATCTTTTTAATGAGTAGCAGTTTTACTGTGGAATATTTCAGAGTAAGCAAGGACAGCCCTGGACACCTACAGCGTCTCAATCAGAGGGTGACAGACATTGCAGTAGCACACACCCTGTCTTCAGTATGCTGCTGTCAGTCACCGGTGACTGAAGCTATTTGTGGTCTGTAATAACGCACAGCTGCTGTGCAGGAGAAATATCGTCTCTACACAAACACCATGCAGCGGTAGTCATTTAATTGGTTTTAGACGTTCCTGAAGTTCTGCTAAAATCCTTTTTAAAAAGATAGATTATTCTTCTTTCCAGTATGTTAAAGTGATTTCATGGGTTGTTTGTGTAACACTCTTCCATGCAAATCATCCTTCTTGTGGACTTCTCTGGGACTATTTGCAGGAGCACGGATACCAGCAGGGTGTCTTTCTGTGTTATGATGTTTACTGTCAGCAATTTGAAAACACACCAGAAAATTATGGGTTTTAATTTTTCACAATTAGGTCTCTGGTAAACTTTAAAAAGATGAGAGCAGGGATATGTTGTGTATAATCACCCATCTAAGTAAGAAGTAGTTTTCAATCAGAGTATTCACCAGTTCACTGGGCAAAGATTAGCGATATAAAACAATAGGGGCAATTGCTTCAGGACAGACCTTCTGGAAATAAAAGGGTTATGCCCATTGACCAGTCTTTCCCTCCACCATCTTAAAGTTAAAAATACTGCATAGTCCCACAACTACACACTGCAAAAGAAAGGCAGTTAGAGCCCTGCTAGAAAAATAGCTCAGGACTAAAGATTGTTGTCTTTTGGGATGACCCTTTTGAAGTCCACGGTGATTTTGCCACTGTCTTCTGTAAAATTGGGATTTCACCACTAATATCGTTTAACTCATCTTCTATTAAAAAAAAAAAAAAAATTGAAAAAGCCTTCCCCTCCCCTTTTTCATATACTCATGCAATATGCCCACTTGCACATCAAGTGTTTTCAGTAACTCTTATTTCTTGCCTTTGGGCTTGATTTCAAAATATTCAAATATATTTGGCTTTTGTAACTTTCACTAATTAAACCATCTAAAGCAGATGGAATTACAGAAATTACAGGGTTTAAAATATCATCCTAATTGGTTTACGATCTATGTGACACTACAGTGCCATTCAGACTGTGTAATGTATAAGGTCTGTGCAAAAGAGAAATCTTGCCAATTAATTTTCTTAAAAGCCATTATCTGCAATTTTCCCTTCCTTATAATACTTTTTCCGTTAAGCTTTTCCTGGTATCCTTGTTACTGTAGGAAATCAGAGAGCATCCTATGGTCATATTGTGACTTGTCCTGTTTGCTGAAAAAACAATTTATTTTTCATGTGCAACAGAATAAGTAAATAATAGAATAAGAAGAAGTGAACTTAAGAGAAACCAACAGCTAAATGCTGTGGAGTTACAGAAAAACCCTAATATTAGAAATGTAAAACAATTATTGTGCACTCTGACACTTTTTCAAATGATGGGACATTTGAGAATGGGTAGAGAAAAGTCCTGTTTTTTGAGAGTGTAATCATGTGAAGTTGTAACAATACCACGCTTCTCTCTCACAGAATAAAAAAAAAATCTTAAAATCCTTCTGTTTCTTTAAAGTATCTCATTTTGCCATTTAGACATGATTTTTAAACTCACGATTCCCTTTTGTTGCCATGGAAACGGGTTTTGGCCCTCGTGGTGACAGAAAAGTACCTCAGTTCTTGTTCCTCTTTGAACGCATATGTTTCTGTGTACAGCTTTACAGGCAGAGGGAAGGGAGGTGTGAGGAGATCGCACCTTTCAGAGCAAGGTAACTTCATGTGCCAAACCAAGGCTGTGGCTGAGGAAATAGCCTGCAGCAGGGACAGATTTATCCCTCCCAATCTCTTCGTGGACTCATTCAGACTCCAGCTCTAATGATGCGAGATAGGTTCATACTCCCCCCCCGCCTCCCAGCACCCTCGCCTCCCCCTTTTCCTAGGTGACATTTTAGGGACTTTTTATACATGAAGTGAGTATTTCAATGAAATCTGGTTTTAGGGGATTCCTACGGAGCTGGCTGCTAGCGTTTTCCAGCGTTGCAGGGGTCAATTAAGAGAACCAATCATCTGGTTTTAAAGCTTTAATAAAAAAACCCTGAATAGAACACAAAACGAAGAAGGAAGGAAGGAAAAAAGAAAAAGTGGACAAAAAGTAATGTTAAATAGCATGGAGCATGACTAATGGCACAAGCATGTTAAAATCATTGGGAAAATGTCCTTGGAAGACAAATGAATTTTCAGCAGAATAATTAACTTAATTAACAAATTTGCATGCATATTCATCAGGCTATTGAAGTCTTTCCAGCACAGCTTGATGAGCATTGGTGTAATAATTGTCTCATTTACATTCTGCAATCTACTACAATTTGGGGCATGCAAAAAAAGGCGACCTCTTCCCTTTGACTTTCTTTAGGACCCTGACCCTCTTAATAAATACATGCAAACAACATGTAGTGTCCATTGCTTAGCCCTGCTTTCCACACTTTATGAGAAAACCTGCTCTCACCCTGACATGCTTCCCTCCCTTTCACTCCCCTTTTCCTTTGCTATTTTTTTCTTTTTGTTTTTTTCTTTTTTTTCCTTTTTTTTTTCCTTTGGCCCAGGTTCTCTGTTTTGCCTCTGCTTGCTCTCCTGGGTAAATCTTGGCACCAGTTCTGACTTCAAATCTCCTGGGCCGCCAGACTGCATCATGTAAAAATTGCCATTTTCCTCTATCTCTGCAGGGCAATCTTTAAAGGCAGTAAGGTGTGACGCTCCAGACTGGCAGCTTGGCAAGAAAGAGCCCATGGATACCAGCACACAGGAATCTGGAGGGTTCACTCTGACAGGCAGTCAGTACTGGGAACAAAAGGAATTATAAAAAAAAAAAAAAAAAGAAGAAGCAAATATATTTTTACATATTGCAGGCATATGGCCGCAAGACCAGCAGAAATATATTTAATTACTGGTCTTATGCGTTAAGCAGAAATAATGTACCAACAGCATTACCTCCTCCCCCCTTTAGATTAAAAAAAGTAAATGAAGTGAGGCCTCTAGAACATAGTTGGTTGATTGTGTTGCATTTCAGCTCCATTTACACTTTTTACCCCAATTTTACAATCATTTGCAAATAGAATCTGCTCAATTTTAGACTAGCATGATTATTTTAGCATGATTTTCTTTTTGGATGTGGATAGACATTTTTAAAAGCAACTAGGCCATTGAGCAGCCTTTTTGTTGCCTTATTTTAAATCAAACACTTCAACCATGCAGTACAGAGTCCCTACAATGCTTTTGACACAAATCACCCTTCTATTCCTTACACTTACAACTGATATTAGGTACAAATGCAAACTGTGTTATAACTGCGTTGACTTGTAAGTCGTGGCGTCTGCATGTTTTGTACCAAATGACAAACAATATCAGTCTCACTGCAGTACATGTGTTTCAGGCTGCATAACAGTACTGTACCAGCTATTTTCCTCAGAACCTACGATCATGGTAAAAATATGCTCCCTAACTGCTGGTTACAAGGTTTGTTGCTAAAAAAATGAGGGAGGGGGGCTAAAGCAGGATGGATATGCAAGGTAAAGACATCGGTCCAGAATTGCGATGCAAAACTCCCAAACCTTTTAGCCTCTGTTCTGCCCCCCACCCCCCCCAACCCCTGCCATCACTTCTGAGATGCCACGTACCTAGAAGTGGCTTCTCTGAGCAAGGCAGTACCCATTTCCAGCTTACTGAAGGACAAGGATACAAAAACCTCTCAATTCCACAATTCCTAGCTCTTTGGTGGCTTCATCTAGAAAGGTATGTTATGAGCATGCCTCGCGGGTATCAACAGGGCTGGACCTTTCAGGAAACACTATTGTGGCCATTTCCTTCTAAAATATTGCTGCTGCTGGGTTTTATGCAGCAAATTGGAGTCCTCAACATGGGGGAATCAAATAAAATTCCCTTCTCAGCCTGATGGGATTGAAACCCATCATCACTCAAACAAGTGCTATACCAACTGGTTGTAGAGGAGAAGAGGGCATGTCTGCACCTCTCCTGTTGGAGTTATACTGTCATCTCTAGGAACTACCTAAATACCAAAAGTATTTCTATATAACAAAGTTATCAAGGTAAGGTCTCTTTCAAGAATGTAAGCTGTGCTTACTCAGTTGATGCAGGTAAATTTCACCAACAAAGTATAAGAAGAAGAAGTTAGAAAATATTTAAAATTAAGATGTCGATTTGCTTGCTAAGATATTTACGGTCCATTCAAGTACATAAGATATCAATAACATTTAACACCAGGGAGACACAGGCCAAAAGTTACGACTTGGTCTTGTTTCTCTTGCAGAGATTAATCTCTTTTTTTATCTCTGAACAGTCCAGCATATCCTCACCAAACTAGTTCTTCCCTTACACGTATTGGATGAATTTCCAAAGACTTTCCTATAATGACATTAATTACCTTGCCAGTTAAAATTAGTTAAAAACTGGGTTATTTACAAAATTTGTGTGACATAGCACCTGTGTCAGTCTTTCCTTTGTCCCAAGTGGTCCTAACAGCATAATAACAGTCATTTAAAACTTTTCATGTAAAGCTAATTTGGCTCTTGTGTTTAGGCTGTGTTTGAAGAAATCAGGCTGTAATTAAGTAAAACTATTAACACTTATTGTTTCTAATTGTGATGATTATTATAGGCTATAGATGTGTCTTGGTCAATGTTTTTATAACTCTTAAGTAGAGCCTATACAATATGACTAATTCTGCCAAGAACCATATTTCCACCAATGTTAATTTGCTTGCAACAGTTCTACAGATTCCAGTGGCTTCAAGGAAACTGCATGTGTCAAGAGAGTTGCTTGGTCCGTTTGCCACTGCCCTTTATGATTACATTGCTACATGGAGATGGGCAATTTGAAGGCTCTCACAGCACTGTGGCTACTGCATTCCTGCAAATTGAGGCAGTAGCACTGGAGGGAACTGAGGAATGATCAGAGTGGGGAACTTTAAAGATCAGAGACACTGAGATATACACACTGCTCTGGATTGTTAAAGCATTAAAACAACTCCATCTCAGTCCTATGATCATGAAGGGAAAAAATTCATTTTTTTTTCCCTTGAAGAGACAATCTAATCTGAATTACAACCAGAAGATACCAAAAATGTCATTTTGGGACAAGGTGGTGTTGGGTTTTTGAGTGCTCTAACTTGAATTTTTATTTTGCTAAATTAATCCCATGGATTTGTAGTGTCTAGTTTAATGATGTGACACACGTTTAAATATTTTTTATTAATAAATAATATTTGCATAATTTATTTGCATAATATATTTATTTATTTGCATAAATAATATGCAAATAAATAAAATATTTGCAAATTTAGTTGCAATTTTACCTTCTTACACTAATTTGACCTTTCAATGACAATAAAAACACCAGAGAAATGTTTATTTTGATACAAAATTCACCATTTTTATTTTGGAACTCTGTAACACTTCTCACTGTCTCTATATAAAAAGGTGGGTTACTTGAAACAGAAATCTCAGTTAAAAGAAAAATCAGAACATTTTGTATTGAAATTTTGAAGCAAGTACTTTGACTTTTAGGAAAAGAAACAAACCCTTTGTCATCTGAGACTGTTCATGGTCTTCAACACGATGGTGAACAGAGTTCTGTGGGTTTTTTAATGATTCCCAAGTTGCTATTTTGATGTATTTCCTATTCAGAGGAACAAAATTCTCAGCTCTGAAGCTGAGGCTGGCAGACCTGCCCAACATGAGAGTGGGAGTAAGCCTGGGGCCAAAGCTGGAGCTGCGGATTTCTCTGCTCCTTGTCCCAGCAGCACGCTACAAACCCAAGACTCCAGCTTTCCTTCTCCTTTACTTGCACAAGAAAAATGAGATCTGCTCATTTTACACCTTGTGGGTAACATCTATGTGGGGTAAAACCCACCAACATCTCTCAGGGCTGAGGCTGTGAAATGCAATTGACTATGAACCCAAGTTACAAGGTACACCCACCTTTTCTTAAGCGGGGCAGGCATAAGAGATAGGTGAAGGTAGGAAGAAAGGCCAAGAGAAATTGATGTCCCAAATGGAGCAGAGATCTTGCATGTCTTTGATGCTTTGCTCCCTCTCCACACACTGATGTCAACAGGAGAGTTTGAGGCAAAAATGGGAGAAAACAGTATTGGAGTATAGACTCCCATGGAGCTGAAAGAAGAGTTTTCCTTTTATTTTCTAGCTAATTAAAATTTTCACTTCATCACTACTGATGGCTTCATCTTCTTATTCACTTAATGAAATTAAGTTTTTAAGAGTTTCTTTTGTCCAGTACATCATGTTTTGTAGAACAATGTTTCTCTAAAGTATGCAGCATAAATTTGTTAGGAAGGAAGAGGGACTAATAGAGATTACGCCCGCTAATTTTGTGTGAGAAGGGGGTACTTTGCATCCTTTACGTGGTGTCAGTTGATGCTTTATTTTGTACGCACATGATCATCCAAATTTGCCTTTCTATTAAAAAGAAGTAACTTAACAACTAATGTGTAGTTTATGATTGTGTGGAAAATTTCGGTACCCTAAATGTGTGATTGGCCATTTGGATTTAGTCTGAGGTGCTGTCAAATAGAGAATATAGGTCCGTTTCCATAAGTGGATAAGATTTTATACTCCTCACAACTGTATCACTTATCCTTATATTTGTGGGATGTTACTAGACTTAATATAAAGCACATTAAATATGAGGAGGGCTATGGGTATCTAACAACACGATTGTTATGGGTATCTTTAGTATTTTACGATGAGGATGTAGATTTGACAGTGCTGGGCAGCCTTGCTGTAGGCCTTGTTATTTATCTGACTTGCACTAAAATACTCCTGACAGCAACTTCTCTGGCATGCAGCTGTGAATGGGTTGTGCCATGATTTGTGATTCCTTGTCTCTTTCTGAGCTGCTAGTGTGAGAGAGGACTTGTAGACTCCCCAAAACAAAGACTGGGGAAGCGGAAGTGAAGGCCTTCTGAACCTTTCTGAATGTCTCAAAACACTCACAGGTACCGTGAAATGCAGCTGTAGCTGGGGGGTGGACAAGACGGAGCTTGCATGATGCAGGCCTTGCACGGAGCTTGGGGCTGGCGCCTGCTTGTCTCTTGTGTAGCCAGGAGGCAGGAAGCCGCCTGAATGCCCAAAGGGTCTGCTCAACTTGTGACCTCATTGTCTGGTAAACGTGCCCGTGCCCCCACCCAAATCATGCTTCCTTACCACCTGGAAAGGTGGGAAATCTGAGACAAAACTGTCCTTGTAAAGTGGGGCGGGTCGTCTGGTAAGGCGAACGTAAAAGGGGAAGATACGTGCCCCTAGTTGGCGGTGGCAGACTCTCTTCGGGGGACACAGAGACGAGCGCTCCAACGCACCAGAGACCCCACCCCCACCCCCCTCTGGCTGTACCAACGGAACCAGGACCCAGGACCGGTGGTTGATCTCCCCCCCTCCCTCCTCCCCCTTCTCGCTTTTCTCTTAAAGTTAGCAAACAATGCAAGGCTTGCCGTACTGTTTGCCATAATTCATGGCATACCTATTGTCAAGTGCTGCCTGCCGTAATCTGGTATGTCTGTCAAGTAATGCAAGGTGTACTTTTCTGCTTGCCATAATTTGTTCTATAATGAACCAATTGTCGCGGACCTAATTAAGCTAATAAAGTTTGTGTGCGGACCTTGAGAATTGTCTCACCTTAGTCCACACCGCTGGAGATTTACGAATCTTGAGTTACAGACACCCCCCCCTGCCCCGGTGTTCCGAGCGGGTCTGAGTGGGGCGTGACAACTAGGATACACTGCTGCTAGCTTTACAAGCACATTGTAATTCATAGTTTAACTTGCTTCTTTTCGCACTGTCTTTCAGTGGTTTTAGCCGGACGTGTTCTGTCTGATTAATACCTGCTGGCATGGTGTTAAGTCTTTTGATAGCACTAAGAAGCAGATTTACTCTTTCTGCTATCCCCTTACTTGAGAGTGAATTTGGGTATTCAGTACCATACCACTCACTCCATGAGCTAAACGTTCCTTGGTCTGCTTAAGTATTGTTTCTAGTGTCCTTTATGATTACTGTGAAGTTCTAATACATAATGAATAGCCACTTGGATGTCATTAGAAAGCATTTTTTAAATGTGATGCCTGCAGCCTGTCTTCAGGTTCTGCAGCTCAGGGCCCATTTCTCAAATCACTTTAGATAGTATTTATCCAGGATTTGGCTGGGAAGTGTGAGTGTGAGGTGGCACCATGTCTACTGCTGGCTGCTTCTTACTGATGCTTCTTACTGCAATTGCCTTCTTGCTGCTGTCAAGTATTTGGAGATGGGACTAGCTCACTTAGCAGGAACATTTAAGTGTCAGCTTGAGGAGTTGGGCTTTTTGATACAGGAAGGAGCAAGATTTGGGGTAGGGGTTTAGGGTATAATTTGAGACAGGGTGAGGGGGCTTGAGCGGAGGAGGTCATTAGCCTTTGACTTTATTGTAGCCTTTCATCGAGGGAATAGACCTGGCTTTCTATAAAGCTGTGACTGGATTTTGTTGCATACCACGTTGCTTTCACTGGGTAACCAAGAGGTATTGAGCCTCATTCTGTGTTGAAAGTCTGATTAAATCTTAAGATTTCAAGACCAGATACCACCAGCTATTTCACATTGGCTATGTCTCTAGCAGTAAACTAAACGTGCCTAGGACTGTTCCATGGCCCCAAGGCCACCTGGTGCTGGGAGGCCTACATCCACATAATGGTTAATACTTGAACTATGTTGAGGAATGGGTTGGACAGGGGCTCGTTGACCCAGTCCAAAACGGGGCTGCAGACTGTTCTCAGAACTACACATTCAGCTTTCAGTGGCAGGGAAGTTTCCTTTTCACTGTTTAATTTGGTCATATAGGCTAAGTAGCACCTTAGTTGTCTGTTTCATCCACTGAATAATGAAAATAGAAGGTGGTAGCCCGTGAATGAGTAGTAGAAGCAGAGCTTTGGTGTTGCACACAGGCAGTCAAAATCAGGATTTCTGTGCTCATTAGGAAAACACATGGGACCCTGGTAGATTAGATGGCCTCCACTCTCTACTGGTGTAAACCATCTGACAATTTAACCTTTTTCTATTGTCGGCAAGAGACCAGAATACCAAGCCCCTTTCAGAGCTTCATATTTGTATTTAGCGCAAAAATAAAAGCCTCTGGCAATAGTAGAAAGAGTCTTCAGGTTACCAGAAAGCGGGTACTTTAGAAGATGCCTGACTTAAGAGCAAATAGAGTAGTAGGCAGCTTCTCAAACTTCTTGGTAGGATATTTTTTTTTGACACCATACTTTGTGCATTCTTGTCATGCATTGCCAACATGCCATATGCTTACAACACATGGTAAAAGCATGGGTAAGAAAATGTGATTGTGACATGTAAAGACAACTCTGGATCCGTAATACTTTTGAGCTAAAATACATTTGTGCATTTGTTATATAAGTTTAGAGGATTTTTTTTTTATCAAGCGCTTTGGATGTATATCATCAGAAAGGGTAGCGTAATTCCAACTTAGCAGGCTCCATACAAAGAGAACAAGGACTGTATCAAGTGGTTAGCAGTCAAGACTTCAAGGCTATTGTCCATAGTTTGCCACTGATTCTCAGAAGTTAAGGCTAGTCACTTGAGTGGAAAATAAGGAGGTGATTGGAGACAGCCAACATGGCTTCACCAAGGGCAAATCCTGCCTGACAAACCTGATGGCCTTCTACGATACTGCCACGAACTTGGTGGACAAAGGCAGAGCAACGGACGTCATCTACCTGGACTTAGGCAAAGCATTTGACACTGTCCCGCATGGCATCCTAGTCTCCAAATTGGAGAGTCATGGGTTCGATGAATGGACCACTCGGTGGATAAGGAACTGGCTGGATGGCCGCACTCAAAGGGTTGTGGTTAATGGGTCAATGTCCACGTGGCGGCCAGTGACAAGTGGTGTCCCGCAAGGGTCAGTACTGGGACCAGTGCTATTTAACATCTTTGTTGGAGACATGGACAGTGGGATTGAGTGTACCCTCAGCAAGTTTGCTGATGACACCAAGCTCGGTGGCGTGGTTGACACACTGGAGGGAAGGGATGCCATCCAGAGGGACCTGGACAGGCTTGAGAGGTGGGCTAATGCAAATGGCATGAAGTTCAACCAAGCCAAGTGCAGAGTCCTACACCTGGGACGTGGCAATCCCAGGCATAAATACAGGCTGGGCAGAGAATGGCTGGAGAGCAGCCCTGAGGAGAAGGACTTGGGAGTGCTCATGGATGAGAAGCTCAACATGAGCCGGCAGTGCGCGCTGGCAGCCCAGAAAGCCAACCGTATCCTGGGTTGCATCAAAAGAAGCGTGGCCAGCAGGGCACGGGAGGTGATTCTCCCCCTCTACTCTGCGCTTGTGAGACCCCACCTGGAGTACTGTGTCCAGCTCTGGAGTCCTCAACATAGAAAGGACATGGAACTGTTGGAACAGGTCCAGCGAAGGGCCACTAAGATGATAAGAGGAATGGAGCACCTCTCCTATGAGGATAGGCTGAGAGAGCTGGGGCTGCTCAGCCTGGAGAAGAGAAGGCTCCAGGGAGACCTGATAGCAGCCTTTCAGTATCTGAAGGGAGCCTACAGGAGAGCTGGAAAGGGACTCTTTGTCAGGAAGTCTAGTGATAGGACAAGGGGTAATGGTTTTAAATTGGAAGAGGGGAGATTTAGATTAGATATTAGGAAGAAGTTCTTTACTGTAGGGTGGTGAGGCACTGGAACAGGTTGCCCAGGGAAGTTGTGGAGGCCCCATCCCTGGAAGTGTTTAAGGCCAGATTGGATGGGGCTTTGAGCAACCTGCTGTAGTCAGAGGTGTCCCTGCCCATGGCAGGGGGGTTGGAACTTGATGATCTTTAAGGTCCCTTCCAACTCTAACCATTCTATGATTCTATGATTCTATGAGTGTCCTGTGTCAGTTTACTAGTCTGTAAAAGCAGATTTCACTAACTGTAAATTTTTTAAAAATCACTGTGAATACCAAAGTAATGAAGTGCTGTATTTATGATTTAATCATGTAATGGCCAGGTTAGGTCTCCTGGTTCTGTGGTGGCTCCTATCTCAAAGAGATTATAGCATGAAGAGATAAGATAGAAAATAAGTGGGAGAGAAAAGGAGCTAATGAAAGGTAAAAAAGATTTGCCTAAGGTCAGTCACACAACAGTCTGCAACAGATTTGGAATAAAATCCAGGCTTCCTGCATTCTCAACTAGTTTCAGACTCAGTAGACCTTGCTGTCTTCAGCTATCACTGTTACTTGTCTCTCTGGAGAACCAGGGAGCCTAGCATCTCTCCTTGGGAACTGGCGTATGGGACAGGCTCCTCTTCAGAAGTTGTTGCAGGAGTTTGTCGTTCCAAATGTGCTGTTGATAAACCAAACTGCATTCAAGAAAAGTAGGTGATAGAAGAAAATGCATGAGAAATTGCAGTTAGCGACCTTAACTTACTGACAAAGTTATGAAGATGGTCTCCATATGCTCCACCTGTGCTCAAGCAGAGAGAGGGACTCTTTCATAGAAATATTCAGTGAAAGAACATAGCTAAGGTGTCTGACTCAGACTGGTCTTACATCTCTATGTATTCTTAAGTGTGGTCATTGAGGCTTGGAAATTACTTGATACAGTTGGTTGAGGAACGTGATATTATTTGTCCCCACTAAAGACATTAGTATGAATGCAAGATTACTTGCCACCAAAGCCTTCTCAAAGATGATGCATACGATACAGCTTTTATCACAGACACCCAGGCAGAAGACGTTGCAAATACAGTGTCAGTCCGTTCCTCCCTTTGCCTCCCTTCCCTCAGCAGGCCACTGTGCTCATCACAAACTCAAGCGAGAAAGGAAGGCTACACTTCATTTATCATCCCTTCAAACTTTAAAGCCCAAGCGGTCCTTCAGATCAGGCATGTTTGATTTAATTCATTCATCTAACAATAGAAAACAGAGTCAAGGCTAACATACACTTTTGTTCATTTACTGTGCCCCCGGAGGGTTCATAATGAAGTTTACTGATACCTTGTTGGCAATGATGGTGAAATACTCCAGACTTTTACCTCCAGAGATTTGAGCATTCATGCTGACAGCAGTACAGATAAAAAAAATCACAGAACTGATGTCTTCACTTCCCTATCTACATTCCTGGGGCATAATACATTTACTCACATGCAGTTTCAGGGCTTGCTTAAAGAGACTGTACTGCAAATATCAAATATATAAGTCTGCTCCTCCCTGACTGATGAGAAAGAAGGTTGTGAAGAACTGGTGCCGCTCACAGCCAGAACTAGCAATGCCTTTGTCAGGAAAGGGTGCTTCCCATGCTCCTTCAAAATATGGAATAATGCAACCCACACTGAAGAAACTTAATTTGGGTATGTCAATCCCAGCTCCACATTCTTCTCGCAGGGTGCCTTCCAAAACCAGTGGAGGGTGCACCTTTGTCCCATAAGGACATGAGTTTTCTCCCCGCAGAATCTCCATATGTAGATATTAGCAAAGTGTAAGGCAAAATAAACTCAACCAACAGGCATATACTGGTGACAGATAAAGCCATCAATTGCCTTTCTCTGCATGTGGCTTGCATTCTTTTCTGTGGTGACTCATTGCTTTGGGACAGTGTTGGCTGAAGTGATGTTTGAAAAATGGTATGGCTTATGAACGTTTGTGGAGTTTTCTTGGAAAGGTTTCACATAACTTCATTTTTCAGTATTGACATTTGCCATTTCTGCTTATCATCTGTATGTATTGGCCAGTGCTTACTCAAACATGTTTCTGTCACTTTTTACCTAGCAGTGTAGAGGTGCATTGTGGTCTCATATTTAGGAAACAATGCTGGAACATATTCAAACAACAGAGATGTGGTTTGGATGCTAGGCACTTTCCATACCAGATGACTTGGTGAAGAGCAAGTCTATTCTCAGTTCTTGAACCCTTGTACTCAAGGTGCTCAGTTATTAGCCTTTTATTTCTAAAGCAATCATTTACAAATCCAGAAAAGAGATTGTATTAACCGCTCTGTGTTTAGAGCCCGTGGGAGCTCTTGTAAGACTAAACCTCATTTGTGCTGAGCTAACAACATGGTGGTGGTGAAGAAGTTAACAAGAGCCTGAGAACTCAATTAGCCCCAAAGCTGTGCAACTTGATTAAATCATTGACATACCTGATAAAGCAAGAACTGGGAGGAGAGTTGGTAAGAGGCTGAAAAGAAAGGGGTAAGACTCCAAAGCCTGACCTCATCTGTTTTTTGGCCAGCACCGTGGATCTTGTGGTGTGTCTGTCTCCATGGGCTAAAGGGGTCCTGCCTCCTCTCCAGGCACCTGGGCTTTGGAGTTATAGGGGGTGTTTGCATAAAATTTCCGGAAGAGTGAGATTTGCAAGTGTTACCTGGCAGGGAAGACTTAGAACAAGGTAAAGTGTATTTTGTAGGTGGTGAGTTTTTCATGTGTTGTGTTGTTGGCTTTTTTTATTTTTATAAGCAATTGTTATGATACTAGTTAACAGGCAAATCAAACAAAAAATGAGCTATTTGGGGGACTATTATGTTAAAATAAAGCAGGCAGATAGCTGCTGATTAAATTAGAGATGGACTTACTCTGAATCTGAGATCTTTAAAGATCTAGATTTCTAGAGAAATTTAGAGATTGTTTAGAGCTTGAATAGAAGAGGCCAAAACTAATTTTCAGGCTTCAGCGCTGGTGTTAGGTCTGGTTCTCTGTATTCAGGTATTCTCCTAATACTCTACCTGGCCTCAAGTTGCAGGAGCAGGGTGTCATGAGCCTAATGGGAATGAATCCTCAAAGGTCACAATGAGCCTCTCAGTTCTCTAGGATAGCAGGGTCTGCACACAGTTCTGATGCAGCTTTTGAGGATTAAATACCCCAGGTCACCATGGAAGTGCTTATAATGAGAATCTTGCTCTTTTCATTTTGCTGTTAGATTCAATCTGGATCCCTCCTGTCGTCAAGGTTTTTGAACCTTGAATTTTAATTTTGATGAATTTATCACCAGCCACCTTTTGCACACGGTTGTTTCCATCTATTTCTGGACATACTGGCTGTGCTGGGATAGCAAACAGTAGGAGAAGGTATTAAATTAAATGAGCTACATAAAACAGATTTCTGTCCGCGTCCCCTCGGCATTTCTTGATAACAACACTGTCAACAGATCCAAACATTGTCAAGATGTGTGAAAAGAAGCTAAGTTTATGCTTGCAACTAGAACTTTTCAGAGAATGGGCTTCAAAAAGTTTCCATGTTTTTATTTTTTCAACAAGCAGGCAAAATTTCCTTAGAAAGTAGATACTTCTGTAAAAATTTAATTTTAGTCAGAATGCCATTTTTTTTCTGTTGGAAGAGTTTTGTTGGGAAAATGTTGACAGGCATACTCTTCTTGGTGAGTAATTGTTTTCAACATATCATTACACAAATTTACTGTGTCTGCTAATGGAAAAGAGTCGGGCTTAAACTTTTAAGAATTCTAGTCAGTGGCTGTGACCATGTTTTCACTAGTGTTCTGTATTTTTTACAATGCTGATGACTCAGCCCTCATCATGTGCTCTATGGAGTAACTACTTATGGTAGGTCAACAAGAGAGAACAGCTTTGTCTATAAGTCTGAAAGATGATTTTACTCAAAGGACAAAGTTAATATCTCTATGGGTTTATAATGCTTTTGCACAAAGATGACGTACAACTGCAGATTTTTATCATCTTTGACACTACCACAAGTCTTTCACCCTAGCTTCTTCAGCATAATTTTCCCCAGCAGTCTGTCTGTGCAAGAAAAAGCAAAAGGAAAACAGCACATGCAATTGTCCCCTTGGGGAGAGGAAGAAGGAAAAAACATGTGACATGTTGGTCATGTTGCTTACTGCTCTGCTGCAAGGTGCTCTGATCCTGTAGTGATGATCACAACGTAAGAGATTGAATGGAAGTACTTTTTACTTGTCAAATTCTTACTGCTCCTTTTCTGGGATCATGTCAAAATGAGATAGATAGACCCCTGCATATCATAGAGTAGTTAGAGTTGGAAGGGACATTAAATATCATCTAGTTCCAAGCCCCTGCCATGGGCAAGAACACCTTCCACTAGACTGGGTTGCGCAAAGCCCCATCCAACCTGGCCTTGAACCCCTCCAGGGATGGGGCATCCACAGCTTCTCTGGGCAACCTGTGCCAGTGTCTCCCCACCCTCATGGTAAAGAATTTCTTCCTAATATCCAATCTAAATCTACCCTCTTTCAGTTTAAAACTGTTGCCCCTTGTCCAATTGCTACACTCCCTCACATCTTTCCTGTAGGCCCCCTTTAAGTACGGAAAGAATAAGGTTTGCCCAAAGACTTCCCTTCTCCAGGCTGAACAACCCCAAATTTCCCAGCCTCTCTTCATAGGAGAGGAGCTCCAGCTCTCTGATGATCTTTGTGGCCCTCCTTGCTCCAACAGGTCTATGCCCTTCTTATGTTGGAGGCTCCAGAGCTGGATGAAGTACTCCAGGTGGGGTTTCACCGGAATGGAGTAAAGGGGCAGAATCACCTCCCTTGACCATGCTGCTTTTGATGCAGCCCGGGATGCGGTTGGCCTTCTGGGCTCTGAGTGTATGTTGCTGGTTCATGTTGAGCTTCTCATCAACCAACACCACCTTCTCAGGGCTGTTCTCAAGTCATTCTCTGCTCAGTCTGTATTTGTGCTTGGGATTGCCCCAACCCAGGTACAGGACTTTGCACTTGGCCTTGATGAACTTCATGGGGTTTGCATATAGCTCTCCAAGAAAAGTTTTTATGTAACTAAACAGTAGATAACAATGTGTAAGTTCGTTCCACTGAAATTCCTAGTTTGTCCTTGTAGATGGTGTATTTCTGCTAGCATTATTTATGTTTATATACATTCTTTATTATATTAAATACATTCCACCTTATTGTATACATTAATCATTTATAGACATTTCTGCCTGTATGTGGCTCAAAGAAGTTTTGAGCTTTTGTGTTTGTTGATTAATTGCAGATTGTGGGCTTGACCAATATTTAAGCAATGAATGTCAAACATCAGGGAATGAGTTGTTTCTCCTCCACAGTTCCTTTCATATGCAGGAAAAACTTCCCTTCTTGTGAGTTAACTAGGGCTAACTCTGCTCTGATGTCCTAGATTTGCTGCGTGCTCAAGTGCTTCTGAGCAGCCCTGACAATGGGATGGGGAGCGAGGTGCTCTTGCCTGTGGGCAAGCATAAGGAAGGTAATTAAAGGCTTTCTTTACCTTGTAGTGACTATAACCTATTTGGTTTTAATGGGCCAAATTATGGATACTAGGTCATTGAATTCAGGTTGTGCTAAACTTCAGTGAAACTCCGTGAGCCAGAGTGAAACTCCAAACGTGAGCCAGCTGAACAGGTTATAGCTGATATATATATGCGTGGCTGAGGATTGCATTTTACCTCTGACTGAAGAGAAGGCTGCTAGGCACTTCTCCATCAAAGACCTCAATAGTTTGTTCTCAAGAGGAAGGGTGAATCTGAGGTCCATTAAACACAGTGAAGTTTGCTAATGTATTACAATTACAAAAACACCTGTGCTAGGCAGAGTAACTTTTTGTTGAGTCACTGGATTAGATTCTGTAAGTTGTTGTGCTTATGTTTGTTTATAAATCACTTTAACAAATGAGCAGCATCCCAAATTGCAGTTTACTTTCTTCAGATAACTTGATAATTGCAGCATTCCTTACAGTATTTATATGAGGAGATTGGCAATTCATAAATGTTAAATTATACTGTTTCTGCCTATTTGCCAATTGCATAAAATTACTGAACTAAATCTTGCAGCTATTAGAGTAACACAGCTTAAGCTACAGTAAATTCTGAAGTACAGGTATCCTGTGCAACGTGGCTCTAAATAAACTGATGTTAAATACTGTCAGTGCTGTGACAGGTACTACCTGTTATTCAAAATGGATACAGCCATGTCACCAGTGCAGTGCACTGGGGTAATTTGCTTTGCTCCTCAGGGCAGTCCTCCTACAGAATTTCTAACTCAATTTTTCCGTCTGGGTTCATAGGCAAACTGTCTTTTGTTGGTGCTTGGTTTTGGAGAACTATATTATCTCAGTTGTTTTACAAAATATGCTCTTTTTCTTAATTATTCCCTGTGACTATGTTTTTATTTTTACATAATTTGTTTAATCATTCAGTCTGGGTTCAAAATATCTGCTGGGTTTGGGTTTGTATTTTTCTTGAGTGTTTAATCAGTGAATACGTAAGAAAGGCTTGGAATTGCGGTTTTGCAGCAATTCCAAGTTAACTTTTTTTTTGCCAGAGGGAACATAAAAATGTGTATATATATAATACAAATCCTAATTAGCAAAGACCTGAATGGGCTGCTTTGGTATTCTCTAGCAGTTCAGATTTATTGACTTATGAGTAAAGCCATCTTCATTTCAAAATAGAACATATATATCGTGTGTTGCTGGAATCCAAACTACATCCCTCCTCCCCTGAAAAACAGAGGTGATGTTGTCCTGTCTTGGATATTCCTTTCCACAGAATTTGCTCGTGGCCCTTCCCATGCCTTAGAAGCTTTGAGCTCCCTTGTTAATAAAAAGAGACAGAATGGGATTTTTTTTTTCTCTTTTAATTTGGCTTTTTTTCTTGTTCAAATGTGGTGTCCAGATATGCCAGCAATGAGCAGCACAGCCTGGGCTGAGGCGAGTGAGGCAGAATGTCAGCATATGGATTCCTCAAGCACCAATCTGGTGCACAGCTCTGTTATTAAGCCAGAGAACAGGACAGGGCACTTGACCCATCAATGTTACTTTGCACAGAGGTTGCTCCCTGGAATTGATGATTGTGATGGTCTTGAGTTTACGGCAGTGGTTACAGGCTGAGTTGGTAAGTCGCAGAAGTATTTCTTTGCCATCAGATCCTGGAGGGACCCTTGGCATGTAGAGTTGCTTCTGAAGGTCCTGTATTTGAACCTTGTTTTATTATTTTTTCTTTTGAACATAAAATTTAAGTTGCAGTCTCATTTCTTGAATACAAACATACAGTTAAATTCTTAGGCAGTAGTTATTAGCATTTTGCCTTTGTAGCCATTTTCTAATCATTGTGCAGATGAAGTATTTCAGGATGAGAAAGTTACTGTAGTTTTTTAGCAAGTACCTCAGGCAATTTGCTGACATATATCAGTGCACTTGTCAAATGCTTTGACACAGATGTCTAGTTTTGGCAACCACAGAATTTGAATATCCTACCCTGTGCATATCTATTCATAGAGTCAATTCAGATCCGGTGTAGGTGGGTGCAACTTCATTGACTTCAACTATGAGGCAGCCGCCTGCACTTGAGCTGAATTTAGGCTTAGAGGAGTGTGGCTGAGAACAGCATGGAGAGCACTCTAAACAGTCATCCAAGACCTGTTGCTGTTGCAGGCATTACTGAGCCACAGCAGTGGTGGATGGGCTAGCCTTGCCCTTTGCCTGGTCTGCAGGAGGGTGATTTGTAGTTGGAGCCAGCCCTGGGTGATGGGTTGGTCTTGCTTCCACTCGCACTCCAATGCTATCCTCGCCCTCTGGTTGTCATGTTGCTTCTTGATTTGGCCCAAGAGCAACTGCGGAAGTTGGGGCTCTGTGTTTCCCCGTGTGGAGGGTTTTTTTGGACACCGTAAATATCCCAAACATCAAAAAGACTCTTCACTGTCCCTCTGGCCAGCTATTCTAGCTTCCTGCAGCTACAAATCCCCAGGATTATTAATCATAACTATTACTCACTTAACTGAGCTTCTCACTAGCTTCCCAGTAGGCATTGAGAGGGGGAGTTTACTTTCCACCCTTGGAGGAGCAGACACCCCAAACTGTCACATTGATGGGGGTCCAGGTTGGTGGCACAGGGGCTCTTTGTCACCTCAATTAGTCACAGCCCCTTTGGGTACCCACCAGGACACACAGTTTCCCCTCTGCTGTCCCAAAACCCTTCCAGGGAAAGTTTCACATTGCAGAGAGGACAGCCGGGAAATTAATTCCGACAGGATCAACCTTAACGTACCTGCTAATATCCCATGGGTCTGTGGTGGCTGATGCTGCCTCTGCAGCTGTCACTTCTCCACTCAGTGATCCTCCACACTATGAAATATGTTAGTGTGGCTGGAGGGGAGAGGGAGGGCGTGTCCCTCGCCTTGCTGGTGGTCGCTGCTTCTGCTCCATCCCAATCCAGAGCCATCGGGCTCCCTTCACGTGTGTTGGGTCAGGGTGCCTGCTGAACGCATTGCGATTTGGAATAAGACTCCAACATTAGCCTGTTAATATTCCCAGATATTGGAATTTGCTAAGCTTTAACTTGTTTTAACAGTGCTATGAGAGAAGACTAAAAACATTGTTGTAGATGCTTGTTTGCCTGTATTGCTATGGTATATTTGGGCTTGTCACTGTGTATTGTGTCCAGATTTGATTTTTCTCAAGATGGTAGTGAAGTGAAATCCAGTGGATTGACACAATGTCTTCTCTTGTAAATCATTGTGCTGAGCTGCCCTGCTACTATGGGAAATAATCACAAAATACAGTGCTACATGATACAGATCATCCTTTGGTTTGAAAAATACAGTGTTAATTTTATGCTTTCCTTTCACATAAACACCCTCACTTGCACCTTAACAAGCCCCCAAACATTGGTTACCAAATGACCATATTATATCAACCCCCCCCCCCCCTTTTTGTTCACTCGCTATAAAATTGAACAACTGGGACTGAGAGAATTTGGCCTTGGTCCAAAACATGGCTAGATGCATCTGCATTTGGCTCTGTGCCCAAAGATATAATATTCAAATGTGAGTTGTCCTTAATTTTTGTTTAAATCATCCTTTTTACTTTCTTTTTTTTCCTGGGGAGGGTACAGTGCTTGTAAGATGTTTTCCCTTCTCATTATCAGATTATTTTTTTTTAATGTATTCTATCTTTTCATTCCCCATGGAATTCAGAAAAGATGGAAACCAGCGAGGCTGTTTAGAAATTAAATGCCCCTCCCAACTACTCTTTCAGAACTACTTAACATTTAATACAGCAGTACTGTTTCTGTAGTTTCTTTTAAACATCCTACAAAGTATAATGCAGAGCCTTATTTCTTTGATTATTTTTTTTATATATCTAAAAAGGGCTTTTATTACCTATTAAATTCTAGGGGCTTTCTGCTCAAACTGCTTTAGCTGATACTGCTGTTGGTTAATAATTATAAATGTGCTATGGACAATAGGGCTTGGTACAGATTGTTGGGGTGGACCTTCCCTGACTGCAGTGGGCTTTGGTTCAATTTGCTTGCAGTGGAGTTGCACGTAAATCCTTTGTGCGTGAAGCTGCCTGTGATTGAAGCAGGGCAGGACTTTGAGAAGTGGCACAGCACAAAATCAACTGCAAATTCAGTCTTGTCTTTCACTGCTCTGTTTGTGCTGCCCTAAATTCAGCAACATAAAGGGGGAAGCAGGTCAACAGAGAGTGTGACCTTCAGCTGAGGAAAAATTTGCTGTATTTTCCATGCTTTAGTTACTGTTATTAGTACTGAAAATGCTTAACGGCAGTACCAATTAGATTGGTGTAAATAGAGATTATAATGTGGTTAGGGATAACACAACTGATGATACGTGTATTTAGTAAACAAGACTGTCAGTATGTATAAAACATCAGCAACATGTTAAAGCTTGGTATTTCATAAGACAGCAGAGCATGGGGATTGCTTTGAGACAGCAAGCTGAAAAAACATTTCATTTATAAATGAAACGTGTTTTAGTGTTATAAACCCCAGTAGGCATTTTACTCATTGGGGCTAATCATTCAAAATCTGCTCTTTGGTAACAAGCTGAGAGACAGAGCGGCATTTCCAAAGACATTGGGGGTTTTCTTAGTCCTTAGGAACAAGTTTGTTTTAGCTTTATGTTTTTTCCCGATTTAAAAAATGCTGTCTTTTGTATCTGGAGAGTAGTCCTAAAAGGCTAGATTTAGTAATATTTTACTGATTTACACGAACTGTTACGTAAATAATGACAAATATGGAGACTTAATTTCTCCACCACACGTGGTGTATGTTCTAAGGGTCATATTTAGCTAACTGATCCAACAACCTTGAGTACGGTATTTAAAACCAGCTATGGTGAGTAATTGTAAATCAAGTGCTTGCGTGGTTGAAGCAATTACCAAAATAAGATTATGCTTATTGTCAAAGTATTTCTGAGACTGAATTGCTCACTCTCTTCACAGGCTATTGTCACCACTCTCTAACAGTACTGTGATCTGAATGGGAGATTTGTACCTTGCAGTTGGGGCTGGCAAGGTTGATTACCAGCATACTGAAGCAGACAAAGAGGTTTAGGTCTTAATAGATGGATGTGAAAACTAGAGTTAGTTTCAGTAAGTGCTGATCTCCCAGAGGTAACCAGGTGCAAAAAAAATTCATCTCATCACCTATGAGGGTTGAGTGTTTACTGAAACTAACTCTGAAAAATCACCCATCCCGGGCTTGGCATTTTCTCTTCCTCCTCTTTTCTCCCTATCTCTCTGTAATAGTACAAGACTCTTTTTTTTTTTTTTTTTCCCCCCCCCCAGCTATAATTATAAATACAATACAAATCTGGGAGACATAAAATGGCTGTGAATATGCCATATTCAGAATCTGGAAAGTGATGAAGCAAAGTCCAAGAGAAACTATTTAAATATTTTTCAGTAAAACTCTGGTATTGGTTGCCACATGGGTTGCAGTTGGCCAGTATTGGGCGGAGACCCAGTAAAACCAAGTAACACTATTAAACCATACTGGGTATAACAGCATGTTCCCTGCTCCTCTTTCTGGTTTCAAAAATGTCTCAGTACAAAATGGAGTTTTGCTTAAAGGTACTGGGAAGGTGACCTTCTTAAGTGGCATAATGAAGGTCACTTAGAAATTGAAAAATGTAAATGATATAACAAATCTTTTCTACTGGCCCAACAAATATAAACATTGGAAGTGGTTGGTGAGGCCAGAAATACAGCCTAATTTAAGAAAAAGTGCTGAACTTAGTGATTGGGGCGGGTGGGTTGGGGAGGAAGCAAAGTAGATATATATCTGTGTGGAGCAAAGTAGTCACATATTTATCTAAGTTAGAAGGGGAAACATGGGTATTTCTCCTAATCTGATACTCTCTCTTTCCCAAGATGTTATTAGACTATCTCATAGCTAGATATTTGTTCATATTGAATCTACTCTTTATATGTTTTATATCTGGCATGGTAAGTTCCACACGTTAATTATCATAAGCATGAACCATTTCTTCACTTGAAGAAGAAATTTTCACCAATAACTGCTACTCTCCCTTAACCACTGGCAAGGAGGTTGCTGGAAAATAACATCAAAATAATATCACCTCTCTTAAAAAAAAAAAAAGAGAGAGAGACAGTGGAGGCAGACCTAATTTGTTTATACTGCTATTAAATTATAGAGCAGCACCAATGAAGCATGTGTTGTCACCTGCTGGCATTTTGTTCAACTGGGGGCTGCAGAGCACAGTGTCTGCATGGTTAGACACTGATGTCAGGCTCAGTGGAGATAAGAAAAGAATAAAGATCAGAAAAACAGATGCTTGGTATGATTAGACCACCTGGGTATTGCCATTTCTCCAAGGAGTGATGTTGTGTGCATCTACACCAGGAGCCTATAGCTGCAGAAGATGGCAAAAGCATACAAGCTGCATGAAGGTTCTGTTCCCATCAACTGTGTGGCTCCTGTGGAAAAACTTGTGGTAGCTCCTCAAAGCGCCAGACCAGTGAAGGTGCCTGAGACTAAGCTGAAGCAGAGGTGCCTGTGAGAGCTGAGCCCCAGGGTACAAGGCAGATTGAGCGCTTCTTGTTCCTGCCTTCCAAAAGTCACATGTGGATGTGGAGGTCCATGTGCCACTGCAACTGAATGTTTCTGCTTGAGTCAGCAGGTTGCTGTTAAGCAATCGCAGATGTGCGTTGAGTTCTTACTCATCAGTTGGTGTTATTTTTAAGTTTGACGAGGAGAAAGTTGCAGAGAACTGTCCCTTGTGAGACCATGAGAGTATTGGATCCAGCGGCTGTGTTACATGGAGGCTTGCATTTCCCTGTGCTGACCAGCTGTCATCCAGATAAAGCCTGTAATGAGCTTTTTAGCTTCAAGTCATTTCTGAAAAGCACAAGTGTTGTGCAACTTCCTCTTATTCATTATCAACAAATGCAGAGGCTGAAATGCTTGTGATCGTGCTTCAGTGCAGATGCTTTTTTCTCTTCTTGGGCCTATCATGTGTCTCTTGCCAAGCTGCTGTCTGGGTCTTTCCTGCAGCACCTTCTCCATCCTATCTCCTGTGCAGTTCCCTATGGCAATAGCTATGCTGGCTCTCCTTTCAGCTGCCTCCTCCGCAACAGTCAGGTTCCTGTGAAAGCAACTCAAAATCCTTCCATCAGATATTTGAGTGACTGCATTATAGACATCATGGATTGCATATGCATCTCATATCACTGGATTGTGCTGTCTACTGCTAATTTTGGTTGCAGATTTTCTCAAGAACAAATGAGCTTTTCTATGGCTTGTACAGCTCTAACTTCACCTTTGGTACCACATGGTAATTGAGAGGCAGACACAATCTTTTCAGCTGGCTGCTCTGCCAATTTTTTCTGGAAATGTTTTAGGTCTAGCTCATGACAAATCTTTTGTGCCCATTTTTCCATATCTTTGACTTTGATTTTTCTCATTAAAGCCTCTCATATGTCTAGGGAGAGGGGTTTTTTTCTTCTCTGTGGGAAGAAAGGACTCCTTACTGTAACACTTCTCTTTTCTTGGTGATTTGCTTTCCCTTAAGGCTGTGGTAGTCACTTCTTTCTGTCCTTGGCCAGTGAAATCCTGAGAAGCTCCATGGACTACAGCAAATACTGCTTTCTGTCTGAAATCACTCAGCAGTTTTAAGGCAGCTGTTGAGTCCTTTGACTCTAACGGAAGAGCTAATGTTTGATCCTTACAACATGGCAGCTCAATATTGGATTCCTATTTCAATATTCCATTTTAAGGCAGACATGGGGAGTTTGTTGTCTAACATACCCAATGTAACAGCCACAAAATTAGGTTCCTGCAACAGAAACTATGTGCTTTCTGAGTAGGAAAAAAAAATTAAAATGAAAAGCCACTTACTTCTCAGTAACAGCCTTACAAAGTAAGTCCTACTTAAAAATTTTAAAATTGTTTCTAAAAATCTGATGTCTATTTTAGGAGATCCCAAGAGCCTGCTTTAAAGGCTCTTTCTGTTCAGTTTCTTCCATTCTTATTTTGCCTCCCGGTGTCCAGTCCTTGCTCTGTGGCTGGCACCCTCCCAGTCCACAGGCAAATGCCTGTAGTCTCCTCCATCTGAAGTTCACAGGCAGCCAAAAACTCTCTGAACAAGCCTTTGACACAAGTGTGGTTTTGCTGTTTCCATCCAAAACACAAAGGCTCCTGCCTTTCACTAATGAGAAGACTAAGACCAATATGATGGCACAAGGGCCGGTTCCACAGACATAGCAGGGGTCAAGGTGAAAAAAATGTTAATTTATTGCTTTTTCACCTCATGTTTGCTTAGTTGCCATCGAAGAGAGCATACTAGAGAAGTGATGTAGAATTACTCATCCTTGCAACTGCTGCATGGTATAAATGCAAGTTACCTTGTGGTTTGTAACTGGAATAAGGATGCATCCAGTCTTCTGAATACAGACCGCTATTTTAACCCCGGAGAGCTCTTGGGTCTACCAAAATAGCTCAAAGAAAAGGCCTATGTAATTTATAAAGAATTAGGAATTCTTTGATATTTTGGATTCCTTGAGTCAGTGAAATGAAAGGTATTTTTGCTATCATTTCTTCTGTGTTTTCTACTTTTCACACCTCCCCACAGAGTAAGATTTTCAATGAATAAGCAACTGATGATGACACTGTATCTCTAGATCCTCTTTGGTAGCAGGAATATTGAAAAGTTAAGTACAAAAATGCTCTAAGTGTATTTCTCCTCCTTGTTAACTTTCCTCTGTATTTCAGCTTTCCACCAGCAGTAATTCCAGAGGAAATCTGCATTCCAAAAAGCTAAATTTAATCTGGCATTTCTGCTAGTCTTCCAAAGATCTACTTATCACAACATATGCAGATGTAGTTAGGGGTTACTGATCTGAAGTCTATCCTAATTTAGTTTAACTATATAGACTATATTTCCTCCCTTCCCCGATACCTGCCCTAGGGTGATGAGTGAGATGTAACATATCAATACAGGTTTTCTGTGGTGGTCTCTAAGTATGGGAATAGAGTGGAGGAACTGTACTGTAGTTGCTAAAATACATATGAAATGCATGACTGAGATCTCCTGTGGTATGTTGTGAGGTCTTGGGAATCTTTGTCAAAATGACCTTGGGGGGGGGGGGAGGCGGGGAGAGCAGATAAAATCAATGAATATTCAAATTCTTATTCCTGTTAAGCATGTAATTCTTTAATTATTTCCGTGAGTTTAGGTACCAAGGCCTGTGAACCCTGGATGATGCAGAGCTAACCGTGTGGCCTCTTAGAGGAGCTTCTGACCAGCATGGAGACAGGTCTAGGTCCCACAGGAGGGGACTCTTATCCTGGTGGGAAGTCATTCTGAGGTGTCTCATCTGTATAAAATGACTACACTGTAGCTTGCCAAAATAATGATGGTAAAATGCTATTTGTGTGGCTTCTGATGAGCTAAGACCCTAGCTTAGAGTGTACACCTGGACCTGGTCTTTTCATAGAGATCTTATTTTAAAACTTCAGTTTGTTTTTTAACAGACATGTAGAAACCCCTGGTCACACACTTTTTTTTTATCTGATTTGGTACATTTCTCCCTCTGTGAAGAACAGGTAAAGCACAAGGCAGTTTAATACTTCTATATGGGATCTAACCTCAGTAATTTTAAAGTATTCTTCAGCTCAGAAACTTGATCATAAGAATAGTGTATGCATTTTTCCTGCATGCAGTTTTGTTCCTTGCTAGTTTTCTGTATTGTATACATTACACTAAAATATTTCTTTAGTAAGAATTACTCTTCTAAGCTCCACCTGCAATCCAAGAGTCCAAATACACCTTATTCTCTAGTTATTAAGTATTACCAGTAGTGAAAATGCAACAGGTCATATTTTCCTCTGCCACTGCTTTTCATTCAAGGTTAGACCTAACATAAAGTTAAGGTTAACATGCTACCTGTGTATTTTGAAATTGTCAATGCTGCTTTCTAAAATGAAATACCCAAGCTCATTCTTTGCTGTTTTGTCCTCTGCAGGGCAGGCAAGGAGCAGAAGCAACAAGAGCAACAACAAAATTTTATGCCTAAGCAGGTATAATTTAAAGGCAGCGATTAAATGTTTTCTAAATGTCTTTTTCAAATTCAGTAACAATTATTCGCTTTATTCCAAATACTTATGATATTGAAGGATTTATATATAGTTTCTTTAAAAACGTGAAGGTTCTCTGTTTTGCCTTCCCCAAAATAAATAAAATCATCACATATTCTTTCCTTTGTGAAATATGCAGTTTTCCCATAGGAAAAATAATAAAATTCCCTAATAACTTTGTTAAATTGTTTGCAGGTGTCAGTCATAAGTATAGGCATGAATAAACCAAAATAATGGTTGTATAATATTAAAGAATCATAAAACAGAAATACAGCATGAATAAACTGAAACATCAAGGGGTCTTGAATGTAGTTCCAGTCTTTTGTTGCATATGGTAATCTCTGGACTGTGCATGCATCTCCCCTGTTCTAGCGATACAGCAACCTGCTACAATTTCATTTTAATAGGGAGTAGATATAGGGGTTTTTTGGGGGGAAAAATATTCTGCTCCAAAACAGTGTCAAGAACTGTGTTCTTGTTATATTACAAAAGATATTTAATACCTGCTCTGTCATCTAACATGAAGAAGTATTTTGATTTCCTAATATAAATTGTAGTAAACTTACTTTAGCATCCGTATGTATCTGTACTCTCACCACAGAAGCTTGCTAGAATTCTTGACATATAGCTTCATGCACAGTATTTACTGCGCTCGTGTTTATTTTTTTCCTTGGTGCTGCAATGGCTTTCTTAAGAGCCAAAGAAAAGTGTATTTGTTTCTATTGAAAGGTGGCTGTCTCAGTTTTCCATGTTGACTCATAAACAAATGTAGTTGTATGGGTTATTTTCCATGACTTCACATAGGGTACTGCTGGTAAGAGAACCTGAATAAGTATGTTCCTGCTACAAAGAGCTAAAATAGGGGGAAAAAAAACCAAAAAACCTTTCTATGGTACCCTGTTAATTTGATTTTTCATTTTCCACACTCAAGGTTTCAGGAACAAATATTCAAAATATGAAAAATTATTCATATTTTTCATATTACATGCCTTGGTAAAATGTAACAGATACTACATACTTTAAGCAAATTGAATTTCCAATGCTGTACATAGCTGTGTGTCTGTTCTGTGTGTCTGTAGCAGGACAGCCATCACCGAAAGGTTTTAGCACTTGGACAAAACTCCTCATACTGCAAAGCTCTCCATAAGCATGGTGAGTGATGTGTGTTTATCCAGGCTCAGGCTTCTGGTGACAGAGGAGGGTACAAGCATCTGACGTTGTGGTCCTGAAACTATTTTAGCCTTAGAGCAAACAAATCTTTCTGCCAAGCAGTTTTAAAGTTTAGGAGAGGTTTTAGCTGTTTAGTAGAACTAGCGGTGGTGGAGGGATGATGCAGAGGATCCTGCTGCCCTCCTTTCCACCTGTGGGCATGCCTCCTGTTCCTTGAGGGTGAGAAAGGGGTGCACAATGCAGGGGCTTCAGCAGAATAGATCCTTTCAGGAATCCTTTGCTAGACCACAAAAACAAGACCGTTGCCCTTTTATGCCACCCTTAAGACACCTGGGCAACACCACTCTGCTAAAGAACTAGAGGCTGCCTTGGTGCAGCGATGCTATGCTTGTAATCATAAGAGCAAGGACTGAGGCAATGTCAGCCTGGCCTCACCAGCAATCCTAGAAATATCTTGCAGGGATTCTCCCAGTGTTGCTGTGTGCAGAGTACTTCCATGGAAAAGGCATGACTTTGTTTTGATGAAGTGCAGATTGTTAAGGAAGCTCCACGTGTAGATAATATTTCCTATCTACATTGTCAGCAGCCCATTCTATACTCATCCTGGAAACTGCTCTGCTAATAGATTGGCTCCTGATACGGTGTCTGAAGTCCTTGATCAATTATTTTTGCTTGGGTTTTTTTTTGTTTTTTTTTGGCTCGGAAGAAGGATGGCTTTCTGTAAAGTAAGTGCTGGCTCAAGCATTCTCTGCTTTTTCCCTGGGTGTGTTTGCCTGTGTGTGTTCTGGATACATAATGATGTGCTATCTCTGCATCTAGAGCCCAGTGATTTTTCTTTTGCAGTCTATGTCAAATCATCAGGCATAGCTGTGGGGCGCCATGAAATAAATCTCTCTCAGAAATCAGTATACGGTCATGGACTGAACCACGCAAGCAACAGTGGTGTTACTCTGCTGTGGTGTTAATTTATCCCTTTCCTCTGAGGTAGAACCGTGAACTGGGGCTTTGAGGGGCAGCACCCATGTCGTGGGGTCGTATTCGGCCTAGTGGTTCATCCACAGAGCTGGAGAAAAGCCTTTACACCAGGGGTCACCTGGGCTGCTCTGGGGGGGTGGGACCCTCTCTGATGGCAGAGGCTTCTTCAGTTGCACACCTACTTTGAAGCGTAGCTGGTTGCCTAGGTGGGGTTTTATTTGCATGCCTGTTTTTTGTTTGTGACAGTATGCAAATATGAGTGTCCTGCACCTCCAGATAATGACAAGGAGTGGAGTTAATTTTTAAGGAGAAGCTGTATAAGCACGGCACAGTTAAAGTTCTTGATGTAAAGAAAGTCACCAATTCACAAAGGAATTTGATTACCTCTATCCATTATACACACACAGTGAGTGATCGTGCTACTAACCATCTGTCATCTATTTCATTTGCATCATCAACACCTGCCCTGTTTATCTGCTACATTCTTTTTTTCGCTGAATTCTTACACTGCTTTAATAAAATACAGAAATGTTATTGTTAAAAACCAATTAATTTACAATCCTCCATAGAGATAGTATTACTTATAATTCAATTTAGCTTCTAATGACCTGCTTTCTTGCAAAATGACTTAATTCTAGTGTCAAAGATTAGTTATTAGACATTACCCTGCTGTACCAGTCATGTACTGCTGAGACAGGCAAAGCAGCTCTACGTGTCCCTGGTCATTAATCAGAACTCAGAGACATTTTCCCTTTCATTACAGAACCTGATTTCATCTGCCACTTTAACTCTTTGCTTTACAGAGTATTTTGAATCTACCTTTCCTTGTGGTTTTTGTATTTTGGGCCTTCGAGGGGGAGAGCAGAGCTGGAATTCTGATCACTTCAGAAAGAGCTGTCGTTGCCCATGCTTTCTGCTGACCCTCCACTGAGGAGTTCATTTTCCATCACCCGTAGGTGAATGGGGCCTGAAAAGCAACACTTGCTTTTCCCTACACCAGTTTTGGGGAAATGAACACAAGTGGATTTTCCATAAAATTATAGCACTGGGTGTACTTTCCTCCTCATTGCAAGAAAAGGTATTATAAATATACAGCACAGAGGCCAACCTGCTTCCATGCAAGTGACTTGGCAAGGCAGCTACCACTAGCCACCTCCTTCCTGGGCTTCACAAAAAGCATCATGAAGCAAGCAGCCAAATCCAGCCAATTCTCACAGCGTTGGCTGGGCTCACGGGCATTCTGAAGAATGGCTGGATTTGCAGTTCACACATTGATGTTTCACATACTAAATACTATGTGCAATCTAGGGCTGGGTCAGATTCTTCTTTCTCCCAATATCCCAGGCAAAGGTTGGCTTTTCTTACTCATTACTAGTCTTGCTTCTTCCTCTTTCTCAAGTGGCATAGCATTTTACTGGGAGTAACCCTGTTTGTGGGGCATTTGCAGATTGTGATGTGAGAGTAAGGATGGATATGATCTTTGGAAAATGGTCTAAAGCACTATTCTCTGTCTTTGGTTTTTGTTTCTGTGATGCATAAGAAAAATACTTGCCATTAATTTAAATCCCAAACCTTTTCAGCATTTCAGGAACAAAGGGCATAAAAACTGCATATACAAATGGATGGATTATATATAGAAACTAAACCTTTTAAACAATTTATGACAACTTAACCTTTTGAACAATTACACACAGACTATTTTTAAAAGGCGTAACAAAGTTAAAACTTCAGGTTCATCAAAACCCATTCATGGAGACAGCACAACTGGCAGGATTTAATGTGGAAAAGGTTATTTCTTCTGTTCGCAGCCAAGTCTATATGCTGCAGCACTACTTCCAATAAAAATCTTATTTTTAGCATGTTTAAGTGGTGCAGCTTAGAGTAGGTGAAATTTTTTATTTTCCCAAAATACAGTCACTTCTGCCTTTTGAAAACTGAGAAGATACCTAGTGTTATAAAAGGCTCATCTGACTTCTTTACAACTGCATACCACACTGGAAGAATAAGAGATGCTCATTATTTTCCTAAAGCACAGGAATTGGCTGTACAGTGTAGGCTGACGAAACTTCAACAGCTGTCTTCTAAGAAGCAGGGATTTTTTCACAATAGACTATCAAGGGACATGTGAATAGTACACCAGACTAACTCTTAAACAACAGGCATTCTTACAAATGATCAAACTCAGGTATGAGCGCCTAAGAATAACCTCCTTTGGATGGCAGGGGTGGGACATTGCTGTATATAAAACATTTTGCTGGGTGAATGCTCTGTTTATATAGCTTATAATATTTGCAGACAAAATCCATCTGAAACACTAATATCTTAAATACCATGAGGATCACTCCTTTGGACAAAATGGTAAATCTCTTAGTATGAGCATCCTTAACAGCACCGCTTTCCAAATGATACGGACTTATCGCTTCAATCAGACTAATAAATAATTCACATTTCTAAATGGTTTCTGCACAGGGTGATGGGGCGTTGTGGTAGGCTAGGAAAAATCCAGCTAGAGCCTAATTTGTCTTCAGACATAATCCTAAAATAATCCTTTTTTCAAATGGTAAAAGTTCGTGCCTCCTGCTCAGGCGGCACATCATCAGCATCCAGATCAGGAGTTATGCCAAACTAGCTGTAATCTAATATGGAAATGAGATGTTGGCCTTGATATTGTGTCATTCTTTTGAATGGGATCACCTGCACCCATATCTCCTAGGAGGAAATTTCAAACAGAGTTAGCTCCTTAAACCTTCTAATTAAAATGAGAAATCCCCAGGCTTCCATGACTCAGCCTCGGAAAAAGATTATTAGGAATTTAATAGGGAAAATATCGCATCTCAGACCATCTGTGACCCAGTGCTCTGTGAGAATTTAAAGAAAACTGGAGGGAGGAGGTGCACGCTCCAAAGCACACTCTAGGAGTACTTTGTTGGAGCTGCAATAAATCAACATAGTTAGAGTACAGCCTTTTTCAGATTTAATTACTGTTACATAATTATTAGCAAAGCAGTCTCCTCTGAAACTGTAAAACTCATTACATCAAAAATCCCCAAGCTCCTGATGGAATTTATGAACTAGTTACTTTCTTCCTAGCTCTGGGAAAATGCAATAGGATGCATTTGGTTTTGTCTCCAGCAATTTTTTAGTGTGGTGAACTATTCTACTCGTCCTAGTTTCTGGGAACATTCCCTACTTGCCTTTTTTTTTTTTTTTTAATATAAAACATGTTCACTTGTTTGCTTTTCTGCTTCTGGCATGGAATCTAGATATAAGCACTTGGGAACAGATACCCTTTTACCCCTCACTGAAAGGGATTCGCATCTCATTTCCTCCATCACTCCAGTAGCTACTGATTGAGCTAAAGTATGGATTCCCTCATGGAGATGCCAAAGAACAAATTTTTCATTGTCTTTTCCCAGAGGTTTTGCTGTGAATACACAGCTTTAAAACCTGCCAATGATCTGAACAAATAGCCACTAGGGAAGGCCATTTGTAGTCTATATCAAGCAAGCCTGAGGCCAGCCTTTTCCTGACCATTGTTGCCCAGTTTGAGACCGTTTACAGCCGCCTCCTGGCTCTCCTGTAGGACAGCAGAGAGGTTACATGATGCCGTAATGGACAGGGTGACCCTTGGATCCATGACATTGCCTCATACCTGGAAGTAATAAGAGACATCCCCTCAGAGAGCTGAGAGAACAAGTGAATGGTTTCGGCAATGGTTCCTTTAGGGTCCTGTTATTTCACAGCTGCTGGGGCTGAGCTGAGCAAGCGGCAAGGTCTCAGCCCAACTACAGTAATCCTACCTCTCCTACTTCTTCCGTCAGCCAGGAAATTGCAATTATTAGTGGACCTTGTGCTAGCACAGTTCAGCCATTAGCCTTGGGAGGTAATCCTAAAGCGAAGCCTGACTTTGGCTGCCTGCAACCTCAGGAGTCACAAGGCTGGGCAAGACATCATAGCATGTTCAGGAGTAACTCACAGATAATCAATGCTTTTGTGCTACAGCACGAAGCTGAAATCATATTTACCTGTTGAAATTGCGATGATAATATCATCATGAGATGGGGCAAGGCTAGCCTTCTTTTTCTTGAGCTGCTGTGGTAAGTTTACGGCATCAGAGAGTACGTGCTCTCCCTGCATTTATCCCCGTGAAGGTATGATTTAGTGGTTGTATAAGTTGACTTGCTCTTTTATGCAAAATCACAAATCTTACAACGGCGATTGTATAGGTGCCCAAAATTTCTTGGCTTGATCCAATTTTGTTTACCTGTAGACACAGTACTAAGATAACACTTGCCCCACAGTTTAAACTAGTGACTTAGAAAACTTGAGATACTGAGCTACACTGGGTCAGGAATATCGGGATATTCACTTTTGCTCTGCATTTAATATAATTTAATTATCTTCACAGATATTTTCTTGGTATATATTGCAGGTTGCAAAATAAAAAGAAATTCATGCAAGACAATAAAACATAACTTAATTTTGCATAGCATTTTAATGTGAAATGAATCCTAAAATGTTTAATAGAGTTAAACAATACATTTATAATACCCCAAAAGGAAGATTAAGGAAGTAAGCAAGAATGAATAGGAACCCTCTTCCCAAAAACAGGGATATAGCTTAAGGATCAGGATGTGCATTTCACATGGCACCAGCTGAAGTGAAGTTTCCTGCACTACATTTCTGGTATACAATAGATAAACAGTGCTTTAGAGAGGAAGAGAGAAGGATAGAGAGAGTTTTGAACTTGATTTTTAAGTGAAAGAGGAGTCAGTAGAGTTTAGTCAAAATAGGATTATACGGCTGAACACGTTCTGGAGAAGAAAGTCTTGAGGAGATCATAAGGAGAAGAAATTACACTAGTTAAGGTAAGAGGAATGAACAGTGTAATTCTTATTGGTGGCCTGAAGAAGAAAACATGGTATGTGAAACAGAAGATAAAGACACGATATGAAGGTAATCCTAGTACTGTCCATGAAGCTTATTTGAATTGTGGAGAGGTCTGTCCAGATCTAGGTCAGGGAGAGAAGAAATAAAAGCACCCTTGAGGACTCTCTCCTTATCTGAGCAAATCTTCTGAAGCATCTCACTGGAAAATTGTACGGAGCTTATTTTCTTGGGCGCATCCTTACTTTGTGAAACATGGGCTCAGGATGTTTATTGGCATAGAGGCAGAGAGCATGAGTTGGGCAGTTATGTGGGCCACTGGGTAAAGCATCAGATTGAGGTCTCCGACACCCAAGCAAGTTACCATAGCTTAATGAGTTCCTGTGTAGCAGCTGAGCTGTTGCAAATGTAGGGTAGCACATGCTAATTTAAACTATTTTCACTGAGGCTCAGCTGATGCATGGCAGCCACTAAGCCAAGGTAGCTCGGTCATATGTCTGAAATCTGATTGAATGAATCTGGGTTCAGCTCAGTTCAGGAGGTAGATTGTCAGGCTTCTACTCACTTCATGACTTCTTTGGGCAACCACTTCATCTTGGTTTTCTCATGCATATAGCAATAGTAATGTTGCCAACTCGCAACTGTGAAATACTTCGGGGGAAAGGAGAGAGGGAGGAAAAAGAGGGGGGAATGCTCTAAGAGCAGGATCTTTCTACTTGTTGCTGGGTAGAAGTGTGGAGTATGTTGAACTTTGGCTGAGTTTAATGCAAAGTTTTCATGCTTGCCATCATTAATACCTGAGTAAATCTAATGTTTTTAAAGGGGGTTTGCTGTATAAACAAGGGCAGAATCTTGCTATTCGGGACTTAGCCTTCCATGGTGAGCGTGCATAACCTCAGCTGAGATCTATCAGAATTCCTGGGAAGTGCTGAAGGAAGAACAGAAGAATCAGGAAATGTGCATTTTGCTTATCACTTACTCTCTTCGGGTGTTTTGGAAGGTATGAGGTGCTCCTATCCTCCCAGGAGAAGTGCACAAGTGTCTATTTTTTAAAAATACACTATGTTTTTTAATCATTTAATAGGGAGAGGTTTGGGGTTTCCCTTCTCTGAAATGAAGGTGTTCCCCTGTGGAAGGATTTTTATTCTGTTTTTGTGTGGTGATCCGAACATGTGGCACTCCAGACAGCTATTCTGTTCAGAGCTAAAAAACACCAAGCATTTCCTTTAATACTACCAATAAACATTTGTGTTATTTTTTCCATAAAGTGGTACTCTAAGCATCATGCCAGTTCTTCAAGTGACAGATTCTTTTGGAGGCGAAAGAAAACTATCAGTATTTACTGGTTACTGTAAGTATTTCCGAAAAATTTAAGAAGCACAGATTCCTTAACTATTTATGTATGCACATCAGTTACAGTACCCTGCTACTATTTATTGGTCAGAACGACAAAATACATGTATCAAGAGTTATGACTGCTGTGATAATTACTTGAGGGAATCACTCCATAACAAAAATTAAAAATAAAACCATAGTATTGTGTACAGTGATTAAATATTTGTGGAATGATTTATTCTACAGTTATGGAGGTGGTTAATATTACAAAATATTTGATCCAGAAAATTAAACATCTTGCTGCAGAAATGGTCATCTTATTCTTACAATAACAACTTTAGAAGTTGAGAAAAACGATGCTTCCTGCATACTCACAGTCAATTTCCTGTCATGCCCCTCCTGTTAACAAAGGAGTTTCAGGCAATAAACTTGCAAGCTGCTACAAAAATCACCTGATATCACTCTTGCATGTATTTACAGTGGATGATAATGGGGAAGAGCAGAGGAACAATCAAAGATCTTGTTTTGGGGGTCCTGCCTTGTGAGCATAGGCAGCCTTTGCCTAGTTATTCATCAGACTAAAGATTTTCAATGGAGCTGTGCTAACCCCCTCAGCTACCGCTTCTGGGCTGGCAGTAGCAGCTGTCTCTTACCATTACGCCCCGAGGAAGCAATGGCATTTGCCAGCAACTCCCTTTGTGTCTAACTCATTTCCTACATTCTCTTCTTTCATTTGCATAGTCAACTGGTCCTTACGCCTCAAGAAAATCAGGAGAGCATCTGAGGAATAAGTTGTTAGAAATGGAGTTTTTTAAACATCACACCAGGAGGTGCATGCACAGACCTCATTATATTCCCAACAGGTCTGCCAGCTCACGAGAACATAACACACCAGAGAGAGACTCTCTGTACTAACAGTTGACTACTAAAATAAAGACGGCAGCTCCCTGACTCCCTCCCATCTCAGGAAATCATTGTGTAAATGCAGTGAAATATTTCTGTAAACCCGGTTTCCATCATGATGCCCTTCTGGTGGGCAAGACTTACTGATATCAGGAGTGCTAGAAAAAGTAGGACTTAAGTTATAATAGGCTGCCTGCTTCTATTGTTCTTCCCTCCATCTGTCTCCCTTCTTTCACAGTAATTTAGCCTGGGGTTGTCCCAAAAGCGTCGGTTAGAAATTAGTCAAAATAACCCGAAATCCTAGAATATCAGAGACTTGTTTCACTGAACCTCTTTAGAATCAGGGCTTCGGCATCATTAATGCTTTGATCTCTGATGGTTTTTCCCATCTGTGGTTAGCCAGGCTGCAGTGGCACGCTGATGCCTTTGCTGCCCAGGAGAGGTCTGGCAAAGATGTTTTCCAGGTGAGGGTCTGTGTTGACATCAACCACTCTGAACAACAAACAGCTAACGATGCCTCAAAGATGTCTCTGATAAATAACAGTCACCAAGACACCCTCCCTTTTCATTCTTTTTGACTAACACAGTAGATATGTGGTAAGCCTGACCTCCTAGTTCTGGGTGGTGTTCATGTCTTTGTTAGGTGCTTTCAGGCTGTTACTTGATGTACTGTGGGGTCTCAGGATGTGAAAGGCTCCTTTTGTCCCAGCCCTATGCCCTCTTATTCTGAGTTTGGATACGATTGAGGCTGTGCCTGATGTGGTTTCCCAGCTATAAGTGGAACCCAGGCAGAGCTGAACAGTGGTGAACCAAACCAGCTGCTGACTTATGAAACAAGTGGCAAGGTTTCAATCACAAGTGCTGTTAATGAAAAAAAAAAAAATTCTGTGCTTATGATTTTGGCCTTATTTACTGTTGACCCAGTGCCGACCACCATGCCACAGCTGATGCCAGTTGCCTGTTTGAAGCAATAGAGAAAGTACTCTGGGAATCTGACAATTTTATTAGGAAAGCAGGTCATAAAACTTCCAACAAAGTAAAAGTGCTTTGAAGTATCTTGCTTTCGTTATGAGAAAGACTTCATTGGGTGGATTTTTTGGAGGAGGGGGAAGAGAGATGGAATGAGTGTTACTGTGACCTGTGTGGGCTTGCAGCCTAGTGACTGGAGCTGTGGCATGGAATGCTGGCATTCATGGCCTGGCTTTTATTTGGAAACGGCTCAGTTTATCGATCTTGCTCTCAATCAGGCAATTGATCAATCAGACTTGAATCTAGGGGCATAAATCCACTGTAACCACTCTTCAGTGGGCTTTGTTAGGCAATGATGAACCTGGTGCTCCTGGAGTTTGGTGTGGTCTTAGTCCTCAAAAGAGGTAAGAGAGAGAGAACTTTGAAGAAGCACTGTCACTCATTCAGACACAACAAGGTTCTGCGACAAGCCAAATGAAAATGAAGCGTTATGTGCAACATACTGCCTTTATCTGGTTCATCTGTTCAAACTAATCACAGTTTATGCACAACTCCAGCTACGCTATTCAAAAACTCAGCAGTACTTCACCAACAGCCAACCTATATGTCGCTGTCAAAATTTAGGGTCTTTGGTTGTTTTTAAGCTTTGTAGTCAATGCTGATGTTCTATCATCTTGTTATGTTTTGGTCTTGTTGGCTCCAAATAGGTCTTGGATTACTCAGTGCTTTTAAAAAATGTGCCATGGTCAGGAAGCTGAGCTGCTGATAGCAGTCTGACTATGGATGCCTTTTTCATAAACAGTGGTTATATTTGTGGTTCTGTGAATGCACGTAGATATTCATCAGTCTTATGTGGGATCCCAGATGGTGTCAGTGGTTTTGGACCTGTTTGGACTGTTGTGCCTATGTAGGAACCATCTAGAACAGCTTTTCTGCCAGTAAGCACAAGCTGACTTCACGTGCCTATAGACCATTCTGCAAATGAGCCTCTGTAGTGACCAGGGAACCTAAAATTGAAGCCATATGGAAACTTACTGTGCATATTAAATTGCATGCAGCAGTGTTAACAGCATTTTGATTTGTGGCTGCAAGTAATAAATGAATTATATTAATTTTGTAGCTGCAAGCTAATTTCTCCAGAATTACTTTTTAATAACCAGCATCATGTTCACTGGTAAGATTTAAATACATTTAGGAACAAATCTGAGGATTTTTTTTCTTTTAAAAAAATTAATGCTAGATTATCATTTGAGACTGAGTTTATTTTCATAATTCTGTAGATATTTCAAAGTAAAATGTCACATAGCAGTTGAGTGACATGGAGACCAGATTACCTATACATGATGAAGAAGCTGGGGTAAATCACAGGTGAAATGGGTAAACTAAACAAAGACTTTGTATTGTCTACTTCTACTTTAACACGTACTGGCCTGCAGGAGAGAAGGGGCAGATATAACACTGATCTAGGATATCTGAGCACAGGAGTTATCCCTCCTTGTGTGCTGTCCTTACTTGCCAATAACTTACCTGTTTTGGAGGAGGGGTTGCTTCCCAGACAACTCATTGGTGACTGTAAGAGGCAGAGGAGGATGGTGAGTGTAGGATGACAGCCTGGGATTGCTTGAAATGTGTGTGGTTCCATATAAAATATCTTCTTTTATGCCTTGGTCCATAAATAACATATTTAATACATTAATACTGATGCTGCTAGTGTAATTTTTCCCTAGAAAAGTGCTGAATTTGAAGGGAGGACACATCCCAACACATGGATAGAAAAAAAGAGTGTAGGGAATATGACCACAGTAGCAGTGAGATATTGCACTCAGGCAGCTTGTACTGTTAGTCGTTTATGGAGGCCACTAGGCACAGCTGAAATGAACCACTGAAGAGCTTTTCCATAAGGCTGTGCCCGTGGTAGAGGCCATTACTCATGATGGAGTCACCGTCTTACAGAATGTGCTGACATCTGTGTGAGTACCTGAGGGTACAGGGTAACCCGTGATTGAGTAAGATGTGGATGTATTGTACAGCAACATATCTCCTTTAGGGCATCTTTTGCAGGCTCAGCTGTTGTGAAATGCTTGTTAATCCAGCATGAAGGCTGAAGTAACTGTTACGGGGTAGATGACCTGCTGTGCAAAGCAACCGCGTCATTCAAAATGGGGATAGACAGGGTTGTAGGCAGACACACTTGCTGTCCAGGTGGAGCACACCAGCGCCCCAGCTCACATTTAACGTACCTGTTCCTCAGGAGGTAATTCTCTGAATTTGTTGTGACCACAAAATTGCTTTTTTCCCTGCAGAAGCCCAGTACTTCCTTACCAGTGTTTCCACTGGGTGCCATGATGCATCTTGCAGTGAATTACTCTATCTGCTAGGACATCCTTGATCATACTTTTGGTGGCGTTTATTTGTATCCTGCATCACTTATTATGTCGGGGCTGTGTTTCCGTGGTTGTGATATTTGTCATTCTGATTTCTGTGTTTAGTTATCTTATGCCTCTCCTAAAAAGAGACTCTGAGATGGGGCACAGGGACAGGGTTATCCTTTTAGTGAAGCTTCTATTATTTTATTGAGTAAGGGGGAAAAACTAGTTGCGTAAAAAGAGTAAGAATATATGAAAATTAGGAATTGAGAGAACGTGATGGTTATGATCAGTTTGAATACATGGGCTGAAGGTCAGTGTAGCTAAACACCTGGAAACTGGTGACTGGACATGTTGACTGGCTATTCGCTCGCTGCCTTATTACACTCATAAATTTTGTGCCCTTTTGGCATCAGAATTAGTATAACCGCGTGCATTCAGTCAAACGATTTCCCCGCTTCCTGATGGAAACCTGCAAAATCTGTGTCCCAGTGGGTATAGGCGTGCCTCTGTGTGTGCACTGATGGGTGTGAAATGAACCAAAATGGTTATTATATCTGTTGTGGGGAATATATTTACTTTTCTAAAGCAATGCATGGTATCAAGATGCCAAGCACAAGAACAGCTCTCTCCTTAAATCCAGAGGGAGAGGGCTTTGCATTGTTATTGACATGGACTCTCCCTCAGAGTTTGGGGATGAATTTTCAATTGCTTAATTATTAAGATTAGCAAGAGTCATGCTCCTGATGTTCTTGTTGTCTTCGTTGTCTGGACAATGCCTTTCTTTCCCACATGTGGTTCTCCTGGTGTGGGGCAAATATCCTCTAGTATTCGTGTGGTCTTCCCCCTGGATTCTGAGGAAGATCCCATCGTAGTTTCTTTGTTTGCAAGCTGTCTGCCCAACAGAAATGTCATTTCAGTTGCATGTAAGCATTATGCATCTGCTCATGTGGCTGTAAATAAATAACGTAGTGGATAAGGCTACGTTTAGCTTCCCGTGTGATTTAGAATCCAATCTGGTATCTGCTGAACTCCCATGGAACAAGAGCAGACCTAAGCCTGCTTTCAGGAGTACAAAATTTATGTCATAATCTCCTATTTAGCCTGGATTCTCTATCTGTACAAGGACCTCCAATTCAGTTGATTATTATAATTTTCATTTGCAAACAGAATGTCCAAGCACATCAGAATTTATAATCTTTTATGTATCAGTTTGAAATATACTATTTCACGTATTAATCAACTCCAATTCAAAAAACCCAAGGAAAACACCCCCAAACCTGCTTAGTAATGCTGTACAGAAATGCAAAAAAGCCCCTCCAGAATATCAGAAAGTACAATGTTCGCTAAGCTAATATATACTGAATACCCTAGAAAAATGATGTTATAAAGGTTGCTTTTCTGTTCCAATTTTATTATTTTTTTTAACCTCCTGAAGTAGTCCAGAATTTCAGCTGCTATCAGATCTGGCTTGTTTCTGTATGGTATGTTCTACATACATGGTGTCCTAGAATTAAATAGTGCAAGTAGTGCAGTTACAGGGATAAATGTGGAAGTCTAGGAGCCTACTGACAAAGGAAAAGAGCCAAGAGAAAACAGTGTTTTGGGGCAGTAGGGGGCGGAAACCTCTTTACAACTCTGTAGCAACATTTGTGGGTGATGCCAATTCAAAGCCAGGACTCCACACTGCAAGCATTAAAAAAAGAAACTTGGTTTTTTCTTTCCCCCAGATCTCTTTTACCTGTGAGTTTGGTTTTCCTTTCCCTTTTCCTAGCTTGTTCTTGCATGTCCTCTGGGGTAAGCGGAAGGCTCTGCAGGAAAATACGCCATCCTTTTGGCATAACGTGCAATAATATTGTGAGACGACTCAGGTCTGATTGTGCGGCGGAGAGGGCTTGGGAGTGTGATTCTGCATGGCAGCCCTGTGTACGGTAGTTGGATTTGTATCAGTGAGACACGACAGGTCTGCCCTTGAGATTCTGTGGTGGCACAGTGCCAGCTGTTCGCCACGCTGATCTGTGTCTCTCCAGAGCAAAATCACAACCTGCTGCCATGGTTCAGCTCTGGGTCAGACCCACAGTCGGATTACTGAGGGATGGGGATATTTCGGGGTTTCTTTATTTGTTTCTTTGTTTTTGCTTTTAATTTGGAAATTGCTGAAATTTTATAAGGGGATCTGCTTTCATGACAATTTAGCCCAAAGCAGTACCATCTCTGCTACTTGTACATCAGAAGCTGTAGGATTTTGGTACCAGGATTAAACCTGCTTTGACCTTGGATATAGGCCATAAAATATAACCATAGGCTTGAATTAAGCTGGATTGATAATTTAAAAAACAAAACCATGCAGCTACTTTTTAATTTAGGCAAGTATTATTTGCTTTTGCAGGGAAAGATTCTGCCATGTGTTTCTCTGGGATTTCATTCATCTTTATTGATGGCATTTCACTTAATTTGCTGCCATTTGAGAGCCCTACAGGCAAAGGGGAGAAGAGAAGAGTAAAGTAGGGCTAAAAACGGGAGAGGGAATTGCTAGTGTAGAAAAAACCTGCTGTCACGTTTGTGCCTGTGCAATCTCCATACATTTTAGAAATCTTTGTGCAGATAGCTATGAAGTGAAAGAATGCAGGCAGTCCCAAAGGGAGCACAGCTAGGATGTGTCCTAAAACTAGTGTATTCCTAGTGTAACACGGAGGACCTTTTAGATCTCCTGAGCTCTGGCAAAGCAGTGGTTACTCCTCCCTCTCTCTTTGCGGACACACTGGGATTTGTAGGACCGCAGGGCTGGGGTTGCTGGTTTTATATTTTACTCCTGATGAAGTTTTTTTTGAGATGGAGTTCAGAGGTACAGTCTAGTGCTACTCAGTCCGTCCTACTCAGTGATTACTGGCAAGCCCAGCGTTGCAGAGGAAAGGGTGCAAACCCTGCAGTACCTCCCACCCCATTTTCCAATTCAGGCGCGTCCCTGTCTTCGACAGGGCTGGCTGAAATCCTGGAACATGATGTTTAGTTTCTTTTCCAGCATTTTTATTAGTAAAACAAATATTTTTTTCCTCACCCTGTTCTGACATCTTTGGACGTCTTTTCTTTTTATGCCCTCATGTAGAAAACAGGATATTAGATGGATATTTAATCTGGATCAGTACAGCCGTTCTCAAATAATTAGTGTATTTCTGATACCATAAAAACACACAGTGCTTTTAAAAATCTCACTAAAATGTTACCCTGGGAAATAATAAATGGCAGAGAGTTCCACTGTGTAACAAAACCACATATGAAATAGCGTTTCTTCTGCCAGCTTTGGGGTTCCCACCTCTAAAATTGACAGAAGGCTTCATTACTCTTGTGCTAGAGGACAGGGGAGAATAGAAACTTCTCACCTAATTTTTCTGGAGCAGTTGCTATTTTACATATTTCTATCCTCAAGGAAGTGAAGGCAGTTAAGAGGAGAACAAGGCAAGCAGAAATGAGCAGCTTTGTTTTGCTGTATGAATGGGGTTGAAAGGAGACAGACCTTATAAAGCAGAGATTGGGTAAAGAAACCCACTGGCTTTTATTCCTGTGAGTTTAAAGCACCAGAACTTTCTCAATGCTCAGGTTTGTTCTCTAAAATAAGATGACTTCAAAGGCTTTTATAAATCATGTCAGACCTCAGAGCACCTTATATTCTGTGACTGGTTAGTGAAGAAGCACAGAAGTATTTGTCGTGTGCATGAAAGAGAAGGTATGTGAGAGAGCTTGCTCTCAGGGGAATCCCCCACCTCTCTATCTCTAAATAATCCATACCTTCCTAGACAGGGAATGTTGGGTTTTTTTTAATGCAGTCTCAATATTTCTCTATGACTTACTCCATTATTTATTCTGGACTGGCTTTCCAATTTGCAATGCCCTGAGCAAGTGTGGTGCCTGCCTTGAGCTACCAGAGGGGGAATCTGGCTGCGAATTGCCTCCCCATCTGTCGTGGACTGAGCGAAAAAGATCCGAACTGGCAGGGATGTTTTTTTTTTCCCCTTTCCCTTTTCTTCTGCTGCCAGAAGGGGAAACTGGAACTGGCCCATGTGTTATTGAGTTAATATAGGGCCACAGAGCTGGAAACCCCCAGATTGCAGAGCCTGAAGACTTAACACTCCTCGGGTGCCTGCTGAATGTATTGCAGCAGGCATTTCCTTCCCTTGGTGCAGGTCTTTACAGCTGCCTCCTCCCTTCGCTCTCAACTTACGCAAACACACCCTTCCTTGGTGCAGCAACGCTGCTCTGAGATGTTCAGCTAACCTTTAGCCTCCTGGAGGAGCCTGCTCTTACAGAACTTGGTTAGATAAGTTTGCTGCTACTGCTCAGTAGGGGGGCATCTTCCCCCCCTTCAAAGGATCCCCTGTTTCTGGGCCCACTTGCCCAGAGGTCCTTGTGATATATTAGCATATCTCAGTGTCTCTTCATGTGAATCTGTGCCTAGGACTGCATGCTTTCTTCTCCTTGACTGACTTCTTTCCCCTTCTGCTCTCTCCTGTCACCTTTCCGTGCTTTGCTGAATCAGCTAATTCTGAAGAACTGCAAAAGCAGTCTATTTTACCCTCTTTCCCCAAGCCCCTCCTATATTTCATGTACAACACCTGTGGATGCTTTTGAGCTGACAGTCATCACCATCACCTTTCATCCAAGGCAGAAAACCGCTGCCTGTACCTTTGGCAGTTCCTGACCCTGATGAAAGGTGGGATAATCCTGAGACAAACCCCCTGAACTGTGGCTTAAGACTCTGCTTCAAAAGGCTCTAATTTGGACCTGATATTTGTGTCTAGAGAGGATGTTGGTCGAGCAAGAGCCCATGTTCATCCCCCTCCCTCTGCAAGCTTGGAAGCATTCAGACCCCAAACAAACTTTGGGTCTTGTTACCTCCCTCCAGCAGTTGGGGTTGCCTGGTCTTATTTAGAAGAGATGAATGTCAGGCTGCTGTTTTCTTAAAGGAGTGGCAGTGCTTGACAGGGCAGAATGTTTACAACAAGTCCCGCTTGTGAAATTAGGCAAATTATCAGGAAAAATTGTCAAGCCTTACACTCAAGTGAGGGTCTGAGGTTGATGCATCATTAACAAACTGTGACCCAGACTGTGATTCAGGCAGGGATCTCTAACTTACAGGTGGAATTTGTGCTTTTTGTATAGTTTTTAAAATAATGATTCCCTGCTCATTCACAGCATAGCATTTTGGTACTTTAGCCGAATGCTTGTCAGGTAGCTCCTATTTATCCCTCAAAATCAAGAGATCTTACTCACTCACAGCTGAGCTCAACTCTGTTAAGGTGTGAGGGGCTGCACAGACCCTAATGTGGGTTGCAGACACATCTGTAGTTTACAGGTGCTGTTTATTAGCCAAGACTAAGTTTTGCAATGTCCAGGGAGTCCTTCTCCCTACTTAAGCTTTTATGCTTCCTGTGCTCCTGCCACCCTCCTCGAGCTAGAGCTGGAGGGGCAGCTAGTGGCCTGCGTGTCTGCTCAGGGCCCTTTCCCATATGAAGTTTGGCATTATGTTGAGCTATAAAGTTACCTTCTTCCTCTAACCTGTGTTTCATTTAGCACACTGCCATTTCTGCGATATTTCGGGTCTGCTTTTGTTGCATTGCTAATACGTCCTTCTGAAAATAGCATGAGGTTCACTCTGGTAATTCATGATTTCCATCCCCAGGCTCAAGCACTGTGGGGGTGTGGGGAAGAAAGCTGTGCAGGCAAGACCAAAGGCAGCTGTATACTGTGAAATAATAAGTATCAGGCAAAATACAGTATCACAGCTAATAGATGTATTTTAAAAGTGGAAACATCTATGTTTAATTGCATTTAAAGTACGTAGTGAGAAACCACAGTTATACATTGTTATAACAAACCTTTACATCTGAAGTCAGAATAATACAAAAAAAGTGCTGATTATATATGGTCAGAATAACTGAGGCAAAAATTCGACAACATCTTCTAAAATATTAGTATGTGGCTCCTGCCAGCAACACACTAAAGGTCAGGCTGAATAATGTCAGTGACAATCACTGGTTTTCTTTAGCTTACCCAAAACCAACAACCCAAAAAACTGTTTTGTTTTTTTGATTTGCCTTTTCTTTTTTTTTGCATAGCTTTCAATATTGCTGCACTCTCACCTCTGCATATTGCAAGCTCATCTCATTTCTGAGATAATTTCTTTAAAGTTCTGAATATTTTTAATCCAGTTCTCCTCAAATACATAATATATATTTTCTACCAATTATAAATACATCATTTTTATTAATCTGATTTCAATAACATGCATTTGTATAATTACTGTACAATTAAAATAGACATTGACTTTACACAGTGTGTATGCTTTTATTTCAGCGATATTGTTCAGACACACTGCTCAACAAATCAAGCAAATAGGGAAATAAAAAGAAAAAAAGGAGGGGGAAATAACCTCTGGGAGGAAACAGAATCTCACAGTGTTTACAGACAAAAAAACGAAAGGAAAAATACTTAGCAGAAAAAGGATTTATTAATATATAGAAAATCCCCACAATAGTTGAAACACACTTTAGGAACTAGTAAACACGTTAAATCGAGTTGTGCCAATTACGCAGTGCCCAAGCATCTGCTTGCTCTTAATTAGATGGGGAGGTGAATGACCACTGTTTATTTTCATTTTCCTCATTAATTATGAAAAACTGCATTTAATTCATCTTGCATGGTGAGAGACTGGCTGCGCAGATGTAAGTCGTAAGGGAAGTGGCTCTCTGTAGGCAACCTGAACATAGAGCTCTGCCCAAGGGGACCCCTGGGTGGCACTGCACAGTAATGCATGCCGTAATTGTAATTTTTGCCATAGTCCAAGCTTTCTTCTTGCTTCAGGGAAAATATCCCATTATAGTTAATTGGGGGAGGACTTAAGGGACCTTCAAACTGTGGGCTGGCGCACTCGGGGGAAGTGCTTTCATAGAAGGACTCGTAAGCGCTGCAGTAATTGTAAGGTTTCATGGACTTGGAGTTGTCGAGAGTCCCGTGCCCCGGGGGGGTGCCGAGCTCGGGGCTGTGGTAGGGAGGGTAGAAGGTGGAGTAGGGCGAGCGAGTATGATGGGCACCGTCGCCCGCCTGGCCCATCAGGAAACTTCTGGCATTCAGCTGCAGGCATCCCGCCACCAAGTTTGTAGTTGGCTGGGACAGACCCTTGCACAAGTTTTGGACAAAGGTGAGCAGGTCGGGTCTCTTGCCAATTCGCAGGATTTCAGAAAGAGCCCAAATGTAGTTCTTGGCTAGTCTTAAAGTTTCTATTTTGGACAGTTTTTGTGTTTTAGAATAACAAGGAACCACTTTCCTTAAATTGTCCAGGGCGTCATTAAGTCCATGCATCCGGTTCCTTTCTCTAGCGTTGGCTTCTTGTCGCCTGAATTTGATCCTTTCCATCCTTATCTTGCTCGTCTTTTTTTTCCGAAGGCCCCTTCGCCTGGGCAAGCCATTCTCATCCTCCTCTTCTCTCTCTTCCTCCTCCTCCTCTTTTTCTGTGTCTTCTCCTGGAGATCTCTTTATATTCTTTCCTCGGAGCACAATCTGCTTTGAAAAGCTTTCTGGGTTCTTCATTTGTTTTTGGTCATCACTTTCTCTGGAAAACTTTCTGCACATCTGGGATTCTGGCATTACAACAGACTCATCAAATGGTAGTGTTAACATGGTTCTATAATCTTAAGTTACCTGAAAGAATGCCAGCACAATATTTAAATATTTCCATTTTTAAAGTTTGCTGACTTACACACACATCCTCATGCACCTTTCGTGCGTCTCATGCACTCTCTGTGTATATGAGTGTGTGTATATATAAACGCACAATCAGTAATTTTTGCATAAAATGCTAGTTTCAAGTGCTCGCTTTTTAAAAAATAAAAGCTGACCAGAATTTTAAAATCACTCAAAGCGTTGAGGGTCTTGCATGTAAAAAGTCACATTTCTCACCGCTAAATACAGATTAGGTCAATATTTAAAATGTACAATTAGCTCCCTACTCATTTATCTTATTTTTAAACGAGCCTTTCGAACCCTCACAACCGTGGAATTCAAAGAAATGCAAAACATGATAAAGCAATACAGAAATTTCATTAATCCGAAGTCCCATGGGTAAAAAAATGAGGAGAGCGAGAGCAGTCTTAAAATTGAAAAGTGACATATCTCTATCAACTGATAGTTAAATATTTTAAAATCCCTTTTTACTTGTGTTTCAAAGTTTTTTTCCCTCCACGTTTCTTCCCTTATGAATCAAGATATTACTCTAGTAAGTTAGAGTGGGTGAGAGAAAAAATTAATAGAACATCCCCCTCAGATAACTCAGTAGCATAATTAAAAATGAAGAAATTTGTTTCTAATGATTTTTTATGAAAATCACATATTACTTATTTCATATTAAAACAAAAATCAGAGTGATCTAACCCTAAACACATTCAGATTAGAGTTAGGAAATAAAATCCCCCTACCTTTTTTTTTCCTCTTTTCCAGCAAAAATTTTAACATATTATATATTTAGTTAGAATAAACTTATTTCCTTTTTCTTGTTTTCTTTCCTCCTTTTTTTTTTTCTCCCCCATCAGTTGGGGGGGGAGGTGAAAAATTCCCTGCACGCTATAGCAATGTTTATGTTCTGTGAGGCTCAGACATCTCCCTCCAGCTCGTAGCTTACAGGAGCGGTCTGTAGATTCTGACTGCAATCCTGCACGTGTGCTCAGAATCCAGCCTGGAATGGGAAAATAATTTCCTTTTCCCAATTATTTTGCTTTTGTTTGCAGTTTGGGAGCAGCAAAAGCTTGGATCTCCCGATCCTCAAAGAGACAAGCAAAACAAATGCAGGGACTTTTTTTTAATACAACAAAACTAAACAAAAACCCCAATCAAAGACTAACTCTATCAGTATTGTCTACAGACTTCCAATATTACATAACACCAATGAAAGTATGCAATTGCATCAGAAGAATAAAATGTTAGGAGGAGTTATTAGACAGTAAATAGCATACATAAAATACAAGACAATGATACTGTATCTTTAAACACTTGCATGCACACCCAGCACCAACTGAAATATATCTTTATTTGTATTACCTTAGCTTTTTATTTCATTCAACAATCAGTTTTCATTTTTTGCCTTCCAAATCTTTTCAGTCTGAATGTCGCATCGTCTCCTGGAGTCTAGATCTGTGTATATCTGCACTATCTCATTGATCTCTAAAAAGTGACATTGATGCCAACTGCCAGAGCTGGTACCCATGCCATCTGCTAGTGACGTCACGGGGCAGAGAAAACCACGTGAGCCTTTCTCCTGGGACCTTCATTCTGCACTGATCATCTGGCATCCCTCTAAGTGGGTACCAGCATTCATGTATCGACACAGAAGGTTAGACTGATAGAAAGAGAGGAGAAAAAAAAAAGAACAGAAAAAAATCTGCACCAGCATTTCACATACAGTAGGTGCAATTCCACTGGAGCTGCTTCTTTTTAGCAGTCTAGCTGCATGGATAGATGTGCCAACATTTGGTGCTGTCCCTGCCTACAGGTACGGCTGCCCTGTGGTTGTTAATACGGTATAGTTTATACCAAAAGTGCTGTCTGGGATTGATCTGAGTCCCTCCGGTGCACCTGGTACCCAGGGTGAAAAAAAAGAAGAGAAAAGAAAAGGCAAGGAAGGGAAGGCAGGAATGGGGAAGTAATGCTGGTTCTGTAACACATAGCACGGTCACAAAAAGTAGGGGTTTTTTGTGATGCTGCTGGGAATGGGTTTTGGGGTGTGGGGTCTTTTTGAGTGCAGTGTGTTGCCCCAGAGCGCCGGATAACAGGAGCAAGCCTCCTGACGGCTGTAAGAAACCCTCCTCTTGCATCCCCTCAGTGGTTTTTGACATTCCTGAAAGAAAAGAGGCATCTGTGGGAAACTGAACGTACAACATGAAGATTTAACAAACGATGCCTTTTTTAGGAAGCGCATGGCGGGGCTTCACTTGTCCCTGTCCTGCTCCACTGCCATGCGAACTGGGGCGCACCTGCTGCTGGCGGGGTGACAGGCTTGCAGGCGTTAACTCAGGGTGCTCGGGGAGCACCTTCCCCCTCTGCCAGATTTCCTCCACCTGTTTGGCCTTTTTGTGAATGCTTCCCCAAAATCTCTTAAAAAAAGGGTAATTATTTCCTTTGGAAACATGCTCTCCCTCCTGCTAAAATCTTTCCCCTGCTCTTCCATTTGCCTCCCTGGCTGCTCCTTTCTTAGTGCCCTTGTTTCTCCCATCAGCTGCCTCTCCTGTACTCCCTGCTCTTCCTCCCTTAACCCTTTTGTCTCTTCCCACAGGCAAGAAACTGTTAAACGAAGCTGACAAAGCCTCTCGGCTCATCCTTGCCATGGAGCTTATGGCAAACTTCACCTTGGCATGTTTGGGGTTTGTGGATTTTTTTTATTTAAGGAGTGGCATGTCACATATCAGGAGTATCGAGAGTTACAGAGGGAATGGCGTGTCATCTTAGAAACATTTTTTTTAAAGTTTGCTTTCATTATTATCACATATCACTGGTTTTTAGTAACTAAGTAATCTCTATTTTAAAAAGTGGGCAATTGAGTATGCTTTTAGTATTAAAATAATCCCTGGCAGAGCTGCTATTGTTACGGGTCTGTGTCAGCGTTTCCATTATAAATTCTGGTTTTGAAGGGTTTATAACTCATCTGCTTTAATTCACATTGGGCCCAAGCTTGGCATTAATGTTCTCAGCCCCGATCCAATTATTTTGTTTTCATGAAGTTTCATTTAAATCTATTTGGGCATTTTTTGATTAGAGAAGGGAACAAAAGATAAGGCAGCAGCAGAACGATGTGTGTGTGTGTGGAGACCGTGTTATGTACATCTATGTATACATGCTCAATAATTTTAGAGCCTTTCATTTAAAAAAAAAGCCCTCACCTCAAATTTTGCATTATTTTACAGAAGTGAGAAATATCGTGTCATTCATTCTACACAGAGTTCAGGTCTCTTTTTTTTTTTTATTTTTATTTTTTTTTAGGACAAATGTATTTGAAGTGACAAAGATTTTAAAACTTAAGTGGCAACTCTTCAAAAGGAGCAAGAGCTGTACTATTCATAACATTTGTTTCATTTTATCCCAAATATTACAATCGGTGTAACAGAGAAGAAGGTGGAATCCCATTATGCTCAATAGGAATTTATGTATTAAGATTTATATTGTGGAAGGTCCTAAGGATTGTCAACCTTTTCAAGGATTTTGCATATTCAGAGTATTATACAATGCACGATAATCTAAATATGCAAAGTCCTGAGGAACCAAACCCTGTTTCAATGCATACTAAAAATACTACGAGAAATGGAAGGAAAGGTTGACATTGTTATGATCTGTGTTAAAGGAAGGACCATCGAAATTTCCAGTTATATCATCCAGACTGCAAAATACACTTTCATGAAAATATTTTCTCCCTCCTTTTTTATTGCCAAAGCTGTTTAATTTTTTTAAACTACTCAAATATTATTGTAAAATGCATTTTTAATGGCTCTTATACTGGTACTAAAACCAAAATAAATGAATTAGTTTGTGTTGAAGGATTCCCTCTGTAGTAGTAACCTTACATTTTTGCAGATTCTTAATCCATCATTTGACCTTTTTAATATTTTCAAATAAATAGCGGAGAAACAAAATAGCTGAGATATCAAGGTTTAAAAAGCCTGTACTGTGCATGCATAATAACTTTTCATAAGGATTTTACTACGCATTTTGTATTATGTATCCATGATATGCAAATGTGTACTGCTGTTAATATGCATTCACAGCATACCCCATAACTGCTGCTTTGCTGTCTACTGTGAATGCATGTTAAGAATAATACACAAAACACAGTTAAATGCACTCTATAGAACGGCTGCATGGCATCAAATATGTTACTGAACACACACCACAATTTTTTTTTCCTGTGCCCAAGCTGTATCATTTTGAATTACAAGTAACTGTATTTCAAATGCAATGTTATTATAATACATTTAACACAGCCAAACATTAATAGATTCACTGAAATAGTACCAAGTTCAGAGGACTGCAGAACCTCCACGGTGCATCAGGGGGACTGACCCGAACTGCACTGTAATCAATGGCAGCCCTTCCAATAACTTCAATATGCTATCATCAGATGTCCAGGGAATGAATGTCTTTTTTTCTTTTTCTTTTTCTTTTTCTTTTTCTTTTTCTTTTTCTTTTTCTTCTTATTTTTATTCTTCAATTTCTTTTTCTTTTTCTTTTTCTATTTATTTTTATTTTTATTTTTCTATTTCTATTTCTTTTTCTATTTCTTTTTCTATTTCTTTTCTTTTTCATTTTTTGATTGTCCTTTCCCACTCTCCCTAGCCCATATCTCCCAGTTGCGCTATAACAGGAGAAGTGCATCAGAATTAAGGAACTTTAATGATGTTTGCCTAAGACCAGTTTGGTGTGTGGTAGTCTGGGTCATCCACTGGTAGCAATGGAACCTCATGGGCAGTGGGGGACTGTGCAGAGGAGAGAGAGTTAGCTATATCTTTTTCTTTTCCTTGTCTCCTCATCTTTCTAATGTAAACACTAAACACCACAGCAACTCTGCTCCTCACATGTGTGTAAAGTCATGCCGACAATCCTGCAACGCCAAACTCCCTCTTCCTCACTCACGACCTTGCATGAGTTTGCCTCTCTGCCACAGCACCCCTATGCAAAGCCCAAACATTTAGGGAGGACCAGAAATACCCCCTCCAAGCCTGCTTGCCTCTGGGCAGGCTTCAGCAGTTGGTGTCTATGAGAACCCGACTGTATGTCTGCAGCAGGGCTGGACTCTCAGCTTCCCTCGGCAGCTACCTCCACTGCCTTGGGAGCGGGACCAGGGAACAATGTCTGTCAGGTGCATCCTAAATCGCAAAGCTAGGCCATGAGGGATAACTACATGGGTAAGAGTATGAAAACCAGTGGCTCCTGGCTCCAGTATCCTGCTGAGTTCAGAGCTCTGGAGGAGGTAGGAATATTTGTTTGGGGGTTTTTTTGGGTTCTTTTTTTTTTTTTTTTTTTTGGGGGGGGGGTGTGTAATGGTTTAATTGTTCTTTTACAAAAGTAGGGCAAAAGAAGATGGTGTCTTGGGCAGGGATTGTGGTCTGCCAGTCCCAGTGAATCTCAGACTGGTCATAACTGGGACGCTCTGGCAAAGTCAGGACTGTGTCCTCACAGAAGGGGCTGCTGGGGGAGCAATGAGACCAATGTGCCATACACATGTTGCATGGCAGCTGTGTACAACTATGGGACCAAAGTGATGCGCATCCCTGTTCAGGGGCAACCCAGCCCTTGCCTGCCTCTCTGCATCCCCAGTACACTGCCATAGACCATGGACAGCCTTGTGAGGGGAACCTGCCGTTCCCATCAAGTTGGCCAAGCCCTCTCCCACCAGTGCTAAGATGATATATGTCCTTCTCTCAGGAGAGATTAAGGAAGACACTAGTAGCAACCCCCCCAGCTTCAGAGAACTAACCTACATTAGCTGAAGAGGATTTGGTTCAGTCTGAAAATGTGATTTTAACCCATCTGCTAATGTGGCAAAATATTATAAATGTGCTTTGCACTACCTAAGCCCCCTGTAATGAGGATGTACTTCTTGCTTTAATCAGACATCCTCAGTTTTATGTTTTGAATAGGCTGTTGGGGACAAATATGAAAGAGCTGCAGAGGGGTTAGTTACTCTGTTTTAATGGGAGTCGCTTGAGTAAAACATGAATTTAGAGTCTGAAAATGGACTCTTATACTAATTCCTTACAGTTAACCAAAAATGGGTTCGTGACCAGAAATTACTCTAAAATCTCTGAAACACATGATTAGAATCAGTCTGATTTAGATATGACATACGTTTGGCATAATCCTGTTAATTTTAAGATGCTCCTGGCTTACACTAATGTAAATGAGTTGAGAGAGAGTGAGACCAAAAAATCATAAGATGGAAAATAAATAAAACAAATGAATTTTAAAAAATGTGTTCTGCCCTAGAAAAGTAATGGCATGATATAGCCTGAAGGTTTTGCTACCAGATTAAGAGGTGATAAGTACCTTGCAGAAATACAGAATCTAAGGTACTTCTCTCCCTGGGGAAAAATGATCTAGTCAGACCAGTCACACAGCGGTATCACTTCTTGAAATTGCAGGGGATTTAGATTATTCCTATTGCTTTTTGTTGTGAAGCACCCCTATGGCACATCTGAGAAACCCAGTTTTTTCATTCATACTTGGTGACTGGGGTTGTCACACTCTCTGCCACCCTACCTTGAGGATGCTTTGACATCAGTAAGTTTGGCAGCCTTCAGAGGGACTTCAGTTTTAGTATATATCCTGACACTGCTGATCGGCATCTACTCTTTAGTGGCAATCTGTCAAGCAACTAGTTAGTGATGCTGCTTTTTTCCTTCCTTTCTTCTGCCTGTGCCTACAGTGATTCACAGGCGTGCTTCCTCCGTGTTTCCATTTCAAGAATGTCTCTGTTCCCATCAAAGCATGGATTTTGGGATGGACCTTGCAGCCAGTCCCTTATAGAAGGAGTAGTGTGGGTATGCGTGAGTCTGGAAGAGACCTGCACCACTTCCGCTTCCCCAAGCCGACCCCATGGCTATGATGCAGGCTTTTTCTTCCATGAACCAGAGGGCACTCCTTCCTTGCAAAATCTCTGAGGCTAATGGGCTGCTTTCATCTCCGTGCTGCAAATCTCCCCCAGCAAGAGGCACCTGATGAGGTGTCCTCCCTGGATCACCCATGTTATGATACTTTTTCTCCCTTCCTGCAGCCTTCTGCCTGTGAGAGGGTTATCCATTGCATGGCGAGACAGCGCTGGGGCAAAGCCCCTCTGGGAAGCGGTGGGAGCTCTGAGCGCATGGTGATGACACCGACTCAGGAGAGCAGAACAGCCTTACAAGACAGCACATGCTGAGATGAGCAGTTTGCTTAGGACTACACAGCATGCCCTAAATGAAATGTGAGGTGCAAGGAAATAGAGAAGTTGAATTAACTCTGACTTGACAGAAGTGCAAAATAAAACCTAAGAGTAAAGTCAGCTTGGGGTGGGCAGTTCCCTCCCAGGAAATTCTAGGACATTTTGTAAAGGGAACTTTGTAAAAAGATCCTTGCAAAGTTTATGAGAAACCCTGACATTTTCATTATTTGCAGCAGACCTTTGAAACTCAGCAGGGACAAAGCCCTTGGGCTAGAGGAATGACTTTTCTTTATCCCCATGAAATTTTTTCCAGGTTCAGGTGAGCTGTAAGCTCTTAAGAATCCTCATTTCTTTTCTCTTCCATGCACTCCTCAGGCAAATTTTAGCAGCGTGCTGAAATAATATCTGAACATCTTAGGGAAAAAAAACCCCACCACCAAACCTTGGAAATAATTTCTTTAAATCTATTTTGAAAGCACATTATTAAAGTTGAGAAGTTGAGTAGCTGACAGTAGAAAATGCCAGAGCTACAATTGCCTATGAAATCTCAATTCTCTCTCTTATGTACAAACACGCAGGTGGTTTCTTGACAGCAGAACTCAGCAGAGGTGCTTGTTTTTATGAAATAATATTAAGTGTGGGGCAGGATGACTGAAGCTTACTGTAATGGGGATACCTCCTCATTCTGGATTGCTTTCTATTATCTGAACTTATAACCCTTCTTGGAGGTTCTCAGGCTCTTTCTGAGATCCTAGTCTGATGAAGATAAGTATGTTTTCCATTCAAAAAAAGCATAAAAGCTGTGCAATCAGACATCCCAAGCTGCTAATGAACTATGGCCTCCCTCACATTTCCCAAATCTGTATTTACACTTTTGACTCCTCCTAGCATCTGCGATTGCCAACCAGCACCTGCAACATGTGATAATGTCTGTACTTAAAAGCCTTACTGGAGATCTTTTCTTATCAAAAAGACAGGTAACTTTGGTTTAAAGAAAACCCATAAAAATCTAAGCCAGTGTCAGAATTAAATGTTCATCTTTATAGCACTCATGTGAAGTGGGGAAATGCCACTTTCTGGAAGGAAGAGGCAGGCACAAGGATTTTATAGCACAGAACCTGAACTTATTCCACTGATTTAAATGCCCAATGTAAATGTTTGGAGTAATCAAGAACCTAACGTCTATTTGATAAATACTACAGAAATTATTTTGCAGAAACAGATTAGTTGAAGTGTTCAGTGACCATATTCTGTAGCCTTTCTGCTCTTTCCTGTTACACAAAACTATATATATCTTCACTGATTTGAAGGCAATGGAAGATGGACAGCAATGTGCTTTGGAGGATCTTGACCATCATGTTTTTACTCAAGAAAAGTTTGTCACAGCTGAGAGTGGTCATTTGAGCTGTTTTACCCACAGGATCAATTTTCCTCTGACAGTACTGGAAATTTGGTGGCAGAATTTGACCGCAAATAGAACAGGATTTTATAAAAATGTTTTCTGGATTCAGTCCCCAAGCTTCTAAGAAAGTGAAAGGCACAGCCAATTTCAGCTCAGCTGTAAAATGGTGCTGAATTCAGACTGGGCTGTAATGATCTTTTTCCAAAAACGTTTTGGAAAATTGACATCTAAAGAACATTTTTTCAGTGATGAACGAACAATTTATTACTTCTAGCTGGAGAAATACTTTTAGAGTAACTGATGTTTCTCAGAAAACCCTGTTTTAAGGTGTTTTTCACCAGATTTCCTGGGCAAGTGGACATGCTGGTACTGTAAGCAATAAATTTCTTAGATTCCTATTGCAAGCCTCATAACTTTCCTAGGACAGAGTAAAGCAGGGAAGATTAAGAACAGACTGATGTTTCCCGTCTATTCAAGTACACAACTGTAAGTAGAGCTCAAGAGAGAATTTTGTCTATACCAGCATGGATGGTTTTGATCTGTGGACATCCCCTCAGAAGCAGCATTGTCTAACAACAGTGAGTAAAATTTGCCAAAAACAACGTTAAGGTACGATCTGCCATAAAGAGTGGTGAGGTGACCACTTATTTAAGTATAAGCTGAAGTAAACACTAGTTTGCTAATTTCCATCTTTATCTCTTATGTCTGCATAGTCTCTAAGGAGCTGTGTAAGCCCTACAGCTTGCCAGCTTCCTCGGCCACCCGACATCATGAAAATCGTTGCTTCATGCCACAGCCTTGTGTTGTATTTGGAGGTCACCGCTCTGCAAAGTGGTCTCACCTTACAGGGTGTGCAAAGGAAACTGAGTGGTAACTTTTAGCAGCCTGGAGTTTTCATTTCAGTCCTTGAGCTGACTGAGGACTTGTTTGAATCCCCAATAGTTTCAAGCAACCATGGCCAAAATGCACCTGGAAGTTTGGCAGAAAGCTTTCTTTTCTGGGCAAATTCCCTTTCCTAAGAAGGGAGCATGGCTTGCTGAGCCTGAACACTGCTTGCATTTCCCTTTCCCCTCTCTTGTGCTAGTTGCTGTATAAGCTGACTTTCTACCTGGCTTGCGTGGCCTTACTGGGGGCCTGAGCCTTTAAGCTGTTGAAGTAATGGGAAAAAGTTGTAGAAGATACAGTTTGCAAAATGCTAAAACAGTCAGTGGTCAGCAGAAGCAGTACTGAATAGGCATATATATTTGCAAGTTAGGATTTTTTTTTTCCCATGGTATTTTTCGTAGTGTCAACCAGTATGCATCTGTCCTTATTTTTGTTTCTTCATGATCATCTTTAATCCAATTGCTATTTTTGGAGAAATACTTATTGCAGTTCAATTAATTATTACTGCAGTGTGACCAGGAGAGAAAAAATACGCACTTTACCAAATATTCAAAGATATGCATTCTGAAGAGTGTGCTATAATATGTTCATGGCCTCCTTCTTCAGGGGTTTTATGCATGGCTTGGGTTGAAATTTGAAGTGCATTTTCTGCCTAGAGAGCCATGCTGGCTTCTGCATTCTGCATTTGGACCTGTAAGGCATCTTGCTACGTAAAGCCATCTAGGTAAAATTTATCTCAAAAGGGTACTTTGCTATGAATTTTGAAGACAGCCGTGTGGAGAACATTTGCTGTCACCAGCAGATGGTGACTGGCATAGCTGTCTCTCCTTGTACCTCTAAGCCCTCAAGCACTGTGAATACAGGCAGCGCAGTAACAATTTGGTGAGGTGACAGAGGAAATACAGTCAGCGTTACAGCATGGGGCCAAATCCTGAGAGATTCAGAGCTCCTGCACTATGCCTTGAAGGCTGGGTTTTGGAAGAGTAAAATTCATGAGGTTCAGGTTGGTGGAGTTTGGAGTAAATATTGCTTTCCACTCAGTCTTATTCATTTGCTTCTTGCAGCGCTAACTGACATCAATGAGGTTTTTTGCAATGACTTTGTTCAAATGCTCTGATTCCTGTGGAAACAGAAATCCTGATTATGAACAAGATATTTGCAGTTTGACCTTGTAACGTGAAGTGGCAGAAAATGGAACATGTTTTCTTTCAGAAGATTGCGCATACATTTTGGCATAAAACTTTGTACATTAAGTGCATTATAATGAATTTTCATTCTGAGAATAAGGCATTTAGGAAAAGTGAGGTTTTTAATTCATTTCAAAGGGATTCAAAAGGACACTTCTTTTCAAAATCACATGTAATACATAAAAGGAAAATCAGAACTATTTTTTGTTTTCAAAATGAGACATTTTGATTGACATAAAACAAATACTGAAAATTTTGCATTGTGGAACACTTTTTTTCTTTGGTTGTGTTTAATATCCAAAGGAAATAAAATTTAGAAAGTGAGCTTCCTCCAAACAAAGGAATGTCTCTGTTTGCCTGCTGTACCAAAATCCTTTTAGCACCTGGGCTAAATCAGTGTTTCCAAAAGGCAAACCTCTTTCAGCCATATATTCTGGATTTGTCATTTGCACTTTATTAATCCATTTCTCTATCATTTACTATATCCTAGAATTCAGATAGTATATTCTTGTTATTTAACTACCGTATATAAATGTTTCTACATGCTCCCCAAATCTTTCTATCTTTCTTTTTTTCTTTAATCATCAGTAATCCTCTGAAGTAGCAGTTCAGGCTCTCCTATACCCTCAATTCCATTTTGCCAAACACAACACAAAAAAGATAGCCTTTGTTAAAAAGTTTAATGTTCTTAATTAGTAGAATTGTCAGACTAATTAGAATACCAATTAGAATTGGCAGGGCTATCGTTAATTTAGAAGTGCTGTGGTCTAGTGTTAATTGCTATTAAACCTATAGTTTGTGAAAGAGAGGGAGCAAAGAGATGAATACACACACGCAACCTCCCTCCCCTCCCATTTTAAATGTTAAGGGTCTGTAACCATAACAATCTGTACTGTCAATGTGTGCTTAGGGACTTTTTAATCCATGGAGACGTTGATGCAAAGTTAATAACTGTTTATGCACAAAAGTAGCACTGCGGAATAGAAACTTGGAACTTTTTTTGTGTGCTGCTATTAAAATGGCGAAATCTGATCAGTGGCTGGAAAGGATACTCAAAACACCAAGGACTTCCCATGAGAAATATACAAGAGAAACCCACTTTACTTGCTTTTACTTTTGGTACTGTGAAAGTTATTTTGCACTTCTTCCAGCACATGGCAAATAAAGATCTCACAGAACTGTACACACTAAAATTAAGCTTCAGTGCCTGCTGGTTCAGTGAGTTCGTATCAGTGTTTCACAGACAGAGGAGCTATCGCTCAAGCTCCCATTGTGAGTCAGACGTACAGTGGGAAATACACTGAGAGCTCACCAACTTTTGGTCTCTGGATCCAACTCACACCTACATGTGCTCTTCCCATTTACCTAATTCTAACTTTTAAATTGTGAGAAGATCGTGGAGTGAAACAATTTTATTTTTCAACCTCAAAGGAAAATAAAGAAACTTCTATTCAAACTACGTACTTAAAACATCTGCTCCTGACTGAACGCATAAGGGAGAAGTTCCCAGAGGTGGATGCTGTGAATTCCACGTACACCTCTACCGCACGCACAGAGCCCAATTTATATCTGTAAGCAATTAGGAAAAAAGGGTGCTCAGGCAGCTACAGAAACATGTGAGAGCCTGTGTCCAAGTACAAACATAACATTTCCCAGGTACAAATATATTTTTCACTTTTATATTTTCTCCAGCTGGGCTGATTGTCTTTTGAAATCTCTTACTGGTGATAGGCTGAGGCAAGAGCGATGGTATTGATTATTATTTATCTGGGGCAATGGTGGTGTGAGCTAGAAGAGGACAGACTGAGGGCAGAACAGAAAAAAGAAAGGTCAGTAACACTGTTGTCTATGGAGCATGTGGATGTCATATTGGTAATACAGCACAGTGTAAATATTTTTCTGTTCCTCTCCAGCCTGGTCTAGCTCAAGTATTTCTCTATTTACAACACAGCTAGTTTGCAGTCTGATAAAATCCATCCAGATCTGACTATACCACCTCTTCTGTTTCACAGAAACAGAATAATAAATTTTCAAGGAAGTCAAATATTGAAATTGCATCATGTAAGTTGTTGGTCAAGAAATCTTTGGTCAAATGGCATCTTGTACACTAATGCTTTATTTAATTTCTGTTTATGTAAACCTATAGTCGAATATGACACTATGAATGTATGAATATGTGTGCCTTTGCAGAAAAAAGCTGTGAACTTACATGCTTTATATACAAAAAGAGATTTAAGAATCAGCTACAAAATTAACCTTCATAGTTCCTATCATGTTACTTTTCTAAGCTAAGATTTGATCCTGGATGAGTAAAATCCTGAGAAAGAAAAATAATTAAGATACAGTAAAAGAAATTAAATGGTTAAAAAAATTATTTAAATGAAAGCCAGCATTTTAGTTCAGTTTTTCACTAAGCTAGCTAGGTAGTGAATGTCAAAAACCTACATACAAAACCATTTTGCTCCCTGCTTTTCATATTAGAGGGTAATTCAAAACAGAAATTAAAAGAAGAACTAAAAATTAGTAATTAGTTAACAACAGTAGCGACAAAAACTCTTCTCCTAAAGCAAACCTTTTTAAACATGTAAGAATCCTCCCAAAACCCTAGTTGATGATAGGTTTTTTTAGGGATTTTTATTGATTGTGGGTCTTTTTTTCTTTACATGTACTAATACGTTCATTTCAAAGCTTTGTTTTTGAGCTGCCTAAACAATGTAGGCAACATCATTAAGCTAACTTGAGACTACTAGGACATTTAAAATCCCATCAGAAGTTTACTCCAAATATGTCAGTCTTGTTTTCAGTGAAAGTTTTTCTGATTAGGGAACAAGAGAGATTCCTGTCATCATCTTAGGCTGCTGCAGCCTTTGCTTTCAGACACATATTTCATGCCATAGCTTCAGGTCTTTGCCACTTAATCTGACAAAGCCCGAAATGTTATTATTGCTGTTTTGTCCAGGTAGACACATGCAACCATGGTGATGGTAAGGATGACAGCAAGGGTAGGGGCTTTTCACTGAGCTCTGCTCCAGGCGGACTTCACTCATCACCAGCATCACCTGAGATGGGTGAAGAGTAACAACCCTGCACGTACACATAAGCTATGCAAGGACTCAGGTACCCTCAGCTTACTGCTCAGTAGCTGCCTAGTGTGAAATCCAACTGTCTAACCTTGCTTTTAGAGGATGGGAAGAGGAGGCAGCATCTTCTGCTGGGTTGTGTAAACTAAGTACAATGAATCGTCTCCCACTACTTTTCACTAACTCTGTGCGTGTGTTAGACTAATCTGCTTAGGACAGACAATTCTTTTGGTGGTTGATGTTAGATAAATCTAATTCCACTGTAAGTCTTTGTAGGGTCAGGACTAGAGCTGGTAGCAAATCCTTTGCCAGAACAATTTCCTCATGATAAACCTGTTCTCACAAATCAGAATTTTCTTGGGCGTGTTTCATCATTAGTGAAGTCTGTTGACTATCTGCTTGAAAAGCCAAACCCAGCCCTTTGTGGGGTCAATAAATCCCAAAAGGAATAATCTGTTCGTTGGGCTGCCCCCAAATGTATATTTCTCTAGTCAGTTAAATGTCAATGTGTCCTATCCTAGAAGACACGTTGGGTCATGGGAGCTGTGGTGTGGGCCCCAATTCTTCCTTATGGCTTTTGTTCTCTGGCCGTAACATGTTTTCTAGGGCACAGTGCAATCCTGCCTCTGAACGGCCATCCCTCTGCAACATGATGTGCAACTGGAGCAGTAAGCCAAGCTTGCAGGGGGTGCTTGATTCTGAGGAAAACTCCTGCGACACCAAGTGTCATCAGAGAAACAGGTGTTTCTCTGTTTTAAGTGTCTGGCAGTGTGCGGGTGTTTCCTACTTTGTACATCAAAGCTGAAAAGGTTCAGCTTCTGAAATTTAAATATTTTTTTTCAGTTGAAAATACTGTTAGGGAGTATATCAATCAAATATTGCAATGCTTCATCATGGCCGGGATTGAAAACAAATGTGGAAATTTTGGGATAACTCACTGGAAGAGCACTCTGATTTTGGTTTAACGATCTCAAGGTGCCTTCAGGCCACAACTCCATTTTAACCTGTCACATAGCAGGCTCAGTGTTTCTGCCTCAGTATAGTACAATGAAGTATCTCCCAACAAGGGTGAGCAAAGGACTTTGAAATACAATGAAAGAGAGTAAGCCAGACCTTTTTATCTCCGGTAGGGATGTGGTGGTTCAGTTCTACTTTTCTGAGCTGCACCAGTGGAAGTCCCCGTCCCTGAAGGACTGACCTGTCTCACAGTTTGATTTGCATCAGAGATGCTCGTTGCTGCTGCCTTCCTGGGCAGCTGCAACCACAACGTCCGAGCCCTGGACTCCCGCTTTTGGTATATATTGCTATATTCCCCTGGCCCGGCCTCGAGTCCAGTTTCCCATGCAGCTGCCCTCTCTGAGCTATGGTGGTAGGGCTGCATCTATGCAGGAGAAGACAGGGAGGCATTACTCTGCTCCTCTGAGAGGAACGGCAGTCTTGGTTTGCTTCTCTGGATATCTTACCACTTGGGTGAGATGGCATCCTTGTGCTTGGAGTGCCTGCAGGCAAAGAGCTGTGGTTGTGGATCTTCAGTATAGACAAATGATTTTCCCATTTTACTGCTATTTCCTCAATCATTATTCTTATTTTTTGCTTAGGTGGTTTGCAGTTACCATACTTATTCATTCTATTGTTTGCCTTTAGGGCTTCTCTGTGCCTTTTCTCCACCATTAGTCTGTTCTCCTTTTATTCCCCCCAGTGATTTTATATGTAATCTTCATTTTAATCTAGCCTGATAGTTGTCCTCTTGTCCATTGTAGATGCAATTGTTTCTAAAGGGATGAACAATATTAATTAATTTGTTTGGTGCAGAAGATCTTGTGTATTATGCCACCTCTTCTGCTCAAGCGATCAAGTTTTCCTTTTTTTCATCTCCTTTTTATTCTAGGCTTATAAAGAATTAGGAAAGAGACTAAATCAATGGTCAAAAGCCATCCTTTCCCATAAGAGGAAGGACCACATAAAAATATAGTCCACAGCCAAGAACACAGGAATATTTTCCTGTTTGGTTAGATGGTTAGATCTAAGAATGGTCTCATCTTTTTTTTTTTTTTCTTTTTTTTTTTTCTTTTCTGGCAATAGCCATTGCCAAACAGAAACTCCTAAAGTGTGTACATGAAGGGTAAAAAGAGATTACCCTTGTTAAGTCTCAGCCTGTTCTTTATCAGTTGCTGAATTCTGTGAGCCCTGAAGCATGACCCAAAAACGTTATTTTAATTAATTATGGTAACTCTGATGTGCATATCAATTCCTTTTTTCAAACATTCATTCTGAAATCCACTTCTTGTGGCAGTGAACTCTCTAGTCTAAGTACATATTGAGCGCAGTCCATTTAGGATGCTTTATTTTGGTTTTTTCTGCTCAAAACTCTTAATGCGTATAAACAAATCAGTTGCATCTCAGATCTAGCAAAACAACGACGTTTTAGCTGTCCTTTTGCCTTCTTTTCTATCACTGCCCCTATTATTCCTCAATTTAGAATGAACAGGACCTTGTTCAGAACCCATCACAATCCTTGATGAATTTCTGGCTACGGTCACTATACTGCCATAAGGTTTTCTACTTCTGTGCCCTTCTTCCAGACATCACTGAGGCAGTGCACAATCGAGGACAAGGCTGCAAATTAGCTTGGTGTCGTACACATTCTTTTGCATTGGGGCCACCCATCCTTCCCTCAGCAAGGGAGGGGAGTCTTTAGCCCTTAAAAAAAAAAAAAAAAAAGACAGGAGATGCTGGAAAGCAGTGCTCCAACGCTATGCGTGCGGAAAGCATTCACCTGGAAGCAGCAGAATTACTTTAGGCAGGTGCTGTCCTCCTCCAGGGCAGGGCAAAGGAAAAGGGACATAACTGTAGTTTTTGTTCGTGCTTTGCTCACATTAAATTCCTTTTGAAGAGGGCACTAATAAAGAGTGAATAATATATAGCAAAATGCTAACAGAAGTCAATAGCGAGTACACTGGTTTACTTGCCAACAAAAAACAAAAGTGAAAATGTTAACACGTGAATGCTGCTCTCTTTATGAAGTGCCATGTTCCAAGCATAAGTGCAAACCAAAACCCCATTTGTGTGAATAGCTAATTATAAGGGTGAAAACACTGTCAATCTTAACACTCATCTGGGTTTCATCTTGGATGCCAAATGGGTCTTGCTGTCCTATATGTTAAGAAAAGTCTCAATTTCACAGCCCTGACAGGAGAATAAATATCAGCCAGAACTAACTGAAAGGGAATAAACATAGACAATCATGATGGAATTTTTATTAGCATCACTTTTCTGACTGTATGTAAGTATTCTGAATCAAGACAATATTCTTCACAAGTAGGTATTGACAAAACTGTCTTAGCTATTTTATGAACACAATTTTAAAAAAAAAGAAAAAAATATAAAATTTTGTCCACAGTGCCTGCCGTGAGGGAAGCATGCTGCAATTTGCAAAATATGCATGAGCTGTTGAAGCTTTCTAATTGAAGCTAACCCATCAAAGAGTCCAGAGACTTTGTCAAATGTCTTAAGTTATATCTCATGTCCCAGTGCAATTACAATTTAAATGTAACTCTTTAAAGAACACTATAGACAACCAGAACAAAGTCCCATTACGGTCTTGTACCTATTAATTATTAAAGAGTTAACTGTGGAGTTTTGTCAAAATAATTGCATACTAATTTCTGAAAACTTGTAAGGTTTAAAAAAAAGCAAAACAAAAAGAACCTGTTTTTAAAATATCAGGCAAAACTCACAGCAGGTGAGGAGGGCTGTACTCCATAACAAACAATTTGAATCCCATGTGACACCAGGATCCTACAAACATATAAGATCAGAAATGTGGTTGCTTTTAAATAAATCTTTTAAATTTTGTGATGTTAAATGGCACAGCTATTAATGCATAATAGTATTTCAAGCAAAGGTGGCAACTTTTTAAAAATAAATTTTGTCTTTGACAGTTACATAAACTGCCTGGTTAATTTAAGTTGTTTTAGTTTCTTTACTTCCCCCTATTTCCCAGAACCTAAGTCACAGGACTTCAGATTATCAGTTCAACAGTATATTATTCCAGTGTTTGGATAGGAAAGACAACTAAATAAGACAGAAGTTGTTCTAGGGTTCCAAACTATGAAAAAAAATACAGCTCAAGTTCTGGTTAAACCTAGCATGATAAAGGGTCTTGAAATTTAATTACCTGTAAACCTCATCTAATTTTCAATTTAAACACAACAATTTAAAGCATAAACCAAAACATTTACTAATGCATTTTCTTTATCTTTTTCTCTCTTTTTTTTCTGTATCTTTTTACATGCTTGATTCTCAGAGATACAAAAAAAGCTCTGTTGACTTTTGTAACATCTTTATCTGATTTTCAGCCTATCTCCATGAGGCAGATTAACCCACTTGATCCCATTTAAACTCTCAAGAAAATGCCCTGTGAATGTTTCATGATTATTGAAATGATGGTATATCACAGTGAAAAGCAGGCAAGTGGAGGATGAGGACACCTTCTCAGAGCTGTGGGAGTTGCTGCATTTCTAGTTAGCCTTAACTTATGTGAGATAAGAGATTGCACCTTGCTTAATGCCTTTCTAAACCTTTTAGGAAAACCTTTGGCTGCTAGGATGCCTGTGATGAACTGTGCACCATAGCATTGCTGTGAGTTGGTGTAGCTCCATATGATGAGTGGACTCAGGGACTCTCTTTTCACAGCCAGGTGCTGTTGGGTTTGTTATGCTATGGGGTTGTTTTTCTCCTGTCCTAAGGGAGGAAGACATAGAATAAGCCTTGTCACTTGGCAGACAGACCTCCGCACCCTGATAGGCTTTGGTACCGGGGCATGAATTTAGTGTGGGGACTTCACTGCACCTTCCAGATGTTGGCACGGGGAAACAAGACCACAGATTCCCTGAGGCTGGGCAGACTACCAGCGGAGAAGCAATGGAGTGACTCTCCTTATTACCAGGGTGTGCTGGAGAGGTGAGGGGTGCAAGGGACAGGTGGCGCCAGCAGGGGAGCTGAAAGTTTCCCATTGAAATGGATTAGAGCCAAAGTAAAATTCAAGGCCAGGGAAGGGCTCAGCAAGCAGTTTCTTCTTCAGTTATTCTTCATTTTTCCACGCAACCCATTTAAATATGATCTAGCGAGGCTGCAGGACTAAAGTATATCTAGTCATGATGGTTTCAGTGGCTCCAGCTTCCTGGGATTTAAGCGCAAGCTTTAGCTGTCCATTCGGGTAGAGCAAACCAAATGCTTTCCTCCAGATTATCTTTCATGTATGTATAAACAGCATTTGCTGCAAAATGTGTGAACTGCGGAGCTTGGAGTCACAGCCTGCAGCACAGCAAACTGGCTTTTCCTGGAGCTCATAATGTGATAATTAAATTGCTAACAGGCACCTTAGTGATGGCATTTGCTGAAGATGTGAAAGCCTTCTTACAATCATACCTTTCTGTAGAGGACTCATCAGTAGAAGTAGAGCTATCAGAATCGGGGGGGTTTGTATATTTTCTTCAATGAGTACATTAAATTTTTATGTGGAGTGAAATGGGACAGGACGTGTTTCCCTTCCACTGCACAATGATTTATTACCCCAAAAAGACCGCAGAACTAATTAGCAGAGTAATTAATTAATATAAATTTGCATATTTGCATTTGCAATTAGTGCAGCCGACTGATTAGTCTGAAAATGGGAAGTTTGACTCATTAGATGTTAGTGTCTGCTGGACCGGAAAGCGGCTGCCAGATGAGGCGAAAAAGCATAGAATAAGCATGAGTGTGTGCATGTGCACGCGCGCGCAAGCTCATCATGTCTTTTGTTAGAAGAACGGAGTGCAAATATGTGGTCTAAGATATTAACTCTGCTAATTTTTTTTCTTGCTTTTTAATCACCTTTTCAGATGTTTTTCCCATTACATTTACTTCCTGCAAGGAGCCACTGCGGCCATGAAACTCATCGCTGCTTCCGAACAGCTAAATCTTTAAGGGACTGTGGCTACTGCAGATCTCCAGATTTAGGTGCCGAAGGGGAGCTGTAAGGAGTCTCTTTGCAGTGTGATAGATGGGACAGAGATATTTCCCCTCTTCCTAGTTACATTGTCTAACCAATTGCTAATTCTGAGAGGTCAAACCCAGGGAAGCCCATAAAAGCCCAGGATAAATGATTAGCTTTCCAGGTTGCTGTGCTGTTGTCTTTTCCTCCTTGGACACCGTTGTGGGTGTGCCTCTTTGTATGCATCTAAACAGTTCTTCTGCTCTGGTATGCCTGGGCAGCCATTGTCCCAAGTTTTAGTGAGGTTTTAGTGAGTTTTGAAAGAAAATTGAAGACAAATGTGTCTGTCTGTCTGTTGGGTAATATATCCAGATGCCATAATATCTGTAGGCTGACTACTAATGTTCCTTTCAGGGTGGCAGAGCAGAGCTGTTTTTAATGGTGGACAGCGGAGGAAGTCCTGGTACCTTTATGGGGCATTTTACATTGCTGTCTCCACCACAACTGGAGGAAATCTCCAGTCCTCCCCCAGAGAGACTGGTCATTTCCTCTTCAAGATTACTGTGACTGGGAATGGGGGATGAGCAGGTCTGGCCCCAAAACAGTCCTCTAAAAGTTCACTGAGTCCTTGTTAAAAAGCTTTGATCAGATTTTAGCCGCTGGTGCCACTCTGACACTTGTGTGGATGTTGTGGAAGATTCAAAAGTGTATTGCCCATCACTTGCCATCACCGTGCACAGTGGACTTCAACTTCTGTGGCAGCTTCCTCTAGCTCCTCTGCTGCATCACAGCAGGTCGCTTTGCTCCTTCTTTTTTTTTTTTTTTTTTTGCTACTAAGCTTAAAAATTTAGCTACAGCAGTTAGAGATGTAGTATAGATACAGTTATACTTTCAGTAAAGTATATTTCTATTCTGTTCAAGCAGTGAGTTTAAGCTAATGTACACTTTGCAGGTATAAACTTTGTCCCCTCTGGTATACCATCATTAGTTTGTAAAATCTAAGTGCAAACTGGGCCTAAGTCAACAGGAATATCTTATAAACTTGAATCCATTAATTTTTGTGAGATTTGCAGGTGTTGATTAGCTCCCAAGATGCCCTGGCATATTAGATGTATGCAAGATAATTCAAAACGTAATCATTCCTATAAAATGAGACAACCCCTATTTTTCCTTTATAGACCTACACCCAGGTACAATGATTTGTTATTATAACGTCTAGGTGGGAATTACTGGCAAAATTACATGTTTTTTTCCCCTACCAATCAGTACATTTTAATTCTACATTTACCACCAAAAAAAGAATAAATTCCATCAGTATTTGAAAATAATTACAAGATGAACAAATATTATTTTCTATTAATATTATTTCTGAAATATTATTTGCTTCAATTATGAAATCCAGTACTAGTAAGAATTTTTGAATAAATATTTGATGAAGAAAGAACTCATATGGGTAAAGAATGTTATTGAAAAGAATCTTTTTACCACCACAGGTGAAGATATAGGTTTTACAGTCATTCTTTTAATAAGAATATTTTTCAAAAATTCTGTCATACTCAATCGCTTCATAAACAATTAGAAGAAAATATGAGCGAAAATAAAATTTGTCCTTCATGACTGTCATCTCAGGCATTTTGTAGGACCAAATAACCAAAATTACTTTTGACCAATGTCATTATTATGCCTGAAACATAACCAGATTTCCAAACATATTCAGGACCTATGGAGGCAAATTGGTTCCCATTGCTGTTTTCAGTGCCCCGCTCCCATCAAGTTCTCTGTCCGCATCTTCTGGCACTCTTGAAAAATCTAGCCCTTTAGGCAGGTGGGAGTAATTTTGGACATGGATGCACATCTGTATGTGAGGGAGCCCTGGCCTGGGGGCCACGGCACTATATAATGTAGGTGTCACCCTGATGTAGGACACACTGCCCATTAGGAAGGTTATTGTGGGGACTCAGCACCACATGTGCACAGCTATCCTCCTGGCAGGTTGGGATTGCTTAGTACCCTGTCAGCTTGAAGTGCATGCAGATGCATAGCTCAACACATCTGCAAGCTCCCGAGTCACTGAGCTGTTCTTTGTTTCAATTTACAGATGGCTATGAGTTTGCTTTTGGAGCTAGACCGAAATATCATCTTTGCATCATTGCGGTTTTGTGTTCTGACGCTGTCTCCAATTCTGACCGTCAAAACTGTGCTAAAAGAAAATAATGCTCTAACCATTTAGGGAGATCCTTTCTCTCCCCTCACCCTCTGCAAATGCTGACTCAACAACTGAGGAGCTGTTCACCTTCTTCCTGAACTCCCCCGTGCAAAATAGCAAAACATTCTGTTTTCATGAGGTCCAAATGTTTCATTTCAGCTTTATTGAAGAGTTGCATTTTGATAAGACCATTTGATTCCAACCACAAAGTAAACCATTTTGCAGAAGCATGACGCATAAGCAAACAGAAAAGTACAGGGCGTACGATGCCTGCAGTTGGAGAGCACCCCCAAAGAGACTCGAGCGGCAGCAGTGACACAGCACTCTTCTTGGCTACGGTACAGTACAAAGAGAAGGATCACAATGCTAGCTTCCTAGGTCTAATTAGCTGCATAGGGCCAAAAGAAAACCTGTGACATTCAAAACTGATAACTGAAGAAAAAGTAATCTGTATTATTGAGATGGAAGATGGGCAAAAGCCAGCTTGCATTTGGACTCTAACATTGCCTGCATCAGTAGGACTAATGAAATATGGAGGTCTTCCACCCCAAGTGTTGGAGAAATACAAATTGAATATAGATGCAAAGGGAAGGGTCAGAATTTATCTTTTTATGTGGTTGACATGCTGGCAAATCAGTCCCCAGATGGAAAATAGTTTCATTTGATAAAAAACTTGATATCTGTGCAATCCATTTTATAGAGGAGGCAAGTAAAATGGAATTTTTCTAATAGCTAAGAATTTTTTGTCTGCAAACATGGACTATATCCTGGAAACTGCAAAAATAAGTCACCTCCGAAGGTCCTGGTACTGACAGCTCAGGTATTTCAGCAGCCACTTCCACAGGCAAGGTGCAAAGAGGTAAAGGAACATCAGTGTCTGACACAAGAATATGATTTAAAGTAGCCAAACCTCTTAAATGGGTACAATGAGGAAGAAAATGACAGTCTGGATACGTACCGATCTCTGCAAAAAAAAGCAACTCAGTATTTCAAGGAGACTATAGGCTATTTTTGATCAGGACTCTGCAGCATATTCTGAATATAACCTGCCCGTCCTGGGTGAGGTAGGCGAGACTGGAAGAAGATATGAGCAGCCACAACATTTAGTAGGAAACACCCGCTGACCTGTTGTCGGCACATGAGTTTTCCTGGGAAAAGGGTGCATGAAGCATGAATGTTGACAGGAGGTGAAAACACACATGACAACTGAGAAGCATGCGACCAAGACAAGAGGGAATACCACAGCTCGGCCAACGTTCGGGAAGCATAAAGTAAATCTGGATGACAGCAGAATATAAATCACTGTGTAGCAAATGAAAGACTGCAGGCACCTTGAATGAAGTGAATGCTATAAACCAACCTCCTCTAAGAAACTGGAAGCCATGCACCGGGTAACTACTTACCAATTAATAATGGGTACCAAGATCAGCAGGAGTCACAGGGCCTCCATAACACCCAGGCTGGGACAGCGATCTGGAACATGAAGGATGCTGTTGCCCTGGGAAAGAAACAAAATACTTTATGAAAACAAGGGAAGTCCCACCACAGGAAAGTGCTTAACAAGCAGCAGTTGGAACAGCACCAGTGCAAGAAGCTCCACAGTGAAAGGATTGAGAGCACAGATGTCAACACAGCAAAATAATGTTCAGATGGAAAAATTGGTTTATTGCTGTTGTCCTTGGGTATTGGGAGCTTAATCAGCACATATATAGCTGTGCTGCTACCACTGAAACAGATCATAGGCCCCCAGAGGACATTCCTCACAACCTTATAGCATCTCTGTGGCCGAGACTTCATTGCAGCACTTCTAAGCTGTGACGGTACTCCTTGAATGCACAGTGCAAGCCCAGGAGAAAAATTCCCTTAGGAGATTTTTCTAGACTGCAGTTCTGTCAGGCAGCATGTTGCAAAAGGGGAGGAAGCATTAAGGGAGCAGCGGTGTGTTGTGCAGCAGCACTTACCAGGAAAGAAACAGAAAGTGGCGATGTATTCAGTCTCTTGAAAGAAGAGATCGTGTCAAGAGGGTCTGTAGAAGAATAAGTTCCTTTTGCTCTGGACAGAAAATGCAGTGAATTGTGGAAAGTGTAGCAAGTTGAGTCCAAAGAAGCTGTGGCTAGAGCCACAAAAAATATTCCCAGCAGACACCTTCAAACAGCGCTATCCAAAATATGGTTTGGAGATACATCCTCCCAGTTCGACATTTGTGCACTGATAGCCCCGTGCTAACGTACAAAATACTGGGCTTGCTCCACGTGGCAGGGCTGTTGCTGCATGGAACCTTTGAGCACACGTGTTGGACCTAGAAAAGTGAGGCAGCAGCTGGTCTCTTCTGACATGGAGGAATAATTATCTGATGGTGCATGAAGATGAAAGAATTTTTTTGAGGCCACTTCAAGAAAAGCAAGGCCAATAGATATCCTATTAGCACCAAAGTAATCTGAGAAAGCAGAGAAAAATTTTGCCTGAAGAATCTTGAAGATTTTGGAAAGTGGGTGTCTGATGCACAAACAACTAATGGTTTGCATGACACACTGTCCCAGGGGTGGCTAGCCTGGCTGACTGAAGAGGAGCCAGACTGTTTCCTCAGACAGCCGAGAGACTTCAACACACCCGTCGAGGTTTTCCCCTGATTCCAGCTACGAAGGTGTTGCCCGTTTCATGGCCCAGTGATGAAAAGCTCAGCAAGTTAGTACAACTTCCTGGCCCGAGAAAAGAGGAGGAAATCCTTCTATGACTAAAGGCCATAAGGTGGAAGAAAACCTCCTTTCTAACAGAGGAAAGCCCTATTGGACAGTATTTGTCTGATATGGTAGTCACCCAGGTGAAATGCAAAACATCCAGTTAGAAAAAGTAGTTATCGAAGTGAAGCTGCAGGCTCCAGGGAATTGCTAATATTAGTGTAACTGCTGCTGATAATGAAAACCCAGGCTGCAATGCAGGAAGTGTGAGTGAGATCGCCAGCAGCAATCACAAAAGCCCAGCACGAAGAGAAAAGAGACAAAACAATTATAACCCCTGTAATCACGATCAGCCGGTGACACTACCAGTGTGTATTCAGCCACCCAGCTTTCTGTAACTGCCAAACCATAGCCTTCGCTTCCAAGGTATAGTCAGTGAAGAGAAACATAAACTTTTTAGAAGGCAGTCCTGAGCAATTGCAGGAGGTTCCTGGACTATGCCTTTCTATGACGGTGCCTGTTTCCCTTTGCTGACCCTGAAGAGACCTGGGGAGTTCAACTCGGTGGTGGGTGCTCTGCAGGAAGCTGTCTCATGGTAGGTGTTGCGATAACTCTTCTTACCGTGCCTTTGCATTCACAAAGTAATATGTGGTCCAGACACTGGAGGAGTTTCCAGCTCAAACTGTTCTGAAGTAACAGTGCCACCAAACTTCCTTGATTTCTTGACGGGTAATACTTCATGTCTATCCCCAGTGAGATAGGTGATGTCCCTTTAGGAGAGGGACATGCTCCTTACATGAGGGTGCCCAGCTGGGTCGCAGAGAGCAAGGGTCCTGCTTGCGAAAAGACTTAAATCTGCTCTTCTTGTTTTCATCTGTCTTGTGTAAAATCTTCACGGCTGGGAATGGCCTGAACCCAGGCAATGTCAGTGAGACAAAAGGGGCAAAGCTGAAGTGACCTTAACTGGTGGCCACTCCACAGTATTCTGCAGAAAACCCCATCATCGTGAAGCTGAGACTCCGCAGAGTCTCAGCAGGTCCTGGCAGCTCTCACGGCCTGAGCACTTCTAAAGAGATTCATCCAAATGTCTGTCTTACACAAGCAAGTGTATTCCTTACCCCAGGGAGAAGCCTTCCAATGGCAAGCCTTGCAGAGGGGTCAAGGGAAAGCTAATTAAAGATTTGGTTCTACGGAGTTCAGCCCTCGACCACAGGAAAGGCTGCACAGAGTTCCCCAGCAACAGCAGCCTTAACTGGGGGACTTCCAGCGAGGGGGGAAACCCCGAAAAATTTCCTTTCAGCCACAGCATCAAACACTGCTGTGGTTTATGAGAGAAGGAAGGCATCTGAATGCAAAGACAGGCTTGCTGAGAAGAGCACGAGTAGTCAAGGCTCATGCATTTGGTGCAGGTCTTACACAACAAACTTCCACCTCTCGTTCTCTCATAGTTATGTCTTCTTCTTATGCATATGCAGTACAGCCTTGCGGTTTCCCTCTCTACCAATGAGAAGTGGTATATAGAGTCTCTGTGGGAAGGAGAATCCATGGCAAAATAGGGGAACAGGGTGTGTCATTTGAAGGAGCACAGGCTGAAAGTACTCTTTCTCTCTGGGTTGCTCCAGCATGTCTTAACACACCTGCTATGGCTGAGTATGCCAGAGCTGCATCTCCCATGTGGGGGTGGCATGTGCAGGGCATAAAAAGCTTGAGGGGTCCAGAAATACTGGTAGTGGCACAAAGAGGCTTTCTAACACAAGGTTTGCAACTTCATCCAAATTTTACTGTGAGCTTGGCAAAAAGGGTTTCAGAGAACCATCTGCTGGTGGGTTGGCATCCTATGGGAGCTGAGTTCCTAGTTAGTGGAAGATCTGGCCAAACAACAAGATAATTAGGGGTAACGCTGGCTTTAAAGATCTTCTTTTGTGGTTGCTTCAGCACAGATGTTTAGATCGGAATAAGAATGGAGGTTGAACTGTCTTTTCCTTTTTGATGATGACTGTGGGAGGGGAAAGCTTTGTGGTGGTTTAGATGCGAAGATATATGGAACATGAATCTCCATACAGCATTTCTGATGGTTGAGCATTTGCCTTTCAGCCTCCAGAACTAGCTACTCTGGCCCTTCTCATGAGAGTCAAAAGCAACAGTTCGAGAGGGTGAAGTGTTACAAATGATGCTGTTGGTCTTTACACAAATATCTATTTTCAACGATGATCGAAATCAAGAGTTTGGAAGATGTACAGTACATATTTTCTTCATGCCTCTTTCTTCTAGGAGAGAAGAAAAGAGGTGCTGAGGAACCATTATATCCCACTGGTAAAATAAATTAACAAGTCTTCTGTTACTGTGTCTTCTTTGTGTACCCCTGTAGTGGCTGCAAATAGTCACATTTAACAATTATTGTGCTGTGAAAGAAAATGATGTACTTCAAAATAGCACAATTTGTGCTTAGTGCAGCTACCCTACCTGAACGTTGTGTTAGAAGGATGAACTAAGCCTCACAGACACCTGGTGCCATCCAAATTACAGCAGTTCTGCTTGCAGTTCTTTTGCTGCATTTTGCTATTCGCTTCATAATCTCTATAGTCAAAAATAGGGAACTGTTTTGCAAAAGCTTGATTTGACCTAAAACTTGGCGCACCAAGCCTCAATATGATAGCAAGAGCTAGATGAGATAAGGATATTTTTATAAAGAGGATGATACATGTCGGAGTGGCAACAGCATTTGATTCTCCAGCTCCCATCCTCCCGTGCTGGAATGTGATGGTGGTATGAGGTCTGAGGGTGGGAGAAGACCACATAGCACATCACTGAACCTACAAGGAGGCCTTAAATAATTAGTTTTAAAGGCTATTTTATAAAATATTTGCAAAACCATTTTAGGAAATTTCCTTTCTATCTTGGCATCACTACTTCAGGTATTTCTTTACTACCCTTATTAATGTGAAATAACGGGTTTTTTTAAAAGGAAATTGAAATAAAGATGGTCTTGAATATAAACACACCAGCATTGTCACAATGAAGAGGATGTAATTGAGAGGGAAGCAGTCAGAATAGGAAGTTCTGGGGAGGGTGTAGGAAGCCCCTTCTTGAGCTAGGTCTGATCGAGAAGGATTCATAGCATGGACGTGCACTTTCAAAATCCCAAGTCCAGCTTTCATGACTGTGAGGAATATAGAAGCCTAAGGCCTACTGACTTTCAAGAAGGGAGAGGTTTTTTCATTAGACGGGTGTTATTTTTTTCACTATCTACATAGAAAATTATGCAAGAAGACTCCTCATTAGATTTTTTTAAATGTCTGGGGACTGTCTGGGGCGAACTATTATGGCCTACATATTAGAAAGGGATAAGCAATCCAGCGCATTTGCTGTTTGAAGTTGCCAGATCTGAGCTCTCTGTGCAGTCATTTGAGAGCAGGATCAACCATGCCTAAGCTGGCTGTCTGGAGAGGGTGGTCAGAACATGGTCCTCGGTGTTTCAAATCACTAAAAGTCAAGAAATGTTTTTGGAAAGCTCCATGAGATCTGCCATATCACTGCCAGAGTCACTTTTTCAGTCACTGAGGTATTTTGGGAAAGTTACTACTAGTAACTGAACTAAAGAACAGATGAGGAATGAGCAGAAGACACAGGAGAACAACATACAAATGGGGATGTAGGTGACAAATATGTGATGATTAAAGGGAAAAAGGAAGATAAAATCTTTCTTGGAACTTATCCTGATCAAGTGGCTGTTTTCTTGTACATATTCGTGGTGGAGTCAGGTCTTACAGAGTTATCTGAACACAGTTAAAGTCTTAATTCAAGGGACAATCTAGAAGAAGAGTTCCACATAGTATATAGTAAAGAAGAATTGTCAGAAATGTCTGTTGGACAGTGGATAAAAAGCTATCTATTTAATATATATTGATAGTGAATGTCTCAGAATATCTGGGGGCTATCTCTTAGTTTAGTGGTGTTAGTAAATTATGTCTTCTCTTGAATGATGATCGTGATTACCTTGTGCTTATTTTTTGCTCTAGAAAATAGGTGGGATATATTGCACTTGTGAATATGTTCTTGCTACACCCGTTTCTGATGACAGGGTACAAGAGAACTACAAAATCATTCTAGTGAGTGTTATTTGAAATTTATACAACTAAGTTTGGATATACAAAATATCTTCATTTTATGGCAAAAGATACAGTGAGGAAGGCTTGAAGTTCCTGTGGATATTAGGTATTTATTTCAACACATTCACAGAATGTGAGTCTTCAATTTACAAATGTGAATATAAGCTCCAGAAACCTAAGTCTCATCATTAGGTTTATTTGGACAGGAAGAATAAATTTGAATATTGTCTAGAAAATTGCTCTCTTTCTGGGTGGTATGAAAGCCTCCACTGTAATCAGACTATCCAAGTCTACTGTAGAAGTAGCTGTTTCCCCTCAGACTTTCAGTCAAATCGCATTTATGTTTTGATGCAAGTTCTGTTCCTATAAACATGTTTATAATATCTGTCTAAAGAGCGTCTAGAACAGCCTTCTTGTAACTACTAGGGACTTTGTCTTTATGCCTGCCTCCACAAAGAAACTCTGTCTTGGACATGCAGTTGGACCAGACCTACTGAGTAGGCAGTGTAGGAAGTCCAGACTTGCTCAGCACTCAAGCTGTGACACCTTTATAAATTGGTCTCATTCCGTAATACACTAGTGTGACTCTGAGAGGTTTTCTGCTAGAGTGTGTGGACAGGTTACACGCCTGATCATGATAAAGTCAATCATGTTCTGGAACCATAAATGGTTATGTGCTACATATGACATAAACAGAACAGAGGAGTCCAGGGACGAAGTTGCTACCAGCATTCTCACTATTAAGTTGGCTTTAAAATTTGTTTACAAATCTAGTCCATTTTATTTATGGTCTTGCTGCTGAGCCTGATGTAATCATTTAAATCCTGAAACTGCACTTTCAGAGACAAACATCAAATATTGTGCAACTTGCTGAAACCATGAGCTCTGGCAACACTACCTTTAAGCTGGCTCTGCAGTTGTATGTTAATATACCTACCATGTTTTTATACACTGTTATGTAGAAAACCTACCATCAAAAAGATATATACTGAAATTTTACCTGTTTTCTACTTTATTTTATAGTTGACTTTAAAAGGGTATAAATATTTTCTGAAGGCCAGGGTCTGAATTCCCAGCTCATATTGAAGAATACCTTGCTCCACCAGCAATTCCAAAAGAGTCAGGCTTCAGGTGAAGGCCACTAAATCAGTGAGGAAATGGGAATTAATTTTCTACCAGGTTAACGTACTCCAGAATGTGAAGACCAGTTCATGTTGCCAAAACTGAATGGTTTAATTTTTCAGTTTCTTGGCAAAGATTTGGTGATTTTCCATAAGCCCAAAGCATGACTTTGAAGCCTAAAGGATTTGAGTGGACGATCCAATGTCAATGATGCGTGAGGAATCCTAAATTGGTAAGGAAATAAAGGCTGCTTGTGTAGGCTTTTTCCAGTGCTAATTCCTGTGGTACCAGGATAATTTTATTCAGATATCACAGTATGAGAAAAAAATCTGCCCCGGTAATTGAAATTTTACATCAGGCAATCATTCATTTTAATGTGTCAAATGTACACATTATAAGAAACTGTTGAAAAACCCAGACTGGAAAACCCCAGGCCAAACCATATACCTCAAGATTGAAACCGATTTAAATTCCAAGAATAAGTAGCTGACAAAGATAATTTTCATAGATTAACATTTTTCACCTGGGTTTTATATATCTGGAAGAAACATACACTGCATTGGTTATGCATTGATCAAACTTTTATTGTGCCAGCTGTACTTCATAGACCTGAAAAAGTGATTCAAGCAAAACAAAAGAGAACATAAAAGCACAACTATAATGGTTTTAAATCCCAAAGAGGCAATTACAAGTTTGATTCCAGTGATGCAGCTGGACTACATTGGAAAACTAAACACTTTACACATATTAAGTAGATACGAAGGCTAGGACTAGGACTGTAAATAATAAATCCATCCTGCAGTTTTATTTGTAAAGTACAGCCCTTTTAATAAGTTAGAAAAATACAGCAATAAAATTCACACTAACTCATGTGTAAAATGTAGTTTAACAGAGCCAAGATGTGTTAAAACAGGTTGGGGTTTTTTTTGAAAAAAGTTGCACAACAACTGATTTTAATAAAACAACTGGAAAGTGGACTAAAATAATGTTGCAGTAGTAATGAATTATAATTCTTTAGCCTCTGTGAGTGTGTTAAGGTAGAATATAGTGTTTTATATTCAGAATATTTCTTGGCCTGTTTTAATAAAGAAAAGACTGGTAATTGCAGTACATAATATTTATCTTTGCTCTGGGGCAAAGGAGAGGCAGGGCAGTGCAACATCTAACAAACAACCCAAACAACGGCATGAAGTTTAAAAACCTAGCGATGCAGATGGCGACTGGCTGGTGAGAGCAGAGGGGAAGAAGACACGCAGCCATCTCTGTTCCCAAAAGCAGCCTTTGCATTCAGGGTACATGGATGGGGTCTTTGCCTCCAGGTCAACCACACCAGCTAAGTGTGACATGCCAAGTAAAAACTATTTCTGCAGGCTGCTTCAAAAGGCACTCTGGAGACATTTCTGGAGGGCAACCCATCCTGTGGGAAACTGCTTCAGGCTGAGATGCGTCATTACTCTCTACTGAGTACTGAGAGATCCTACATGAGTGGTTTCAACTGGATATCCCCAGTTTAGATGATTAAAGTTGGGTGAAATGAGCCCTTTCCTCAATAGATATTATAAGACTGATCCATTTTTTCTCTGCTTCTTCTTGTGTGCTATGCATACAGCCGATCAGAGCAAGCTGAGGCCGTTCCTGGGCTGTTCAGAGAAGTTTTGTGTGTGTCTGGAGTAAGGTCTTGCTTGTAGTTCTCTCCGGACGGAGCAGGCTGTTAAGGGTAACCTCCTTTTCTAAAGGCTACGATCAAACACCATCGTTCGGGGGATATACATATTATATAGATAATATATATATT